>OX246745.1:17452823-17804686 GCA_945910005.1 Isoperla grammatica
ATGACATATTCATTCACTCCCTCGCAACATGTATGAGGACAGTTGAGAAGGAATATCCGGCCGGCTATGGCTGAGGAGAACTGAATGTCCGTCAATGACTGAGGAGAACCCCAACGTTATCTTGAACGTGGAGACTATAGTGTAGTAGCTGTTATGTCTAACATTACGACTCGTGTGTTGGACGCTCAACATTCGCTTGATAAGAGAACATCAACACGGATATGGCCGTTCTTGGAATGCTTGTTTGTCTTCTACATACAATGACGTCACAGTGACCGTTGCTCGTGACGTCATGGGAACCGTTGTTCATGACGTCACGGGAACATAATGGCGAGGGTTCGGGTTCGAATCCCGTGTAAGCCGTGAGTAGACAGAGAAATAGCCGATCTTGAACTTGCTTTAATACACAAGGGCACGGTTTAAATTTTAGAACAGTGAGTGCGAATCCCGTTTTACCTATAGTTATAGAGTTGGCTCTGTGGTAGCACGCAAGACTACTCGGGAGGTCGCTGGTTCGATTCCCGCCGCCGGCAACCCTGACTGAAGGTTATTACCGAGGTGTCTGTTAGTCATTAAACGAATAGTGGGACTGCAGGTCATGAAACGCATTCATAATACAATATCACGCATATGCATAATAAATATAATAATTACTAACAGTCGTAGAAAACAGGGACGGATTCACGAGAGGTCCCAAGTCTATTTTTGGTCTTATCTCTAAGACCGGCCTAACTTTGAACCTCTTATAAAATCAGGAAAATATCTTAGAACAGATTTTAAAACATATTATTGGAATGCTCATTTTTTTCTTACCAGGAATAAGTAACTTTTCATGTGACCTGGGTTTGGTTTTACAAAATGTTCAGAAGTTAGGCCGGTCTTAGAGATAAGACCAAAATAAGACAGGACATCTTGTGAATCCGGGCCCAGTGCTGTAGGAAGCGTAACAAAATTGCTGCATCTTATGTGCTTGTCTTGGGTATTATCAGGTGTGAAGATATTTGGGAAAGAACATCCGATTTTTGATTTGATTATTTGTTATTTAACGACGAACTCGACAACTATGACTTCTTCCGAATCAGATCTATTATACATCGCGGGGTCGTCGTAATGGGGGTCCAGTAAGGGAGCCGGCAGGGCCAAGTGCAGGAGAAGGAAAGGATTGTCCGAGGGATGTTAGCAGGACTTTGTCTTTTGTTGAGGAATGACTGGAAAAGATCGTCGGAGGCCGGACTGGGAGTCTCGTGTGTTTTATATGGTTGTTTTGGCTGCTCTAGGAGATCAAGAAGACCGTGGTAGGATATTTCGTGTCATATATAGTTGGCCGTGTTATTTTTACCAACAATGTTAAACAATACTGGTGACAATGTTGGCCTTCTATATAATGTGGAATTAATTTTCGGCAGTACTGCAATGGCGTCAAATTTCAAGATGGCAGCGCCCATAACAATCCTCTAAAACAACCGTATACCAAAGTATTGAATTGACTGAGCAGATGCAACACATGATATGCGATGGTTCCCAGATACAAGAATGAATCACATGCATTAACACTTTCTCCGCCATACGAAGTGTTCCTTGTATTTACAAATATTTTACATACGTGCCTAGATTCTTTACGAAACCCGCACTTCATCATTTTTACGGTGACGGGTGACATAACCACAATACTACAACGCACACAACCATTCAATGACAATATTTATTTTACTACGCCGTACGTTTCAACTGGTTCTTAATTATTCAGCCAAGCTAATTGAAATTGCTAAATTGTGTAGTAGACCGTGTAAGCTGACAGTAGTATTTCCCTTCCCACGTGACCACAATAAGCAGTTTCTAATATTTATTGACGATGCTCGCGACACATTTCTCACTCGAAGTTTTGAACGCGAATGCCCATAATTTCATTTAACTGCTATTTAATAAAATCAACATTATTTTTTGTGTATTAAATGAAATATGTATTCATAATTATTGTATATCATGTGTATTGAACATTTGAGTATTAATTTTTTTTAATTAATTTTTTCCAAATATTTGCATTTTATGTTTTCCATTTAGGGCTTTGTCGAATAAAAATACTATTAATACCATTATGCTAAGGGCTAAGGTGTCTATTCACCATTGGATCCACTAATACGAACACGTACTATCAGTGATGATTTCAGATATTTTTCTTAGGGGGGGCTGATAAAAATCTGGGGTGTTGCCAAATTAGTAACTCATTTTATGGCTTTTTTTACGCCGTGACAAAAGGCAGGGGTGGAGGGGGTTACGGTCTCTGTTGATGCCATTCTTTCAGTTTTCGAATATGAGGTGATTCCTATTAGCCATTCTTACCTTTACCTAACATCGTTTAAAAAGAAAATAAAATGTTGCAACATTTATGTAGATGAGTTTTTCGTGGAAATTGATTTATTTCCTAGTCCTATATGAGGTGGAAAAATATACCTCATTTTCTTGTATTTTGCATTTTGTTTTGCAAATTTACATTACTTCATGGGATTTTTCAATCTGCTAGGGGGGGCATTTACAACTGCCAGGGGGGGCTCCGCCCCCCCGGGATATGCCTGAAATCATCACTGCGTACTATTGAATAACATACATTTCTATTGAATATTGATGAATGTCAATAGTCTATTACAAAACGAATAAATAAATAAATAAATAAATAAATAAATAAATAAATAAATAAATAAATAAATAAATAAATAAATAAATAAATAAATAAATAAATAAATAAATAAATAAATAAATAAATAAATAAATAAATAAATAAATAAATAAATAAATAAATAAATAAATAAATAAATAAATAAATAAATAAATAAATAAATAAATAAATAAATAAATAAATAAATAAATAAATAAATAAATAAATAAATAAATAAATAAATAAATAAATAAATAAATAAATAAATAAATAAATAAATAAATAAATAAATAAATAAATAAATAAATAAATAAATAAATAAATAAATAAATAAATAAATAAATAAATAAATAAATAAATAAATAAATAAATAAATAAATAAATAAATAAATAAATAAATAAATAAATAAATAAATAAATAAATAAATAAATAAATAAATAAATAAATAAATAAATAAATAAATAAATAAATAAATAAATAAATAAATAAATAAATAAATAAATAAATAAATAAATAAATAAATAAATAAATAAATAAATAAATAAATAAATAAATAAATAAATAAATAAATAAATAAATAAATAAATAAATAAATAAATAAATAAATAAATAAATAAATAAATAAATAAATAAATAAATAAATAAATAAATAAATAAATAAATAAATAAATAAATAAATAAATAAATAAATAAATAAATAAATAAATAAATAAATAAATAAATAAATAAATAAATAAATAAATAAATAAATAAATAAATAAATAAATAAATAAATAAATAAATAAATAAATAAATAAATAAATAAATAAATAAATAAATAAATAAATAAATAAATAAATAAATAAATAAATAAATAAATAAATAAATAAATAAATAAATAAATAAATAAATAAATAAATAAATAAATAAATAAATAAATAAATAAATAAATAAATAAATAAATAAATAAATAAATAAATAAATAAATAAATAAATAAATAAATAAATAAATAAATAAATAAATAAATAAATAAATAAATAAATAAATAAATAAATAAATAAATAAATAAATAAATAAATAAATAAATAAATAAATAAATAAATAAATAAATAAATAAATAAATAAATAAATAAATAAATAAATAAATAAATAAATAAATAAATAAATAAATAAATAAATAAATAAATAAATAAATAAATAAATAAATAAATAAATAAATAAATAAATAAATAAATAAATAAATAAATAAATAAATAAATAAATAAATAAATAAATAAATAAATAAATAAATAAATAAATAAATAAATAAATAAATAAATAAATAAATAAATAAATAAATAAATAAATAAATGAATATATAAATAAATAAATAAATAAATAAATAAGTAAATAAATACAGTGTCGGAGATCGAAAACACTTTCTACCCATCCAATCGTCTTTATTCTCATCGAGTCACACTCGCGCGCGTACATTAATTACGCACAAACGATGGAGTTTCCGACATTATTTTCAAGGCTTGGGAATTTTTCCAAGTTTAACAAGTGCATCATATGTCCATCAAGGTTAACCTACATCAACAGACAAACGGAGATGTGAGAAACTTGGCTGCTAAATTCACAGGAGGGACCTTGCAGAAGAAAGTAACTTTAATTGGCTGTCTGTGTGTCTGCCTAAGAACCTTCATGACAGCATAAACAAACAGGCGATATACCCCCCCCCCCCAATCCCCCCTCCCCTTGGCGAGGGGTAGTCTGTTGTGGGTTGTGAAGTAGCAAGTTGACGTGTATTATCAGCACTCAGCAATTTGGACGATACAAATGTTTTTGAATTGGATAATATTTATTTGACGACAATAGTATTACATTCAATGTTCATAATAATTACATAATTATAATTTTTTTAAGATTATTTTGGGTTCGGCATGACAAACGTTTGCACCAAAATATCCCTACATTCCTGCATACAAATGAAATATCATGTTGCATTGATAACGTTATTTCGTATTTAAATCAATAGATTTTCCAAACGTTTATCATCATTATTGATGATCGATTATCCACTATTAGAACAATTTGTTCGTTTATTGATGGCATTATTCTTTATTTTGTCCGTATGCTTCATTGATTTCGTACTGAATGAATTGTGTAATTGATTTCTTTGTCACCAACAATTACAGCCAAATCTCCAACCTGATCGTTTTCTTCGCGAATTCAATGAACATGAACTATATTTATTTACATTCTTTCAACATATCAAGAAGAATTATAATCGAAACAAATGACAATATCATAGATCCCCTCTTACAAATCTATTCATGTTAGACCAAAGTATTGGGAACTGTAACATGCGGTTGGGGCGCAGGTCCTAAGCATTCCTAGGGACGTGGGTTCGAATCTCACATAAGGTATGATTTTTATTGTGACTGTCACTCGTCCTCTATCACCCATCATCGTCTCGAAAAGATGATTGCAATAGACATTAGAATATCGCACCAAATTTCACAATAATATATAAACCGCTGTTATCGGTGTTCGGTGTCTAAGGCAGAATACCAAATTATGTCTCCGGGATAGATAGGTGATATTCAAGTCGGCCAACAGTCATAATTAGGGGGGGGGGGGGGGGCAGTTCCTTCGTCTCGCTTCAGGGTCCCCAGTCCCACTCGCAGGTTTCAATGTAAGTTCACCTTCAATTTATTCAAACAACTTTTAGAATTTGTTATAGCATCTACCATTGTTACATGAATATTTTATATTAGTGAATACCCTCACTCCTCTATATAGGAAATTATGTAATAATGAAGGATTACGTTTTATTCTTTCTTGGTATTCATTAATTTGTATACCTTGGATTTGCATCTCACTATATGAAGTTGTTTTGCTTATGGTTCAATTTACCAAGTAATCAAGGCAATTGAAACAACTTAAAATAATTAGATACAAGACTTACAGAACACAGATGTCAAACAAATACATAGAATTCATCTGTATTCGAATAAACGAAATATATGTAAATAAATTAATGTTGTGAGCGCATTTTTGCAAATTTAAAAAAATAATTTTAAAATATAATCAAAATGTGTGTCATATAATCAAATTGTGTTCAAGTTATTACGTATTGTAATAACATTTGGAATCAAACATGAGTATTTAAAATGTATCGAACTCATTCTGGTTTCAAAACTTAATTTAATTCTTGAGTTGAAAATTAAAACCAGCATCACATTTAAAACCTGTTCGAAACAGCTCAGCTGTAGACTATAATCGTTTAAAAAACGAGATCGTGGAACAATTAATGTAACATTGAAATGTTTTCTCAAAAACGATCTAATTGAGATAAATATTGTCCAAACTTCTCAACGGATATTAGTTGTGTTTTAATTCATTGTTGTCGTGATCTTAATTATTATTTTATTGATTAATTGGAAACAAACTGTCAAAACTGGGGTCTCGTTTTGGGACCTCGAACAGCAGTGCTACACTTCTTAGAGGATTTTCCAAAACAATAATTAGTTTCAAATTCTTTATTTTTCGAATAATTGTATTAAGTATGCTGGATCCTGGTGGTCACCAAATGCATGTTGGACAGCAGTAAAGTCAAATCTGATCTGAGTCACATGTGAAAGACTCGATATGACAAACCATTGTTCATTATGTTAGAGATGAGCTCAGCATTCGTTTCAGCGGATTAGGCGAGTTATAATTATGGCTATAGCAAAATGAAATCAAGTAGTATTTGAATATTGGTGATAAATAATAGTTATTGAAAGGGGAAGTGTGTGTTGTTTGATTCCAGGGTTTTTAAGCGTAAGTTGCCGTTTAATTCCAATTATTGTACCCCTTTCATTTTTGTGGCGATGAACCCGAGTTTTATAATATATAATACTGGAAAACGTTCACAATTCATTCAATGATCACTTAACTTCACACGAACCCAACTAACTACCGTGGGTTTGCTCGAACTTTGTAAACTTTCCATTTAAAAACGTACCTGGCGTGTATTCATCGTCATAATATTATTTACTCAGGTGTTTACTGTTTTCCCGTTAGTCAGAACCGATCATAATCAACTACTTTTAGTTTCGTGACACTTCTCAGCTATAATTATTAATTCATTCGCACTCATACTAACACCAGAGATTTCAAGTAAAACCCCAAAAAAGATTTGAAAAAAGACTTCAAGTAAAAAAAAAAAAAAATCAAGTAAACGTTAGATGTATGATATTCTGATACGATACACGATGCTTGATTGTGGACCATTTTTAAGTGTTGTTAATAGTGACCGTGTAAATAACGATGATAATATATATATATATATATATATATATATATATATATATATATATATATATATATTAGTTTTCAAGTTACAACAAGCAACAGGTTTTTTTCAAGCAACAGGCACATATATATATATATATATATATAAAGAAAGGATACATTTTACGGTTAAACCAATCTTAATTTTATTTTTAATGATAAGTCAACGTTTCGACGACTTTAGCGTCGTCTTTTTCAAGACATACAAATATACAAAAACAAATAAATAAAAAACCACAACAACCAAAAAACACTTGCATATAAAAACGAAAACACTGCCACAGCGATACATCACTGGGTAGCTGCTCTAGCAAGCTCCTTGAATTTGCTTCTGGTTATGAATAACTAATAATAATAACTCATAACCTGAACAAGCGAGATGACGCTCAAAGACTACCTTCGGCTTGGAAACCGATTGTGGCTAACCTTAAAGTCCAGCAGGTGTTCCCAGCCATCAATCAGCCTGTTGCTGACCATTCTCAGAGACAAAGAGTTCCAGCAGTGTCTCAGGGGGGTCCCATAACCAGAAGCAAATTCAAGGAGCTTGCTAGAGCAGCTACCCAGTGATGTATCGCTGTGGCAGTGTTTTCGTTTTTATATGCAAGTGTTTTTTGGTTGTTGTGGTTTTTTATTTATTTGTTTTTGTATATTTGTATGTCTTGAAAAAGACGACGCTAAAGTCGTCGAAACGTTGACTTATCATTAAAAATAAAATTTAGATTGGTTTAACCGTAAAATGTATCCTTTCTTTACATATTGCAACCAACAAAACCTGAGAAATCATATATATATATATATATATATTCGGTTCTCAGCTTCGGAAACCAACGAATCTTCCTGAAGATGGCAAATGCGATTTTGTCGAAACGTCGAGACATTGACAATGGCCCATTTCTGGGCCAGCAACCAGTCTCTAAAGAGCAAGTAACGTGGACAGCAACCCGAAAACCTACTACTACATCTTCTTCAGTCCGCGAAAACCTACAGAATAACATATATATATATATAAAAAATTCGTTATTTCATTTCTGATTTTATATTATTTATTATTTTTTTATTATTAGTTTAATTAGTAGAAGTCAAATTATTATAATAATGATCAGGGGTTAATTTGAGCCGGAACGCACCGGAACGTAGTTCCGATTCCTTTTCCGAAACCAGAATGTGCGTTCCGGTATTATTTCGTAACGTAGGTTACTCCTTAAAAAGTCGTGAATTAATTCGTATCACTGAAAATTTCTCAAATATATTTTTTTATTTGTTGGTATGAATGCAAGTTATTCAAGTTTATGAATGGTTAGGTAGCCAGACCCAAAAACATAGGCAATAACCTTCTGACTGACCACTGACACTAAGCAGATAACTAATTAATAATTACATATTATGTGTGTTCACAATGTATAAATCTGAGCGGGGTTGGTGCCAAATTATATTTGACAAACAAAATAGACGTTCCGGTTCCTTTTCAATTACAAATTAAGCCCTGATAGTGATGTACATTGTACACACTATATAAATACGGTGGGTTAGCAATATGCTGTACGCGTTCTCAATAGTAATAATACAACTAAGTATTGTCCTTCGCACTGTTACAAGGCCTATCAGGAGGAAACAAATATTACAGAGGAAGACAATGATGTAAAAGTGACAACAAGAAAATACGTGCTAAGCGTACTGAATGATAATTTAGAGAAAATATACTAGTACCTTGTCACCCATAGTTCCACCAAAAAACAGTAGAACGGTATCTAATTGTAGCCCAAATACCATCCTAAGCTACTTATTACACAATATCAAATATCATACAATATATACAATATCATACACATAGATTAGTTTGACAATGCTTTTCTGTTATCTTATGCCTACAACTTTATAAATGTATATTATAATAATTACTGTTATATTATTATTACTTTATCATCATTATTATTATTATTATTATTATTATTATTATTATTATTATTGTTATTGTTATTACATACATACATACATACATACATACATACATACATACATACATACATACATACATACATACATACATACATACATATATACATACATACATACATACATACATACATACATACATACCAGTGGTGTAGTGCCAAATTTACCAGTACGTATACGCTTCAGTGGGAAGCTGGAGGGACACATTTTTTCAGACAAAAGAACAGGGGGGGGGGGGTTGGGGGGCAGAGCCTCCCAACAATGGCGCCGCAGGTGATTTAAAAAAACAGGCTTTTAAGAGTGTGTTTTGAGAGTTTTAGATACCAATACCGGACTGAATGCAATCCCGAAATACTGCAGTTTTTGTAGTGCAAAACCAGAAAATCACCAAAAATAATTGGAACACTGACGAAAATTGTTCAGGAATACGTTTTGGGGCTTGGGAAATGGTTTGGCAACACACACACCGCCCGTGGCCCGTATAGGTATATCTGTTGATACTAGGCTGTTGATCATTGATACCGCAATATTTTTACCAAGCGAGACAATTGTATCCCACTTGGTGTATTGGCGGGACGCGGGACTTAAAATAGTGCCAGAGAGCACAATTTTATCAATGGAGAAAAGTTTAGAATCGTGAATAATGTGTCCGTCATTCGAGGCATGTTACGACCGTATCATTGCGTATCACTCGTATCATAACCAAAACCAGTGTGTATACGAAAGTTTTTTAGCCGGAGCAGTGCGTATACGGCGTATACGCCCGTATACGCACCACTACACCACTGATACATACATACATACATACATACATACATACATACATACATACATACATACATACATACATACATACATACATACATACATACATACATACATACATACATACATACATACATACATACATACATACATACATACATACATACATACATACATACATACATACATACATACATACATACATACATACATACATACATACATACATACATACATAAATACATACACATAAACACAAACAAAAACTACATCACAGTATTGTTTCATTGTTTAATTGTTTATTATACCTAGTTCATGAGAAGTGTATTAAAATAAATGTAAAATGTGTTGTGTTAATGTAATATTTACTAAATTTGCACTAGTGGATGTAATTATCTGTTGCAAATAAAGACTTAATAATATTATTATTATTATTATTATTATTACTTGTACATATGTTAATTTTCATCTATCACTCGGACATTCCTATAGTTTAGCTTACCATTATGTAATTGTATTATATTTATATATATATATAACTTAGTCCTAGGCCTGCTTACATTATGTAACTACAGGAAGATAAATAAATGAATGTCAAGAAGTAGATAGATGCTCGGCTCATGTTTGGAGCTGTTGGGACATCGTCTTACAGAATCCATGCAGCCAAGATAGATGACTCACACGGTTGGAACTCGTCCCTGTTTCCTCAGCAGACAGGAGCCAGTGCATTCCAATTAACAGCAATTACCGGCAACGTTTTCATTGGACGAAGAAAAGCCACAAAAATGCTGTATCGGAATACCTGAGAGCGAGCATCCTGCTGTGGCGAAACTCTTACCCTACTGGGTGACCAACAATTGTGACTCACACAAGCCTGGAGTAATAGTGTTGCATCTTGGAACACCGACTACACTACAGTTATGCATTCTTTTGTATTCACTGGCGTTGCGAGGGCCAAGTGGGTGGGTACAGGTGGATTGTGCTTGTCTTCAATGCTGGTCGTACTGTTGCTTGCATCGACAACGAGTGATATGCATTAAATTACTTTGTCCTTGTTAAATGTAATATCAATTACATCATCACCATTCATCACATAATGTCCGTGCAACCAGAGCAGTAATGGAAGTGATGGCACCTGACTTATAATCAAGCAGATCCAACGTAGACAGTTCGCATTACTTTAGATAGCAAAATATGCAAATCATGTAACTAGTTTCGTCGTTTCCAGTTGTTAAGTTCTTCATTTTTGTTTGTCCTACGATAATAAATCAGTAAAATAATTATAAATAAAACATAATAATAATAATAATAATGATAATAATAATAATAACGTTTAAGTCGAGTTTTGATTTTTGTTTTAAATCGCACAATGCAGTTCTGGTTAGACAATTTCACCAGACGCCAGTATTTCGAGAGAATGTCCCGCGTCCTTCCTCAGGGCAATCTTCGGCTACCCGAATACCCGGGGTCGTTTAGTACCGGAACACTCAATTTATCCATATTGAAGAGACCTCGTGAACAACTTTTGAAAATCCAACTTAATTCATTGAACATTATCGAAAATCGATATGAAGTTCTAGAATGAGTCAAGTTTAGCTTTATAGAAAAATGTAAAGTTCTTCAAGAAAATAACTATTGTTTTGAATATCTACCTCATAGTTGTCAGGGTTGCAATTAGCAAACTCTTTCGCCAACTTATTAATTATGAAACAAACTTTTGCACAGAGATTAGAATTTGCTTATTAATATATAAAGTGCACAAACAACACAGTAAATCTCCCGGAAACAAGCTATAAGCTTTGTAGAGGTACAAATCAATTACCTTCTACTAGATACATAATTATTAATACTTACGAATCTATGTAGGATTACGTTTTTTAATTGCACAAGTTAATTAAGAACATTGAAAAATGGAAATATTTATTGGAACATTAATCATTCATAAGAAAGAGCATTTTTAAGTATCTAGACTCTTAGAGGATGTAATTATTTTGCTTTATTTTTGCGACAATTTAAAAATCTTTAAAGGAATTTTAACCGATCGGAATCTGATGTTAGGATTGGCGGGCGCACAAAGAGAGGTGGTTGCCCGGTTACTGGTAACCGGCGTGGGGAACGCTGGCATGCTGGAACCTGCTTCTACTGTGCATAGCTGCACTTGAAAGCATGGTAGCATTCATGACGTAGTTCAGCGCTGGCAACCAGCGCAGGTAACCAGCTTTCATAGTGCGCCAAAAACAACAACAACAACAACAACAACAACAACGACAACAACGACAACAACGACAACAACAACAACAACAAAAACAGCGCACCCTAACGCCTTTGGTACGAGCGTTTAGATTCACAACGCCGGTCACAAGACTTGGGTTCCCTTCCCGCTCAGGTGGAAAATGCAGCGAAACGTTTAAACAATTCAAATTCATAAAACGAACTTAAAAAGTGATAGTTAGTTGTCGTATCGAGCTGTGACCTGTGTCAATATTTCTGGGAGATTTACAAGGGATTGTGAGAGTGACGCCTCAAGACCTAGGAAATGTATCACCCAAATATTACTTGTGTGCTGCTGAAATGGAGTTGGTTAGTGGTTGGAGGTTATAGCAACATGCAACATGTTTGCACTGCAGACAACACCACCATTCTTCTGCATGTCTGTGTGTGTCTTACAATTATTTGAACATTTGCGCAAACAACATCGCGCGCGCAATATCGTAACATGTTTCAATAGAGAAAACAAAACAGAGCAGAAGTTGAAGGTTTTCGCTCACAGAAACATTTTGTGTTTTACAGGGGCCCATTACTGAATAAAAAACACGTTGATATTTATAAAACTTTTCATGGTTGTCAACAAAGTTTATGAACGGTCATATGACCGCAGATAATCAATAATCGTTGTTGATATAAGCGAGGGAGAAAATATGAACATTATTAAATGTGTCTACAATCCAAAATTTGCAGGATTAAAATATAACTTATATTCACTGATTGACTTTGATTACCGTACATTTAGATAAGTGAGACTAGAGCTCTTGAGTAAGTTTACGAAGATATTTTCTGTTATACGTGTACTTAAAAGGCAGTGTCTATTTATTCTTAAAAAAATGAAATAAAGAAGATTGTGAAATAGTAAAAAGTGAAAAAATACATATTTTTTTATTTTTATTGGGTATAATCCGAAAATTTGAGAAAATTAAGGATGTTACTGAAACTGTCTGATTTCACCCAAACGCAATAAGTGTCGCATCCTTTTTGAAGATGTCTATTTACGTTGATAATATCTAGCCCCATTTCATTATTTACAAATGGTGGCTTTAAATGGTGTTTTAAAGGTACGAAAGAAAACCATTAGATTCTGTGTGATACTTCTGAGTTTTCGGTTGCAACCTGCAGCCAGAACAGTGGTCAAGTCCGCAGTTTCGACTGCGGCAGTGCAAGGCCAGCCGGTCTCACCTGGAATGGGACAAGCCAATTATCCGTATAATGACGCTAACGATTAACAGGCCGTAAAATAGTATACATAACAAACTGCATCGCATTCCTAGCTGATGACATTTAAGAAGAATAATGGGAAGCTTTCCACATACCGAAAGATGTTGCTACTTATTAATCTGCGTTTAAGTTTCTGCGAAATGGACGATAAAAGGTTACACAATTATTTTCCGTTCACTGGAAGCACCGCTGTTTTAGAACAACATGAACTCAGTTTGGATGAATTTAGAAGCGACAATCGAGTGCAACAGTGATATTATTCGGTTTACAGGTTGAATTATCTAAACAAATTACTGCAATGCTACTTTTCAAAAATATAACATGACTATTATGTGAGAAATATACATAAATTTAATATAGTTGTAAATCATTAAGATTTGTTTAGTTTAGACACGCGCTAACAAAGTGCTAAACAAACGCACGTGCTCTAGTCATTATTACGTCAGATGGTGTACATATTACAAAGCATACATATTATAAAGCATACATAATTTTTAGTGTACATAATTTATAGCGAAAACTTTTCACAAGCCACAGATAACTTCCAAGCTAATCAATCATCAGTGTTGGGTAAGTTCCTTAAAAAATGGAACTAGTTCCAGTTCCAGTTCCACGCAAGGAAAAAGGAACTCTTTCCAGTTCCAAGTTCCTCTATAAAAAAAGGAACTGGGGCGTTCCTTAGTTCCTTTCAAAATGGAACTAAGTTCCTAAATAGTTCCTTTCTGCAAACAACCATTTTTCTTTGGATATTGCCGAGTCGGATACTAACCATCGACTCAATGGTTATTATCCGGGTTTATGCATTATACACCAAAAACATTGACTTAAAGTAAGAGGTTATTTTATATTGTTAATTCTTAATGCATAACAATTTACATTAATTATTAATAACTATTATAATTAATTTAATTAAAGTTTTTAAATTAAATTCAATGCCAAGGGTTCGCAAATAACGCCTAAAATATGGTTGAGATTTGTAGGAATCAAAATGCATGTGCTTCTTTAGATTGGCTGGCGATGACTGGTAAACAAAGCAAGCATTTTGCCGAAATTTTTTTGTCGTCGCCGAAAATATCACTTTCGCTCGGAAAGAAAAATGGTCTGTATTTTTTAAAGGGCAGTCTGTTATTGCTACGAACACCAGACATTATAACAAAACGATCGAAAGAGACAGCGTTTTTGTCACATGCACTTGTCTCGAAGAATTGAATAGATCAGTGAATTTTGAGATAGCTCCGTGCCCCTAAATAACTTCACCCCCACCCCACTTGGACCACATCTTTCATCCCCCACATCTTTCATCATCAAAGCCTTCCCGTTTCTAATGAATTCGAAGTTGATGAATTCGAACATTGACTGATGTGATGGGTTGACAAGTGATATATTTCATGTTTTGTTTGATTTCGGAATGACAGTCTGAGTTGCTCTCACACCTGTGTATAGGAGGGGTTGGACTGTTGGTCAGTTATAAGTGACATGACACGCTTATTCCGCACGAGCGATTTGGGATTAGTCACCGGTTTCGGGTCTTTGACTTGTGCTGGTGTGTGACTAATTGGAGACCCCACGCGGGGGTGGCGTAGCAGGTGGAGGGTTGGAATGGGTAGACAAGAATGTAATATTACAAAAAAAGTCGTTTTAGATTTCTCGTTTTTGTCATCTTGTAAGTAAACTATGTTTTGTTTGGCGCTTTCGTCCTTCAAGCTTGTACAGTCAAGTAAAAATAAAAGGAACTTATGAAAATAAGTTACAGTTCCTGGAAAATTGGAACTATGGCGTTCCACAGTTCCTGGTTGGAAGAAAGGAACTATACCGTTCCTTAGTTCCTTAAAAAGGAACTAGTTCCAAGGAACGGAACTAAAAAAATCCGTTCCTACCCAACATTGTCAATCATCAACTCATCATCATAATGCACGAGACGTCAACAAACCTATATCTACGTATGTAAAGCAGCGATTATGGTTATTTTGATGTCCTTTGATTTCCGACCTGTGTAGTCATGCCTGTTATTGGGCTATTATTGAAGAATGTGGCGTCATATTGAAACTTCAGTGAGATTGTGACGCAGTTTCGTGAAGACTAGGCTCGAACGATGCGTGATTTTTATTGTGTCACAATATAATCTAACAAAAAACAAACATAAATATTTTATTACTCATTTAATTATTTACAAGTTCCGTGAGGAATTATGGGAACACCACTACGTTTACAACTTTTCAAAGCTGGTGGCTCAACAGTGTCCCGAGAGAGATGCCCTACAATATGTTTCTCTGTTTGCTTCTAGGTGTCCACCCCGTTGAGTTCGAGGACGCTCCACACGAAGCTGAACCAGAGATTGGAGGATCCGTTCTCATCCAGTGCGAAACAAAGTCCCAAGTGTTGGAATGCCAATGGATGTGGAAGTCTCTAGTCGAGTTGACTACTCCTCCACTTGTGGTGTCCACATTCCCCGCGTACGGTAACACCAGCCGTGACTGCAGCGTGAGGTTCAAGAACGTCCATGTCGAGCAAGAAGGTCTATGGATCTGTGGGGCTCGTGAGAATGCATTTGAAGCCTTCACGTTGGGTCCTCCGTTCAAACTCACCCTCTTGAAACCACCTCCTTCGACGACTTCAGAACTACCACCTCCCTCAATTGGTACTACACTATACATTTCGTCTACATAAACTGGGGCTTGCTTGCTCTTGGGGTTGGATACACAAATTCAAATTTGGGTTTGTGGTTAATTATGCCACATTTTAAGCAGCAATATCACAATTTAATGGATTCATAGACTCGTCCGTAGGCTATTAAAACTAATAAAATCTTGATTACTACATATTTTAACAACGTAGTTTTATGTTTACTTCTGTTTCAGTTCAATTCGCAGAGATAACCAATGATCACGAAGTGAAACTTGGCATGCCAATGCACCTCATATGCAAAACCGTGGTGCCAGTTGATGAGTGCATTTGGACGTGGAGAGCAAATGCGACTGAACATGAACCTGAGATACCAGTGAAGCGAATCGAACCATTTGGAGTTGAGCGACTCAATTGTGACATCCGGTTTGACCACGCTATGCTGGAGCAGGATGGACTTTGGACTTGCGGGGCTAAGCGACATGGAGATGAGCGCTTCACCATTTCCAGGCCTATCAGAGTTAGCATCTTGGAAGGTACTAGTAGTTCACAGCAGTGTTACCCATTAATAACATATTTTGTCTTGCATATTATCTCGTCTTTACTGACATAAACCATCTGTGATCATAATCTCGATTCGTCCGCACTGTAATTCATTTCTTACGATAGCTTTTCTCGTCTTGTCCGTCGAAAACTAGAGTCAAGATTGTCGTAGTTCCGAGTCCGGCCACCGACAATCCTGCCTGTAGATTTCCACCCGTGTATTTCCACATTCACAAGGAGAGTGCTGGGATTGTCACCTGTAGTATATGACCCTTCCCAATTATCTTACCCCCCTATCAAGTTAGTCACCTCACCAGCGACACATCGGGTAAAGTTGGTGTGCAGCCTACAGTACAGATTGCGACGAGAAATTATTATTACCTCGAGAGCAACCCACCGTCATTGCTTCTAATATTCAAACAGTTTGCCTCTTTGGCAACATTGGTGTAAAATCCCTTCACAATTGACTGATTCCATTTGCTACTGGCCCAAGTGTCACCATTTAGTGCTTAGACGCACGATGGTTTGAAAATGACACCTGATTAAGAAAAGTACATAATCGTTATTTCTTATAGCGACTGTACCACGTGATGTCATATTATCCATTTTTCGAACCAGCAATGTTTTGTTTCGTTTCAGTGGTGGAGTTTGTTCAGCTTTCTCAAGACATTCAAGTTGCGATTGGTGAGCCGGTGCTTTTGCGCTGCATCACAAATATTAAAGTTGATAACTGCCAGTGGTCTTGGCTACCTCTTGATAAAATGAATGAGACCGCATTAGCTGTCAAGAACTTCTCGTCTTACGGAGAATCTGGCCGCGATTGCAGTGTTCGCTTCAAAAGTGTCGTTGAAGAGCAGCAGGGATTCTGGATGTGCCAAGTAAAGCTCTTGGCGGATAAGGATTACAAGACGGCTCCACCAGCTAAACTTACGCTCTTGTATCCAGGTAAAGTTTTAACGCTATTTCGATAATTTATACTGAAGAACCGCCTGTGTTAAGAAAGATTTGAAACTCCAGCATTATTCGTAACTAATAAATTGTCTGTCGATAGCTCTTTTATACAGCATCCTATATAATATAGCAAGTAAATATACTACAAACTGCTATTGGTATTCTTACAAATTTCGCTCTGTAGATCTCATTGGCCTGCATTAGTTAGATGATGCATTTATTTGTTTAACAATTTTGCAGTATTTTTAAGCGTGTACTTACTTTATACTTCACCATGTGTGGTGGCGTGCGTTTTACCAGAATACAATACTTTGATGACCACATATATAAACTATTTCGTAACTGATCCTTATCTTATATTGGGTTGTTTCAGTGAAAGTCAAGTTCATGGAACAGCCAGTTGAAACCCGAGTTGCTCGAGGTGAAGCTGTTGTCCTGCACTGTGTAACATCGTCTTCAATGGAGGACTGTTCTTGGACATGGCAAGAAAACAACAAACCCAACACCAAACCCACACTCGTCAAGAGCTTCGCACCTTTCGGCAACTACAGCCGCGACTGTAGTGTGCGGTTCAACAACGTGCTCAAAGAGCAGGAGGGTCTGTGGGGATGCTCGGTGAGCGGTCAAAACACGTCTCTCTCAGCGGCGCCGGTTCTTCTCACAGTATTTGAACCAGGTAACACTTCAGAGAGGTTGCATTGCGGCCATTGCATTCCCAAACAGTGCCATGATTAATGAGGTATTAAGGTTTTCTGTATTTTGTTTTCAGTCCCAGTGAATTTTGTCCAGCTGTCTAAAGACATCCAGATTCCAGGAGGGAGTCCCCTTCTCCTACGGTGCTCAACTGTAGCCGCAGTGGAGGAGTGTCGTTGGACGTGGCACGCCTTCAACGACACCGCCAGCAGCGGCCTAGTGGTGAAACAGTTCAGTCCAAGTACCGATGGCCGCGACTGCAGTGTACGCTTTGCTAGCGTGAGTGATGCTCAAGAAGGGATGTGGACATGCAGTGCTCGCAACGCCGGCGAGACACGGTATACGTCGGCACCGCCAGCCAAACTGACACTACTCCAGCCAGGTACTGGGGCTCAGGCACAAACACACAATACGGGTTCTATCAACTAGTCAACATGCAAATACATTATGTGTTTTAGATTTAAAACCATTGCTTTGATCAAACCGACAGTGTTCAATATTAAGGTTTTGGTGCCAAGCAACTGGGGCATGTACCTAATTGGTTTAAGGGTATTTTCTGGTTGAGGTTTGTTTATTCAATTTGGGTATTAATGTCCTGCTTTCATATCGGCACGCTATATCATTTACGATGCTTAATGTGTATAAACGCAGTGAACTTAAAGCTTTTAGGATTTACAAACTTCGGTAAATTATTAAGGAAGTAAAATTCAATAATTGATGGTAATTGCTCCCAATTTACGTGTCTCGAAGATGTAAAAGTATATTTGCAGGCTACCAGAACCTGATATTGAATGCCCGTATAATTATTTTGAACGTGGCAAAGCAATGAGCTCCATTTCAACGTTGACAGTCTGACAAGACAACTAGTCTGGAGTGAGAATTGTATTTCTTGCACTCATTTATAAAGTATACTTATTCTTGTTGCTATATTTTAATATTATTATTATTATAATTATTATTATTATTTATTATTGAATCGAAGAAAAACATGATGTGCCAAATGTGGGGCGATGAGTTATTCAACGTGATAATTTCTTCCTTTTTTATAGGACGATTTTAATTCAAAATCAACTGAAAATATAGTCATATGTATTTTCGTGACAGATTTTAAGTTAATGAAATAAAGATTGTAAGTGAAATATCAGCGAGCACTGCTTATTTAGATATCCTGAACATACGATGACTTTCCCAGATATTCCTCCACTGCAATGCACTGCAAACAAACTTTTTCCAAGCTGAAACACATCTGCAATAATTGAAAAAATTAACATCGATGCATGAGACAAATTTGTAGGAATTCATTTTAAGAAACATAGTTTTGCATTCATATCACGTTTTGCTTTAAGAACACATAGTCTAAAATATAAAATTATAGAGCTAACTAAACAATAAATAAGATATTGCTGTACATGTGAACGGTGACTTTGGATCCGTCATACCACATAGTAAATTGTAAAAATTTTCCCCACTGAAAACCAGTTCTTGTAACTGAGTGGGTAGATTATAAGTACGAATTTATTTATTTTATTTATTGAAGTATCGCGCATAGAGAAGAGAAAAGTGTGAATTAATACAAAGTTGTCTGTGCTCTCTGTTTCTCTCACTTCTTACAGCACAGCATGTCCAATGTTTGGGTGAAAAATGGTTGGTGATTTGGTTAAGTGTAGGGACGTCTGTAAATGTGTATCCGCAAAGCCATTGACAAGTGAATGCACGGTTGAGTACCACACTGCATGCAAAGCTCGTATAGGGCGTCTATACTTGTTGGGATGAGGTTATTTTATTGGAAAACCCATTACAATGCATGAAAAACAACAAATTACATTGACTCTTCGCTTTCTTATTAGTTTGTTGGGTTGAGCAATGATACATCGAATTTGAACAGTTTTGTTTCAAAGTAACACTTTCGTAAGTACTTTTAGTCAATGTGCACTGATGTGTATGTTGCAGATTACATACACCAAAGAATCGTATTGTATTTTTAAAATCTACTGAAACCACATTGGGGTACAAATTAAGACCTGCTATATTCCGATTCATGTTTGCATATGGTTGGTTGATTTTTCTAATTATCTAAAGTGGTGGTGGGGAAATGATTGCATGTAATACCTCGACACTAAGTTTTGAAAGTAAATGACAAAATTGGTTGTGTTACTAAAAAGGCTTATGTAATATTATATTGACATTACTGTTGTTGCCAGGTAGTAAAGTTAGTTCGTGAAGTTACATACTGTGATATTCCCAATTCTTAGTTTGAACTTTGAACGATGTCCATGTCCGTCGTGTTATTACTTAAATAGTAAAGAAAACGAGTAAAACTCAACAAGAACACCACTTTAGTTTTTAAAGGATTAGTCAGATGATAAAGTAAAAAATCACAAATGAGTCATAAGTGCATGAAATTCAGTTATATGTCAAATAAAATTGACATAGGTTGCTTCAGCAAGAAAAAAAAATAGTGAACATTTAGCTATTCTATAAGATTCACTTCGCCTCCTCTGCTGCATTTTTTTTCTAAAGCGTAGTACAGCTGTATCGGCTCTGAGCTCGCTAACGCCTGCCTGATAGACAGAGCACTCATTGTGTAATACGAGTCCAGCCAGAGCTCCGCGAAACACTCGGCGACTGCGGACAGTACCGCTCAAAGCAGATTGCAACTTTTCTTCATATCAAGTCACAAGAAAATTTATTGCAGGGTATTTTGTAGAAGTACACGTTCGTACTAAGAAGCATGTTATCGGTAGGGAAACGATGCACAAGTATCTCGTGACAACATTTTTTGTATATGGGAATTACCATGAGAAAAGTTGCTCGGTGCTACTTGGTAGCAACAAGCCAAAAAATCGCGTTTTCTTTAATTTTTTAACCGCCTGCTTTTAAAGTATGGTATCTTTTAGTCATGTTTTCCATATTTGAGGGTGGACATATACAAATGATAGTTTTTTAGTTTTTTATTTGACTTACCCTTTAAGGAATGTACTACTATTTCCAGGTCCAATAACGTACTTAAAAGGGTTCACAGTTTTATCTAGAAAAATAAATTATTATATTGTTCAAAGGAGAGACCTGGGCATAAGCTTACACCTTGTTCTTTGATTAGGAAATTAGAACAGTTTGTAGGCTACTCTTCAATCAGACCAACCAAAACGTTCTTAAAAACCACTTAAAAAAATAAATTTAATGCCCGTTAATCGTCATAAAAAATAGATGTAAATATATATTAGAGATTATCGCGTTAATTCGGAAGCCCCCAAATACGTTAGAAAACACAGCTTCCGGCAGCTCGAATGTCGCGTTGTATGTGAAAGATGTCCGTCTGGGTGCGCAGACCATTCAACCGTGTTAACATGCAATCAATCAAGGATTATAGCTTATGCATCATGTTAGTGTAATGGACCATGTAAACTAAAAACCAAGACTTCCTCGGATGTAATATTAATTACTTTCTCTTTTCTCTCTCTCTCTCTCTCTCTCTCTCTCTCTCTCTCTCTCTCTCTCTCTCTCTCTCTCTCTCTCTCTCTCTCTCTCTCTCTCTCTCTCTCTCTCTCTCTCTCTCTCTCTCTCTCTCTCTCTCTCTCTCTCTCTCTCTCTCTCTCTCTCTCTCTCTCTCTCTCTCTCTCTCTCTCTCTCTCTCTCTCTCTCTCTCTCTTTCTCTCTCGTTATTTTGGAAGAATGGAACCAAATTGAATTTTGTTAGATCAGTTTCGGATACAGCATAAGCCTACCCCGTGATTGTCCGACTAAAGGTACAACGCCAGTTATATATAGGGATAAGACCTGCCCCCCCCCCCCCTTTACTTTATAAATTGTTTTAGTTTAGTAGCAATATTACGCTATACATACAAACAAATATTCTGAATAAATATTGAATTAATCTAAATTATTTTCCGAACACTTCTGAAGAGATTTCAAAGAAGTTGTTTCCGCCCCAGGCCCCGTTCATTCAGGAATCACAGCAAGTATTCATTGCCAGGAAGAAATCCTGTGTTATTAATTCATAGCTGATTTGTACGGGCCGTGTCGAACACAAGTAATGTCGCTATACATATTATACTTTATCTGAACAAAACATATAGATAAATTGTCAGATGCTAACAAGGTGATAAAACTAACAATTAACTTTATGTGCACGAAACGTAAATACACACAGCTGTTCTTTTATAACTAGGCACAGTCATCGAGGTGCAACGTTGCCAAATTGTCATTCTGTACAGATAGTTGTGATACATTAGTCGATATGTCCTTTGGATACAGTAGGTTGCAACTATGATGGAAAATTAAGTGATTTTGACTTCATAAGAACTAAAAAATGGAACAAAAATTCCCAATGTTGCAATCGTTACGTTTTTGACATCTAAAACACAACAGCGCCAGCCAATCGACGTTGAGTTTTGTGACAAAATAAAAACATGCATTGGCTTTTTGCGATGAGGTATGTTATTTGTTTTGTATCTATTGAATCTATTGTATTGATCGTGGACCTATGGCGTCAGTGGTAGTAAACTGCATTGAGTAGTGGGCGTGGGTTTGAATCTGATAAATACAAAATACATCTGGTTAACTTCCTAAGGTGCACCACAGTAAGTCTGATTTCAGTGCTGACTGGGAAGCGAATCCGAAACGTCTGGCTCTATACGTACCAGTGTTCTATACAAAGATCTACGGGAGCTCAGGGCCAACTCTTATTTCATTGATATTAATTTCTACTAAGAAAACGCTCCGCGTTGACAGATGAGCGATTTTAACAAAATTGGGTATTTGTTTCAGTAATTATTTTTTTTTAGGTTGGCATCTTAACGGATTTGGATGATTATGTTAACAGCATCAAGTTTAGTGATCACGGGTGTTGACCAAAAATTTCAGCCAAATCCGTCAAGCCGTTTGACCTGTGCGCGACGAACAAAATTTGGCGCACGAACGAACGAACGAACAGACGAACAGACAAAGCGCCGATCGAGTTGTATGGAGAGATTCGCTATCGCTCATCTAATTATTATTTCCTGAGTGTAAAATTGAGGGTGTGAGATTATGAATTCAATCCCAGTCAGAGACCACACATAAAACGTAAACAAGGCTGTTGTTTATTAAAATGTTTGGATTTCATTTGAACGTGAAATTAAATGACAGCATCAACATTCCAGTCAGTTGGTTCTGAGCCTACTTTCACACGCAGCGCGAGGATTATGCGTCATACTTAGAGAAATTGATCATAGATCCGCAATGAATAGAATTGAATAAATCTCTAAGTGTTGCACCTTCAGCATGCGAAGCACCTTAGCTTCAGTTACGCATGGGTGTGTTTACGAAGACGGAAGTGACTTTTTCAGAATCTGTAACTGTGGCGCTTTGGGCCTCCCACGAGAACAACGTGAGCCTTGCCTGCCGCCTCAGCTCCCCGATAGAGCGAGCCACCTGCCAGTGGTTGCAGTTGCCCCACCACCCCATGACAGAGACCAACCACTCGCCAAGGTATGTGACTTTGTGAGCCCTGTAGTTTGGTTGCAAATTTGCCCTGCACCGTTGATGAATGAATCTGCCAGTAAGAGAATTTCAAATTTTAACACTTTCCATAAGACCATAACACATCCAGCAGAGAATAGCGTCATAATTGAATTGGATTGCCAATGGTAATGGATACTGTTTCGGTTTTGTTGACAAAAGCTCCTGCATGCTGTGTAAGCTATACATGATCAACTACCCCGCAAGTGGGATGAAACCTTTCGATCTAAGGCCTACCTAAACGATGGTTCATCATACATGGACCTGATCAAGTCTAAGTTGGTAGAGGTATGCCTATACTTTATACCAGGCTGACATGTCACCATAGAAACCGGTTCGTAGGGGACGTATTGTCCACCCCTTGAGTAGCGCTGTCAACGTTGGGGCGAGATGTTGATGTGATAAGTGTCTTATTCGTGGAAAAAGATAATTGAGCCTGGCTACCTTTAAATTGACCTTGTTGTTGTTCAAGGTTCAAGAGTCCAGGCGATGAGAGCTATTAGCAATCCATTAGGGGTCGGTAAAGTAAAACGCCACATCTCGCGGTGACATACCGGCCTGGTATGGAGTTTAGGTTAGGATTTCTAGGTAGATATCGGCTCCAAGCTTAACAGGGAAGGATACCTCTACGTCAAAAACCGCACAAAAGTTTCATATTTAAATTATATCACAAGAATGGGCTCCGAAATCAAAAATCTGAATCAACAGCGCACTGTGGTTTATTAAGCCCTACACACCGAATGCTCTAAGTTGTGTCTTACATTCAAAATCAGTATGTTTTTTTTATAATTAATTTTATTATTAATTATCGAATTAATAATAAAAAACTACGCTAATGGTTATAATATTTTATTCAGTCTGTAGGACTTACCAAAACAATTAAAGAGCGCTGTTGATTTAGATTTTCGATTTCTTGTTGCAATCTTGAGATATAATGAACTAATGAAAATTGTCTGCGGTTTTTGACGTAGAGACTACCAATCATATGACTAGGGTTCGGCCATTATTAGCATTCTTACTTAAATTACTATCTTTCAGTGGCTGTCATCCATTCAGTTTGAGTCGTGGACCGATATCAGAAAGCCAATTTGAAAAATCTTCTGTATTTCAAAGTACTACGCGAAATCATCGGCACTCAATAAATTCAAAGTTTTTCTGAATCGGCCTTGTTGATTCTGGCATTTGTCCGCAGGTGTTCGCACTGTCCAATCACTGATTCATATGTTTCCTATTTGAAAATGGTTACTTATCGCTCACTCGTCGATGGAGTTCGAAGCCTACAAAAACAGGGTTTTTTACAGGGTTGGTTTAGTCACTTTAAATTAAAGTCCCCCACTGCAAATCAGTTTAGTTACTGAGTGGGTAGACTCTAAATGTGAATTTATTTATTTATTTTATTTACTTATTTCGTGGACGAAAGGAAGAGATTTCTGGCACAAACTCGTTTAGTAATCTGATCATAGCTTAACTGATTGTTAAAATATTGAATGCTCCCAGTGGCGTGTGGTGGATCGCGGCTAGACCAAAGCACTAGGTCACTAGTCATCTCTAGTCATTGGACCAAGGCGTGGGCGAGTGGTGATTGACTATTGTGACAACATAGAAGCAAATATTTGGTTGAAGGTTGTTTCTAATGAAAGTATGTTACGAACATTGTTGTTTGTTATTGCAGACAGAAGAGAACTTCGGCCCAAACAAGTGTCTAGTGTTCACCTAAAAACAAATACTTAACTAACAATTACGTACTTCTAATTATAGATATTTGACTAGTATCCTAAAGTTAGTACTAACGAAATACAATTCATAAACATGATTCAGTATAAGAAGACAGATACTGAACATTAGTTTGTGTCTTCACGGAACCAACTCAAGACTAATTTAGCCTGTGTTGTAACTGTGATGGATTTTTGTAAAACGTTTATGTGGGAGTACGGCAAGAGTGACGGGGCAACAGTTAGAAGTATGACATTGGCCGTCGGGGTGGTGGGGGGGGGGAGTCGGTGGGGGATTAGTGTGCGATATTAATTGTCGCGGTGCTGTGATGGTTAGCAATTCTTTAAAAGCACGGTTGATTATTGATACCAATTGAAACTGCGAAAAAATTTAATAACGTATTTTCGCTTGCCCATACATTTATACAGAATAATTTGCAAAATTGGCACGCGTAAGTGTGTTCACGCCAAAGGTTCCCCCTCTGTAATCGCCAATATTTCACCACGGGTTACACAGATGATTACTATTCTTTATTTTATTTATGACGCATATAAAATTTACACAGATGACGAGGTACACACAATGTACGTGATGGGGTGAGGCTGGAAGAAGTATCGTACGCGTGACAGGGTCATTCCACTAAATTAGATTTAACTGCTGAAAAGTGTATGCGCGCGCAGTAATGGCTGCATGGCGCAATATTCACACGAAAGAGATGAATACAGTGAAAAACTGTGGATCTTATCTGTTGCATAAATTCAAACAGGTTATGTAGATAAGTAAGGTACAAGATAAATAAATTCGGGAGGTCATCGGTTGGATACCAGCTAGTGGCAACCCTAACTGGAAATTTTCTCCCGACGTTTTCCGAAGTCACAGGGAAAATGCAGCGATTGTGTCATAATACTGACAGCCCTCGGATAAGCCGTTACATCGTTTTCATACCACACAAAACACGATGGTTCACGTATTGTCCCTGCAGTTTCCTAGGGAAAATTATTATTGTAAATCGTCGTATGATTTGAAAATACCTGTGTTTGGATGTGTTTAGCTGAGTCAAAATAAGTGGCAGGTGTAGCAAACCATTATTTTTTATTTTGTTTAAAAAAATATGATATTATTATGTACACGCTGACGATTTTGTCAATTATGATTTAGGTTGATTCTAATTCTTGCTTAAATAGGGTCATGTCAACTTACAATAGTTTTTTAATAAATGCGCAAGAGGGTGTTGATGTTTTTAATGACTCTATACGTACTTTTAAAAAGGCCATTTAAATGCAGTGCATATGGGGCATGTTTATGCGACCATCATTGTTTTTATGTACTACATGATATGATATTTGTTGAATGTTTTGTTGTTTTCGTTTTTGTTTGTTTTATCAAAACACACTTTGTGGAATTGTGCAATTCTGTTGTGTATATAATATAAATAATAATTATAATAATAGTGTTATTCCCGGCAGATTCTCTGTGCATCATGACCGGGCTTCGGGGGTGTGTACACTGAGCTTTACACCTGAGACACGAGACCTGGGCCAATGGACATGCTCCTTCCACGTGGACACCCCTGAAGGGGTCTGGGAACTAGCTGCTGCCAACCTCATACTACTCAACACACCAACTACAGGTATTGATATCATTTCGAGGCATAGCGCGATGAGTCACTACAGCCCCGTAGGTGAAAGATTGGTAGAGGTTTAAGTCTTGGTAGTTGTTACCGAAAGAAATACGTTACATATTATTTTTGGTTAAGAATTTCCGGTTGACTATGTTATGTATTCATACGCCACACAATCAAAGATGGCTGCTCTCAGGAACGAATTCATAGAAGAACATAACCTATAACCAAGCCTAGGTGAAGCCTTTTTGTGTAGAGACTTACCTTTACATATTGTGAATTGTCTTCAGTTATTCAGTCGATGTCGAAATCAGTGGACATAAACACACGAATGTCTTAATATATACGAACATACCATATCAACATTGAGCACGAGGGTTGTCTACAGACAGACTAACTTCCGGTACTGGGACTACTTTCACGGGAAAACTCCAGTGGTGACTTCCGACAAAAACATATTTCACTTGGCGTTTGAAATCATGTTTCATTTAGCACTAAAAAGGGTGCGTAGACACTTGGTCTAATGACATTTCGTCTCCTTGACTGTTTGGTCTACTGCATAACTTCGTCTACTGTAAAATCTTGTCTACCGACCGTTCGTCTACTACCATTAAGTCTACAAATGAATTTGGTCTAACATAATTTTACGTCTAATTGTCTAATTAATAGATGATAACAAAGCTATTTTGTAATGCATTTTATTCATCATCACTGTCTTCGTCTGTTTACAAATAAATTTGGTCTAACAGTTTTCCATTTTCTAACATAATTTTCGTAAAAATGAAATCATTTACACACACCTCTAGTTATTCATCATCACTGTCTTCGTCTGTTTCTGCGTGTGGAACACTTTCGTTGCCTAAAGATTTGAAGCTCACTGTATTTGTATTTTTGTATGTATTTGTGTTTTGTATTTGTTTGTATACATTGTATGTATTTGTAGTGCAGCGAGCGTTGCATACGTCATGTTTACTACAGCGCCAGTATTTTCTTGTCTTTTCTGTATCTTCGCGGTTGAAATTGTATTTATAGCCATTGTGTTCTAAATTCTCCCCACCTCGTGATGTTCCCACTAATTTTGTATCCATCTAAAGCAGTCAACACTAACACACTAACACTGTACGGAACTCCCGCGGATCCAATGCACACACAGTTAAGTCCACTGTACTACTGTAGTGTACGGAACGAAATGTTATTGTTTCACCCGCGGACCACGTCAGACCGATGCACACAGACAACAACAGACACACAGAGTATCACAGTAGACGAAATGTCTGCGTAGACGAAATGTCTGCGTAGACGAAAAGATGGTAGACAACGTATCACAGTATTTTATTTTATTTATTTTATTGTAATTAAGGCCAGTGTAGGGCACAATGCCCTCTTTAGCCTGATAAGTGATGATTGATGAATGATAATGATGAAGGGAGGAGGGGAGGAGGGGAAGCCTGGTACCGGCACGTAGCCTACTCCTGTCGAAAAGTACCAAGGGGACCATCGGCCTTACGTCCCATCCGAAAGGACGGTGTAACTTTGACCAGTCATATAGGTTCCTCCACTAACCTGGACTGCCGAGCAGTTGACGAGAAGAACGAAGCTGTTACACAAGCTTTCGAACCCTCCAATCTGCTCTAACCAACGGTAACTAGTGTTTCAGAGGTGAGTGGTCACCCATCCACCTCCAGAGTATCACAGTAGACGAAAAGACGGTAGACGAAAGGAATTAGTAGACGAAAAGTCTTTAGACGAAATAACTGTCGACGTTATGTCCGTAGACGTAGAAGTAGTAGACGAAATGTCTGTAGACCAAAAAAAGTAGACCAACTGTCCTGGCACGCTAAAAAGTATAGTGAAGTTTTCATAAAACTTTTTGAATGGAAAATTATCAAACAATCTGATTGTGACATTGATATTTTGATGTTCAACCAGAAATCAATTAGGGTCACCTTTGTTTAAGCTGCATAATATGCCTATAAATCGCCCTTTAATGAGTCTTCTTTACGGCGTGGTTCTTGATCTTAAGCGAACTTTAGATGTATTTGCATGTTATTCTGCTCGTATGGTGATGAACAATATTCGTCCACAGGGTTTGGAGTGTCCGAAGGTCAGCTGGGATGGCTTGTGGGGGTCCTAGCTCTAATGGTAATTGTGCTCACGGCAACCCTGGTGGCGATATCAATATGCAAGTGGCGCCATCCATCGAGCGAACAATGCAACTCTCTAGAAAACGCAAAGCAACACGGACAGGACAAGAAAGATCTCTCGCGCTACACAGATTCACCTACCAAGATAGACTTCCAGTTCCGAGAAACTTTGGCGAGAAATGTTCCTTGCCCAGAGGTGGTTGTTTTGCCCGAACCCAGTCGACATCAGCACATCTACGAGAGAGTGGATCGTTTCAAGGGTCTTTATGAGAACGTTGAATAGCATAGCACGGGGGAACCACCTTATAACACTATAGTTGTCCCAAGACTACTTTACACATGCTTTCGTCACAGGCGACTGGTTCGTAGCCAATCAGCGATCGGCATTGGCGCAGGTGTGTCTCGGGCGGTTCGCTGGTTGGCTACCACTGCTCCGGATGTGACGAAAGCAGGTGTAAAGTAATCTTGGGTCAACTATAACTCACCAATTTTATATACAGTAAGCGATATTGGATGTTACACGAGCAAAATACCCGCACATCAAACATTCTTAAACTATAAATAACTTTGCTCGTGAACAAACGTGTAAAGTTGTTCCATAGCAACCTTGTGAATGTTGACACCAATTAGCCAGTGTCTTTTTCAACTGCTGACATTTGGTTGGCAAATGTATCATTCATTTATGACGTCAACATCAACAAGTTTGCTGGGGAACAACTATAAATTATATTTTATTAACTCTATTGGGACAATGTAGCTTGTGTGTCTTGCAACACATATAGGCTAGCTAGCAAGCAACGTTGACAACAAAGTATTGTCTAGGTTAATGAAGATGATCATGACTAAGGTGATAGAAAAGGAGCGCCGTAGGCTTGCCTACATACAATTAATTAATTGTTTGTATAAATGAATGGGAGCAGACCCGTTCAATTGTTTTGGTAGACCTACTATAACATGTGTTTTGAAGAGCACGAGTCTTTCTATAGGCAGATGTGTTCACAGTCGAACACTATAGCGACATGTTTGTCACGTAGTTGTTTTATGCACGTTATTTTCAATACAAATAACAAAATCCGTAGAAAAATGTGTATTGTATACAATAATGGGTCAGTTATGAATAGGGACCAAAGACTATATCAGTAGTAGTGAGTGGTGACTGAAGAATATACCAAATATAACTTAACCTGAAGGGAGTTAGGAAGCTTAATCTCGTGTGATGCAAATGACTTAAAGCAATATTCTTATTTTATTGATCAGTGTTGCAAACTAGTTTGAGCACGAGGCCACTGGCAATGTACATTAAATAAACATAGCGCGTCATATGCTGGGCTGGGTTCTGACAGTGTAGAACGTCTTCAACTAGATGAGGCAGCTCTGACTGAAGTATGATCGGATCTGCTCTCATCGATGACGTGATAATAATGCTTGTTGAAACATGTTTCATTCCTTAAAACTAGCTCGTAGCCTATAATTTCATTTTCCAAATGTATTTTAACTGATAAATGCGTTTTAGCAACAATAATGGTATAGTCGCACGCTTATCTGCCAAAGAAAGAAGACACAGCATTGAGGTGTTTCTTTACCCTCCATACGCTAGTCGGCTAGTATCAGTGAGGTTGGGTCATGCTAGAAATTATGATTATACCAATATGTACAGACAACCCACAAGCTTATAAAACATGAAGATAATCTACAAAATTTAACTTTCAATTTACATAAAGTAGCATCTTGAACAAAATGTCTTCTTATAATAATGGATACTTGAATGATGCCTGCGCTCTGAACAATCCCCCAGAGTTGGCAGTAGTGACAAGTTTATTACAGTATTACATGGGCCTCGTTTACATGGAGGATTCAAACTGGGATTTAGTTAGATTTTAGGTCCAACCCCATTCACTCTTCATAAACACTTCCCGATGACAATCGGATTCGTTCAATCTATTCCCACTAGATGCGCGAGCGAGTACAAAGTGAGATGCATTTCGCATCGCATGTAAAATGAATGCAAGATGACCTGGATTGGAATCCTATATCCCGGGTCCTGTAACTGGTACGTTCCCGAAATCTAACACAGAGGGCTCTAATATGGGAGTGAACAATGACTGAATCGTATGACATGTTCATACAAGTTGGGAATCGAGCTCAATTCTATTTCAACTCAATCGCAATCTCATTACGTCCATGTAAACGGGGCTATTGTTACAGAAAATACAAAACCAAAATGTTTACCCTTGTACAAGTACAAAATGCTATTTTAAAAAAAATGCACCAAAGATGATTATTGAATCTATCAACAAACCAAAGAATATATGTCCTACAAAAATACTGTATTATATAAAATGAAATTGAATAAAAGCTATAACATACTCCAATGAAGATAAGTTATTTACCTGGGCTGCCCTACCGTAACTCCTGCTACCGGGCCGCAAAATGAAGACATCCATAGCTCATAATGACAGACCAGGAAAAAGGTTTATCAAAACATTCATTTTTCTAGTTGAACGAAAAGTGCATAGTTTATTTGATTGTCATGGGTAATATTTTCAAACATTTATGGGAACCAAACGAGATTCTACGCATAGACATAGAAGTGTACATTTAAACAGTGACGATATGATGTAAAATAACAATATGATATTTTGTAATGCAGAAATATGATCTTCTTTGTAAAATAGTATACATATAGAAATATCGACATGGTTTATTTACATTTTACTCGAAGGCATAATCGTGTTAGAGAAATTTCCTGTATACAAGACAAGTACACACTTCTTTGGCGGGAGGATAAGAGAGCAGAGAGATATTCTGGTAAGGCATTGATACGTTTGCAACAAGGCACTCTAACTAAGCCTCAACTGGTTATTAAATTACAACATATACTCAATAAATAAATGCTAGTTTTTTTCAAATTATAATAATTATTTACAAGTTCTAATAGGAAACGTTCAAAGTTAAAGCTCTTTTAGGAAAACAAAATGTTTAGCATCAAAATTACATCTGTAGATATGGGAATCTGGATATTATATCATCACTTTTCTCAACCTACTCGATGTATGACAAACTAACAGCACTAATGACTTATTTGGTATGTTTTCGTTTCAACGATATTTCCATTTATTTACAGTTACCGGTACTTGTTTCGAAGACTGAATTTTAAAACTAAATTACGTACCACCGCAATTATAGAGAGCAATTTAAAACATGTGTTACACTTCGGTGGACATTGTGCAAGATTGATGTGTGAACGTAAATCCTTATGATACAGCTGAACACCATTCAAGTGTAGTTAAACTTATACAAACATGTTAAACAAAACACCGGTTTCAGAGCAAAAGTTTCTTAAGAACCCATATGCTCATAAGTTGACCTAACATGTATGATCGTACATTACAACTGCACTTGATTCCCAACGCATCACCATTGATGGGATACTAAGCAGTCATGATTAAGCAAAACCAACTAAGAGTCATCCCAACCAATAGTTATAAAAACAAGGTGTGAAATAAAAACAGAACAACCAATATACGGCTTAGTATAATCAAGCTAAATCAATCAACTATTACCAACACATACAATACCACAAGTGTAGAAGAGTCATCACTGGAAGACTTCACTGTAGTATCCTATATACATACACGGCTACCACAATAGGTTTAAGACTAGAAAGCAATTTAAGTTCAAAGTGTGCTACACTACGCAACGACTAAAACGTGTTTGCTTCTTGGTAGACAGAAGAATCGTTCACAACAAAGGAGTTATACAGAGCAATCAATGTATTATGCTTGCATTCCCATTGTGTTCATAATTTCACAAAGCGTCTTAAAAAAATAAACATTTTTCCTTGTAGTTATTTGCTTTGAGCAGAGTGTTTTCTAAAATTACAAAATAGACTAGACATCCATGATTGTGATTTTGAGAATCCAGTGCTTTCACCAATATAAGTACTTTTTGATATGTAGTCTAAGTACTTTTAATGATATGTTTATCTTAAAATAACTCATAAAATGGGCACAAACAAAATAATATGATGATTGTAAAATGTTTGTTTGCTATCCTGCTGTGACATAAAAGAATTGTGAGCATTTCTCGTTGTTGTATTGGCATTCTGTAATGCTTTAGATTGAAGATACACCAAGTTCTTCAGCTGTGGCTCACACAGTTAGCGAACGCGTCTACAGTATATAAGCTATGCTTCCTCAGTCAGGGTAAACCAAGGTGCACGGAGAGAAAAACAATATAATGTCTGACTGAATTCATAGTCGTCCCCTACCCCTAGGGCCGCCCGTTGATGCTATGATTTGTTTTCCATATGGGAAACAACTTGCATGAAATTGTTACCTGGTAACAACGAACGCCCCTGGAGGAGGGGTAGGGGACGACTATATGAATACGGACCTAAGTCCATCAAGTTAACGTAGCCTCGTTTACATACAATATCCCAACCAGGATTTAGTCAAAATTTTTATACAATTAATCCCACTTCACTCCTCGTACAAAAGTTCCTCAAACGTGGGGAGAGAGTCGAATATAGGATCATGAATCTCGGGTATTAACAGAACCTACATAAGTTGGAAAGCTAGTTCATTAGGTTTCCGAAATCAACGCCAGAGCTTTATGGCATGGGAATGGGGTAAAGAAGGATTGAATGCTAAATGTACATTCTACAGGAAACTAGGGAACTGAGTTAAACTCTATTTCAATTTAATCCCAATCTCGCTCCTGACATTGGTTAAAGCTAATACTCTCTTGTTGTGAAGTGAAGTTATGACTTATGATGCCTTGCATTAGAGAAATGCAAATGTAAATTAATGCACCTATAGCTTTCTTCACATGAACCGGGATCGCTTCAGAAGCTCAGATTAAACAATAGGCCAGCCAGGCACACGGACTTTGATAAAAGCTTTCATTGTCCACATCACCATCATGAGATGCTTCCGAACTAAACATACCACATTTTAATCTTGGTAAGTAGATTATACCTGCAACTTCACAAAGCACTCGATGCTATAAACACTCTCAGACTGATTTACCCTAGATTTTCTTCCAAATGAGAAATACTACTAGATTTTTCCTAGTTTTCGTCGGTTGGCACAGAGTAATCTCCGCGCTTCACCAGCTCAGTCGAAGCCCATATCTTTGAGCTCAGTGTAGCCACCTAGTAGGTTAGGGTAGCGCTTCACTTGATCAGCATCGAACGCAGGCCGTACCTCGTATCTTCTTCTGTACATGTACATCCTGCAACAAAGCATCATAACTTTAGTTACCACTGTTGAACACGAGTAACTCTAAATCCAAGTTCGTTGATTTCGAGAGACTAATAGAGTTGAGATTTTCTTAGTTTGACGCTCCCCTGCTGCTCCCCTCCTTCACTATGTGACCTTTCTTAACCCTGTGGCAACCTGACAATCATACTATATTTATTCCTATCATATTATATTATTTTTAATCAGTTCATACTTGTTGTGCTGGGCGGTAGTCACAAAAGTAGGGGGTGGATCTTTAAACTATATCAAACTTAAAATATCTTCACTCTACGGCATGAAGGATTAAACATTTTTGATTTTAATGGTTCACATTGATTTTTATGACGCAATGTCTGTTAACGAGAAAGGGTTTAATTAAACCGATCGCAATTAACGTTTTTATAAAAAATATTATTGTTGAGTGTGAGTTGATGTTCATGGAACGACGCGTAACGTGCACGAGGTTTTAACGGGTGGGGGGGATTCCCCAACAATTATGTGAGCGGATGACCTTGTAAAGCGAGAAGTCAGGTTCTCTTAGACATCGATAATATGTTTGAAATTACGTAATTTACGAATGACAGCCGCTGGTTCTTACGTAATTATCCCAAAATCTGATGTATATCACGCGGGTATATTCATATATGCTTAAAGTAGATGTAATTGAGATTAATAGGAAGGAATCGCATTAAATGAATAAACTCGTGATCTCTTACAAATCGCTACTTATGTAAATTTCGAATGACAGCCCGTCAAACTTCCGTAATTATCTCAAAGCCTGTGGTAGGTCACGCAGGCTTGTTTATACATGCTTAAAACATGCTTAAATTAGAAGGAATGAAAAGAAATGAATATACCCAGGCTCTCTAACAAATCGCTATACTATGTGTGACATTACGTAATTTATAATGATAGCTCGTCAATCTTCCGTGATTATCTCAAAATATGTGGTATGTCACGCAGATTTGTTTATATAATCTTAAAACAGATGTAATTGAGATTAACAAGAAGGAATCACATTAAATTAATATACTCAGGTTCTCTTAGAAATCTCTACTATGTGTGACAGTACGTAATTTTCGAATGACAGCCCGTCAAACTTCCGTAATTATCTCAATATCTGTGGTATGTCACGCAGGTTGGTTTATATATGTTACAACAGATGTCATTGAGAGTAATTAGAAGGAATGAAATGAAATTAATATACTCTGGTTCTCTTACAAATCGCTACTATGCGTGACATTACGTAATTTATAATGACAGACCGTCCAACTTCAGTAATTATCTCATAGTCTGTGGTATGCCACGCTAGTTTGTTCATATATGCTTAAAGTAGATGTAATTAAGATTAATTAGAGGGAATCAAAGTCAATGAATATACTCAGGTTCTCTTACAAATCGCTACTATGTGTGCCATTACGTAATTTTCTACGTTACGTAATTTATAATGTCAGCCCGTCAAACTTCCGTAATTATCTCAAAAGCTGTGGTATGTCACTGAGATTTGTTTACTTATACTTAAAACAGATGTTATTGAATTAAATTGGAAGGAATCAAATTAAATGAATATATACTCACGTCCGAGAACACGTGGTTTTTTTACATGTGCGAAACATAAATAACAACTTATATTGTGAAATGTGTTTCTTCTACTGGTAGCCCACAGTTCACATCCCCACTGTTGTTAATTATGAGTATATCTACTATCTATAACACTAGTACTTATTTTACCAAATACCGTACCAAAATACCAAATATAGTACCAAATTGCCGTCGTACTTTTCAACGCAAAACAAAGCACGGAAAGAACTGATCTTACACTGGTAGGAAAAACGCAACTAAGAAGAAACTCATTTTATCTTTATTCTTGTTAAATAAAGATCAGTGTCAAATAGAATAAACCGTTGAGCCGTTGAGCGAGATAAGAGCATTAGTTCGAGTTCCTCTCACTTCGCCCAGGTCCACGAGTGCTGATTAGCGCCAAGTCAGGGCTAATGTCATCAATACGACCTCCGATGCTCCATACTCAATCAAATCTGTAGCTTTACCGACTGTAGTTCTCCTGTTATCTGTAGCACACATTAGTGTCATAAAAGAAAATATGATAATACAAATAAATTAGCAAAGTAAATTTCCTTTACTTGATTCTTTAAAATGAACACCATTTGTACGACGCTTGGATAGTCCTCATCCCTTTGAGTAGAAGCCGCAATAGTCGGCTGAGACAGCACATTTGATATTTGAATCAACTGACCTGTCATGGCAGTCATTTTACATTTTATGCTTTCGCGTCCCGGAATGATTTTAAATTTTAATATAAGAACGATGAAGGGACATTTACTTAAAAGATTGTGTCTTATATGCACTTCCTAGAATCATACGAGTTCAATGACGACATTGTTTCGTGGGCTCCTGCACCACTTCAACAATGTTATGTATATCCGAAGAGTATTGAGTCTGTGATAACTGTCAGGAATCATGTCAGCTGTCAGTAATCATGTCTTATGGACAACGTGGGTCGTTGAACAGTAACAGTAACATATAATTCAAGAATGATTTACTTAATGTATTTTAATTGTAATTGTTATTTCAACGAGTAGGAGTAGTTAGGGAAGTTCACTTATTCTTAGGTGACTTTTGTGGGACATTCTGAAAATGTGTGACTTTTGGTGCAAAGCACCGAACCCAGAAAGTAAACAAGACATATCGAGTTCCGGTTCGGGTTTCGGTCCGGATGTAACCGAACCGTATCTCAATTGGAGAGAGCACTGACACGCAATCGAAGGTACTGGGTTTGAAAAATTATTGTAATTACAAATCACATCACAATTCACAATATCAAAAACGCGTAGTCGAATTTAAAACCTGAAGGAGAATTAAACACACACAATGTTGAGTACACACAGAGTCTGATTATGGTGAAATTTCGTTTATAAGCTTTAATATGGTGGTGAATATTTTGGCAATAATCGTTTTTATAACGGTGTTAATTCTTTGGCATTTTTGGCTCCTCTTGGACTATGGGAAACGCATGGGCTAAGAACAGGAACACATGTATCAACTTCCATGTATTAGGTGTTGTTGCTATCATGAATACATGCATAAATCGACGATTTTTTTTATTTAGGAGGGGGGGGGGGGGGGGGGGAGACTTAAAGTGGAGTAACATAAATAGTTAGAAGTGACGAACAGTGAATCACTAATTTTTAATTTTTTTATTTTATCCCAAGTTATTCGTGAAGTATGAGTAAAATCGCTCAAATCAAGGCTTTACTTCAAAATCGCTGAAAAAGTTGTCATTTCCAGCAAAAGTCCCTCAACGTCCACATTTGTTTTTCAAAAACGTTTTCTAAGCAAATCGCGTTATCGTTAATACTATAAACTCCTACCTCTGAGTATACAGAATGTTACCCCCGCACCCTTATAACAATGTTACCCCCGCACCCTAATAGCAATGTTACCGGAACTCGAAGAGATGAGCGCTTAAGAGTGATGAGCATGAGCGGGGATTAAGAGTACTAAGACACTCGGCAGCTTATAATCCCGCTCTCTCTAATGGGCTGGATTGCTGGCGCTGCACGGATGGGTTCGGGGGGATACGTGCTCGATGTATCCGCCTGGGGCCTATATTAAGGATTTTTTCAACTGCACAAAGGTTCGTTCATTTGTCATGTTTGAACTGTTTGAAACAAGTTAGAACTGAGCGTCAGGAAGTTTAAATCGTGTACAAATTTAAAGTGTTCTGCCTTGGAGACAAATTAATGACATAGTCCGTGACAGCTATTTTGGTATACTCCTTACCCGCAAAAAACTTAGGCTAAACCTGACTAACAAAACATAAGTTTTTCCCTTGATAGATCCCAGGCCAAGTATTGTGATAGTTTTAAAGGACACACCAAAAGCTACTAACGTCTACACAAATGAGGCTAAGTAGACCTACCGTAGTCCAGGACTAAATACATTTTACATCTGTATTTATTTATTTTCTCACCTAATATGTGACAAACATAACAATTGACAACCCTCTTCAATAAGAAGTTCGTCGTTACCTCAGACGACAGACATGTTGCAATCTGTATCAGAATGTATACTAATTAACATGTCACCGCCCTGTCAAATTTGTTATTGATAATTATATATTTTAATATTACTTTACAATATTATATAATTATTCTGTTTATGTAAATTGTTCTATTGGCCAAAAAGCATTGAAAAATGACCATTTTATCAATGATACTTATAAAAACAGGATGTAACATTCTGTTTATAATGAACCACGGCTCAACATAAATATAATAGTACACCTTGTAAAACAGTGAAGTATTATTTATCCTAAGATTGTGAAAGCATGTTGCAACTTGCAAGTAAGCTCTATCACATATTTGACATCACAATGTGGGGTTAGGATTAAAATCTTAAATTTAATCTTTTATATAGGCCAACCACGTGTGTGGAAACATGCAGTGAAAGCACGTGGTATTTTTACGTGACATTTTTTACGAACATTAGTCTACCTATCTAGAGAATGACATGAAGTGGGTAAATAATAAAGCATGAGGTCATACTTGGGAGTCTATAGTAACCTAAAAAACTTAGTCAACATTGGATGCTTGTCAAGAGATAATTACAGAATCTAAATTAAATATGAGGCTTTTTAAATACTATCAAGTTTTACATGAACAATAAATCTGATGAAACAGAATAGAGAAAAGAGAGTAAAAGGTCAGAACACTGGTAGCTTAAAAGATTGCACTATCGGTGATGAATTAGTCAAGTTATGGAGATAAAATGTGCCAAGAAACGTTTCAATTAGGTTTCTCAGATTTCTTCACGTTACCGTATTATACGTTTACAGAGTTTATTAAAGCTTGTTTGAATGATATCTAAACCATCCATTACGTTTATTATGTTGTTTTTTTTAAACTTCGCCGTTACTTGTCGTTGTATTTCCTCTTGAAATTTTCTATAAACTATTCTATTCTAAACTTTTCTATTTCTATAACTATTCTACAAACTATTTTTATGTGGGGGGGTTACTTCTTACTAGGGAACTCGTAAAACATGTTCCTTCATATCACTGACATTTTGACAACATGGACTAATCAGTTTGGATAAAAAAGGTACAAAAAGTCTGAAAAATTAACACTGGAAGTATATTGACATTATTATGGCATATTATACAAAAGGAGACACATCCCTTGTAATTACCGGTGCCAAATAGATGAGCTATACAGCTCAAACCAGAACTCAATTTGTACATCGCAGAAAATAAAGGTGTGTATTTCTTTCGTTCTGCTTTTGTTCACAATTACCTAGAAAAATAATACCGTGCCCATAGTAAATGTAAGCCTATGCATTATTCAAATGCAACTCGTTTCTATGAATACTTACAAGAATTATTGTGTGTGTACACTGTACGTTAATTTGAACATTTCCGCTGTCAGGGAAAGTTTTATTTTTTATTTTTAGAACAAGGTGGGCACTTACACTTTGTCATTATGCAATCAATGTATACGGTACTGTATAGAAACTTGCCTTCACTCAGAAGAGCTACTGTAACCTGTCAAATTCATATCAGTCTTCCCTCACAAATCACTAATTTGCAAATAGATTAGCAGGCACAACAATTCTACGACTTTTGCATCATGCCATAACTTAGTGAGGTTTTAGCACTCTTATTGGTAGCTTCATTCTGTAGCTAAGTACCGACATCATTGCAATTACCCAATACCCAACATTTGTAAGCCAAGACAACATGCAAGGTTTCAATTTCCATGCAGTGGTTATTTGTTGGTCCATGCAAAATAAAAAAATGTTCTCAGATTTTAGTAACTTTTCACTTTTAAAAACAAAATAAAGTTTCAAAACACTTCACACTGTTATTATTATTACACAGTTGTAAGATTTTGTAAAAGCAAGAGCACTGATATTTCAAGCTGGATAATCTACGGTCTGATTTCACCAACTTTAATTATAATTGCTGGCATGTAACTTCACAATATTATGTAATCATTAGAAATAACAGCTAGCATGCAGTCACTTTATTGATTCCAAATCGATTCTACAATTTGTGTTCTGCAGTGTAAATACAAATTTGATAAATATAAATATTAATATTATTATTTTTTAAATTAATATTAATATAAAATTTTAATTGCACACATCAATGTACCAACTTAGTTTAAACCATGGTTGTTCATTATTAAGAAATTTATTCAATGAAAAACCGTGAAAAAGATTTCAGAAAAATAAATAAAAGTTAGCTGCTACAAATAAAGCATGGTTGTTTTTATTTTACTTTGGAATCCGCTCCTATGCTGCATTGTTGATTAAAGGGATAGTCAGGTGAAAAACAAAAAAAACTACCATTTGTATATGTCCACCTTCAAATATGGAAAACATGACTAAAATATACCATACTTTAAAAGCAGGCGGTTAAAAAATTAAAGAAAACGTGACTTTTTAGCTTATTGCTACCTAGTAGCACCGAGCAACTTTTCTCATGGTAATTCCCATATAATAAAAATGTTGCCTCGAGATAGTAAAACCGCCGCTAAAATATATAGAGTACTTATCAAAAATCGATCAGGAGTTTGAATGTGCATCGTTTCTCTACCGATAACATGCTTCTTAGTAGGAACGTGTACTTCTTCAAAATGCCCTGCAATTAATTTTCTTGTGACTTGATGTGTAGAAAAGTTGCAATCTGTTTTGAGCGGCACTGTCCGCAGTCGCCGAGTTTTGTGGCTGGACTCGTATAACACAATGAGTGCTCTGTCTATCGGGAAGGCGCTAGCGAGCTCAAAACCGATACAGCTGTACTACGATTTAGAAGAAAAATCCAGCAGAGCTGGCGAAGGGTATCTAGTAGAATAGCTAAATGTTCAATTTTTTTTCTTGCATTGAAGAAACCTTTATCAATTTTATTTTACACATAACTGTATTTCATGCACATAACTCATTGGTGATTTTTTAGTTTTTCACATGACTACCCCTTTAAGAATTTTTGGAATCGATGTTGTCCTAAACACAGTATAACTGTGCATATTAGCATTTAAAATGCAAAACTTAAAAATATTAATGTAAACAATAAAATAGGGTATATTTTAAAACCACTACAGATTTATTAGCAGGTACAAATGTATAAAACAGTATACAAAACGCAATGTATGGTTACTGTACTGTTACTATTCTCATGCTTACACCATATCCTTAGGTAACTGCGCATTTCATTCGTGCTATTTCCTCCCCTAACACCCCCCCCCCCCCCCCAGCTTTCACTTAAATAAATAAATAAATAAATAAATAAATAAATAAATAAATAAATAAATAAATAAATAAATAAATAAATAAATAAATAAATAAATAAATAAATAAATAAATAAATAAATAAATAAATAAATAAATAAATAAATAAATAAATAAATAAATAAATAAATAAATAAATAAATAAATAAATAAATAAATAAATAAATAAATAAATAAATAAATAAATAAATAAATAAATAAATAAATAAATAAATAAATAAATAAATAAATAAATAAATAAATAAATAAATAAATAAATAAATAAATAAATACATAAATAAATAAATAAATAAATGAATGAATAAATAAATAAATAAATAAATAAATAAATAAATAAATAAATATATATAAAATAATAATAATTTATATATATATATATATATTATATAGTGAATAAACCTCATTAGTCACACAAACTGTGTGATGAGCTTTCAGAATTTCAATACACAGCCAAAAATTCTAACTAATGTATCTGTTGCAAGTAGATGTTAGAAACTATAGAAGTAGGAAATTAATTCGGTATTATTGGGCTCTGTTATTTCGTCGGCACGAGAACAGTTTGATTGGGACAACTAAACCCAATAATGTCTACTTCACTTACATTAACATAAACACACAGTCAAGCAATTAGTCTACCAGTAGTTTCCCCACAATAACAATGCAATATTAGGTAAGGAAATAATTACAAGGTGTATGTTTACAAGTTGAACTCATGCAAGAATCAAGATAGCAATTGTGTATTTTTCTACAAATCATGCTGTACCATTAGTAGATAGATAGTCTACAAAATTATTAAGTATAAATGAGCACGTATAAATTACCTCGACATAGCCTCTATGCACTAATTAGTCCTCTACAACCGATCAACGGAAAATCACTAGGTACTTAAACTTCAGTTTACAAGGCTAAACGCATTCGTTCATTCTGACTTAGCTTAGAAATCCATGGTAATTAGTTTGTAAGAAAAAATCATCTGAAACAGAAAAAAACACCATTAGCTATAAGTTGAGTCCATAAAAGTAAATAGTGATCAACTATGTTTGCATTAAATTTTAAGGGCAAATCTGACTTGCATACTATACTAGTACTGTAGTCACAAGACTATAACCCATTGCCCAAAGTTATGGTAGACTCGGGCCCATTGACAACATGTAGGAATTTTATTTGAAACATTGCCCCACTGTGAATGATAGCTTGTGAAATACGTGTGTTTTCTAGCACTGATGGATAAATTGTCTCACATTTAGCATAGATCTATGTGGGGCAAGTACTTACCTCACCCAATACACCCAGCAGCCATGGCGACCACCAGTGCAAACATCCCTGCGAGTGCCGGACCAAGGGAAGAAGAAGCCGACGCAGTCTTGGCTGGGGCGCTGGATCCCGTATGTGCTGGACTAACGACGAAGTTGTCCTCGGCAGTCAATCGGTCCCCGTATTTATCTAGCAGCTCCATGATGACACCGTTCGTCCACCCGAAGCCGAGTTGCACTTCGTACTCTCCCCCACCCCCGTGGCCCCCCGGCACCGTGGCATCGTACTGGAACAATGTCACACGTACACAATATTATTTATAATATAATATAATATAGTATGGAATGGTGATGACGTCTGGTAGTAAATATTGAAGTCGACTCCGCGGAGACTTGGGAATCGAGTACGAGTCGACTTCTCGATCGTCAATAAAAATAAAGTAAAAGCAGTTGACCTTGACCAATATTTAAATACCCTAACAGGGCCGTATTTGTTCCAGGCGGGAGCAAAAAAAAACAAATATTAAGCAGTAAGTAACAACACTGTACTGTTTGTACGTAAGGTTGGCTTGTCTATGTTATTTTACAAAGAAAAAAGTATCTAGCTGTTGTGAAGGGCACCAACTTTGCACGCTGCTTGTTTACAATTCTTCCTCCACGGGAAAATTACGCTTTATATCTGAGACAACAACCCACTTTCGAAGGAATAGACTTCTTGCGACTCCAAAAGGAGTAGGTTAGGAATGGAGTGCCCGAGTGCCCCGATGTCATCACGAGTATCAAACTAAGTGCAGTAGCAATCTACCTGTTGAGTGGTATCAAGACCTCATGTCGAAACGTCCCGTTATTTTTGTATTGCATCTCAACGTTTACTTTCAACTCTCGAATTTGTCATCTTACACGAAGGTGTTGGATGCTATCCCTAATGTACCAGCTACTGTAAATCTAAGGGAAACAAATATTATTGGTGCTTCTACAAGTCAACATTTCAATGTCAAAGTTAAACATTTCTAAAGCGCATATTTCAGACAAGTGGGAACAGTGACTTTTGAACAGAATACATACCTTTTCAAACATGGCACTTGTGTCCTTAAAGGCCTTGAAGTTGGACCTGGCCCATCTCTCGGCTATCTCAAACGCCAGATCCTTGGCACATCCATCGTTGGTTGCCTCCAGACCAAAGACCATGATGTATTGCAGTGGAGGCCACGCGTTGGGGAAGTCCCACTGCTCCCCGCTGTGCTCCAGCGTAGTGGGGACCCCACCGAGATTAACCATCACTTGACTCTTCTCAAGGTACTTCATCACCTTGCCCGTGACGTAATCCCTGTTATCGACGTCAAAGCACCCCGTCCACAGAGGGGCAATGTTCGTGGGATAGAAGTAGTTGCGTCTCGCTCCGTTCATTGTGTCGTAATCTAGCCACACTCCTATATCGTCGTGCCACAAAACTTCCGTCACTGATTTCATCCAATCTTTTGCTATTGATCTGTACATGACTGATTTTGCATAATTTCCAAGCAGGCTATAGAAATCAGATAAAATATTTGCGTTCCAATAGATTAAGGAATTCAGATCGACGGGCACTATGTATCTCGTCTTGAGGTTTGTGATGTTCCCTAGAAGAGAAAATGACGTGGTTAGTTGTCTGGCAGAATCTAGACCCCAGTGTGGATGGTGGGTCCCGTACTATTTAGAATTAATTCAACATTTTAATTAATTGCACTAATTCAGGTGGTCGACGGAGGTAAAGTTTCTTTGGAATATGTAAGTGTAAGTGATAATAACTATAATTCCGGGAAGAAGAAATTCTATACCGATTAGTTTTAGTTTAAATAGATAGTTTGTTGACTATACAAATGAAGAGTGCCCCAATTCATGATGGCTGTGATAGGTAGGGCAGGGATCACGGTGTAGGGTGGACATTCGAGTGTCGCATGTGATTGAGTACAGCACTGAAGAGACGCTTGCCTACCTTTGTTCGTAGCGTTCTTGATGAACCATCGGGTAGAGAAATCCCAGCCTGATTCTGCGGCAGCCTTCAGCTCCGAAAAGTAGTCTTCTTTCTCTTGTTGAGAAGAAAACACTTCTGCACTCGCATAATCCTCCCTACGGCCAAAATATTACATATTATGTTCTTTACTCATGTTAACAGTTAGTTTATATCCTAAATAAATAAATAAACAAATAAATAAATAAATAAATAAATAAATAAATAAATAAATAAATAAATAAATAAATAAATAAATAAATAAATAAATAAATAAATAAATAAATAAATAAATAAATAAATAAATAAATAAATAAATAAATAAATAAATAAATAAATAAATAAATAAATAAATAAATAAATAAATAAATAAATAAATAAATAAATAAATAAATAAATAAATAAATAAATAAATAAATAAATAAATAAATAAATAAATAAATAAATAAATAAATAAATAAATAAATAAATAAATAAATAAATAAATAAATAAATAAATAAATAAATAAATAAATAAATAAATAAATAAATAAATAAATAAATAAATGTATGTTATTTATAATCAATCTTTCAAAGAACATATTTTTGTTTAAACAAACCCTGTTAATTTCTCTTATTTCTTTAGGTAATTCATTAGACAGTCTTAGGTCTGGTATTGTGATGGGCTGCTAAACACTTAGTCCGGAACTTACTTGTTTTCTCCATGGCAACCACCAGTCAGAAGTCTGGTTTCCACGGAGAACACATGTTAGTCCCGCACTAAATATTGGGTGGCCGGTCATAATACTGGGCCTCAATTGCAGACGAAAAATGTAAGTTTTAATTTTTTTTTGTTACAAATACCAATACTGCGCACCTTGTCAACATATTCAGTTTATCTTCTAGATATATGACAACAGTTTATTAATTGTTTTATATTAAAAAACAAACACCGTAGCTATATATGTAATTACAATTAATTAGCCATTTAAGATTTCTAGCGTCTATCTGATAGGAAATATTTTCTTACATTTGATGTTTTATTTATATAATTATGCATTGTTTTAACCACCTAACGAATTATCCCATGACATGTTTCATAGCAAAAGTGCACGGTAATTTTGCGTGGTTCAATATCACGAAACCTTTCTTCAGTTAGTTTCCAAATGATTACATCATGAGAGGTTTCTTGAATGCTACATGACATGACTTACTTGTATGACTCGGGCCGTGGCCCAGCCGAGAAGTCTGCGTAGTGAGCCAACGTGAAGGTCTTCCCATCCTTCTCAACCTTCACCGTACGATTGGTCATCCAGAACTGAAACTCCCTCTCCATGATGTCGATACTGTCCTTGACAAACTCAAGGTCATTGGTTTTGTCCAGGTAGCTCTTCATCATCGGGATGAGCACTGGGGGTTGCGACCTCATGGAGTAGTAGATACGGCCTCCGTTAGGCACGAAGCCGTACTTGTCGACGATGTAGAGGAGGTTGCCGAGCATCCCCCTCGCCGTCGTCATCATCTCGGAGAGCAGGAGGCCGCGCAGGATCCAGTATGAGTCCCAGTAGTAGAACTCCCGGAATCTACCGCCAGGAACGATCACGGGATGCGGGACGTAAATAATCGAATAAAGCTCAGGATTTTCGGCAATGTCGCTTTTCATTTTTCTTCCAAGTAACTTCCACAGTCCGTTTAATTTATTACCCCAATCACGAAATTCAGGATCGTAGACTTTTTTCAAAAAAGAAGGGTTGTCTTTCCAGTCGGAAGGGTCCCACGTCTCGAACTCACTGCCTGCAGGGTCGAAGGACATGTTCACAAAGGCTTCTATGTCCGACTTGGTCGGGTTGCGACTTGTTCTTTGCATCATTTCATTAAAGCTATTTAACGTTTCATTGGGTGGATATTTCATTTTCATGTCAACGAACTCTTTCGAGTCGTGAAATATGGACGACATTTGAACTGTATGGAGCAAGTCCCCGTAGCAGTAAATATCACTGAAAACAAAAACAGGCATTTATGTTATCTAAAGATTTAGAAAGCCTTCAATTAATTACGATGACAACTAAGAAACCAAAATTAAGAACAAGAACAAAGATCGTTTAAGGAATATATTATAATTATATATTATCTCCAAATTGAGCTGTCAATATTTCTCACATGCACAGTATGTCCAAGAAAACTCTTACCTAGAGCAGGGAGGGGGCAAGGGGGCTACAGTAGCCACCAACCCCAGGAAGACGACTAGAACCACGCGTTGAGCCATCGATACACTCACTATACATAAAATATAATACGATACTTGAGTAAAACTTAAAGCTCTTCAGTAATGGCGAACCAGCGCCACTGTAAATCGCGGGCGAAACCGGAAAGACGCGCTCGCACTTCCGCCCTTGTAGTTCGACTCATCGTCTCCGTGCGAGGGTCATGGTAGACGGCGGTAGACCCTGTGAACACAGAGACAATCAGCTCCACACCCGCACACAACGTACCACTCTGATTGGCTCGGCGAGAAGACACACCTCCACGCAGCGATATGTCACAAGAAAAGAGTTACATACACTCTAGATCTATTTACTTAGGGAACTGTAAAATTCCACGTTTCTCCTCGGTATTTCCATGTTGTTATTTTTAAACGGTTTGTTAAGACGCCAACTGGCTTGGTGGGTCAAAGTCCATTCACTAGGAGACGCGAGCGCTGATGTTTGTTATAGTATTTGGTGCTTTACGATGTACTCGACAGCTGGGTCAGATGATGTCGCCGGGGTCGTCATACGGGGACGGGGAATCCAGTTGGGGCATTAATGGGGTCGCGGGCGTTTTGGGTAGGTGTGCGTTCAGGTCCCCAAGAGGGTCGGCGAGTATGTAGAAGAAGAATGTGAAATTTGGAAGACGAAAGATGATGAATCAAGAAATGCGAGAGCCCTCTTTGCGGGCACCGGTAACCACGAGGAATTGATGGATTTATAAAGCTAAGATGAAAGCTTTTTGGTATTTATACGTCTCATTTTCTGGCAACGATGCGTACGATGATCTATGGAGATAAAAAAACACGATGCCCCATCCAGGATTCACCTGGAATCTAATCTAACATAACTCATGTCTAGGTCATGTTGGTCACTAAATAGTTAACAAATTGTTCATATGTAGTACAGTACTATTGTGTTCAAAATGTTCTGGGACAGACAGAAATTACCCTCTGTCATAAGTTTAAATGTTTGCTAGTAGTCCTAGGCTAATCTGGTAATGAATGATAGCCCAGTTCCAATTCAACCGGTTATTTGCGTGATCAAAATTTCATTGGCAGTGAACGTAGCCAAGAGCAGCTGTTTGGCCCCACACCAACACAGTGGATCCCAGAGCGATTGTTGTAAAACCTACTGTTAGGAATTAGATCAAGGTCAGGTGACAGGTACTTTCATTTTAGAACTTCTTCCATGGTTTTGGTTTGGAGGATTTCGACCCTGCTTCATTTTAGTATCTGTATTGTTTATATCAATTTAATCCAATATACATTTTACATAGATAGATTGACTTGTTCTTCGTGGACGATAGAATTGGCTCAGCCACACAGCAAGTGAGAGTTGAATCTTTTATCATAACACATTAAATATCTACTTTATTTATATTAAATTAACTTACAATGAAACATACCGCCGTGGCCGTATACCGGCTTATCACGGGAGAAAGAAATTAAATTCAAATGCACTTTTAAAATTTTCTTTACACAAAATTAATTGTTGACATAATCGACTATTAACTTGATCGATGTGTCCACTGTGTACTTACAGGTTTATGCAGGCCTGCTATTGTGTGGGTCGTTTCAAAACAGTTGCAGCAAGCGCAGTATAGTCACAATTGTGCCCGTATGCTATATAACATTATTCTTCAATAGCTTTGCACAACATCTGTGTTTGTTCAACTTCAAGGCCAAGGTGTGGTAAGCATTACCTGGTTACATACATGTGATAAGAAGCAGTAGTTCATTGATTCTTGTTGCTTTACACTACACGTCTCTCGCATTGCAACCCGAGAAGACGAGGGGTGATAGATAAGATAAAGGGCAATTTCTTACTTCTTCTCTTCTTCTTACTTTTTAAACTTATGTGGGATTCGAACACACGACCATAGGTGTGGCACACTCTTAGCAGTTTGCACGAGACACCGATAAATTTCGCATGATCATATGAAATAAAATAACGTATCCTAAAATATCGCACAGATTTCCTTTTATTGATAAAGACATACTAAAAGCACTGAAGATATATTTTCCACGTAGACTTGTTACGAGCCTACACACCTACAGATCTACCAACTACTGAATCGTTACTGAAGGCGAATGCAAGGTGGTGATTCGCTCATCGCCTTCTTCTAACAACTGAAACCGGTGATAAACGTATCGTCGCCCTTACAGAATCGCCCTGCTGAGGTAACTACTATTATCATGGCGATGTCCATCGTCTGTACACACCAACAAAGGTTCCTTACATTTGAAATGTTTCAAGGGTAGTACACCCACTGACTCATGGCTCATCTTTTCGCTGCCGTCCGTACACTTTTCAAAGGAAATTCTGTCACAAATAACAACAAAATTATCAACACAATCTAAATCCAATGAAAATTCATTTTCATATTTTATTTAATTCTCGGGGTGATCCATCAATTCGCTTATATTAGAGAGAGATTCTTCGTAAAAGTCGCTACTGCGAAAACCTGTGTGTTGTTCATCATAAGTATTGGCCACCAGACGCTATAGGCCTAATATCTTATCCCCACACGCTGTGTAATACATAGTGGGGTATATGTACGGGAGGTCGCCGGTTCGATATCGGCCACCGGCAATCCTGAATGAAGATCTTTATATTAAGTCAAAAAATGCACATGCTGGGATTGGGCTCAATGAAACAGTCCTTTGACATTCACTCCCAAACATCCTACGCCTCGGACCCTCTATAGGTACCTACAGACAGATATAAGTCGCCGTACAACAACTTCGGTAATGCTTTCGTCATCAATCAATGACGTGTTTACGGTCTCGGCCAACCCGAGCAGGTATGTGAATTAGCCACGGCCGCTGGTTGGCTGCCGCTCACCCACCCGGGACGGAAGCATTAACGAAGCTGTTGTACGATGACTATAACAAAACACTATATGCAAAATTCATTACGTTTGGAATATTTATACATAGTTGTTGTTATCCGTATAGACACTGATTAATAATATTTGTCTGGGTGTATCTTTCCACAATTTAAACCTTAAATTCTTACCAGGTGAAAGGGATAATCACACCAGATTATTTGAGGTATAGTTACTAGTTAGTATTTAGTTTCATTGCACTTTATTTAATATACGCATGCGATTACTGACGTCACCAATCCATTATATACTAAAAAACTACTAAATTATACTAAACTATTATAGGTTTATAAGACTTTATTTAATATTTACTGTACATGAATATAGAGAGGGCAACTCCCCGTGTACATCACTGCTCGGGCCCCCGCGAGCTGGATGGTATAATGCATAGAAATGTTCTAATGTATAGTAAGCTGCAAGTATAGTTCATCCATCCATGCCACACCGAAGTTCCCATTTTGTCTGGTTATTTTTGGAATGCTTTGCGTATCTTGGCTATGTTAGTGTTATTTGCGCCTTTCAGACAATTCTCTGTGCATTTTTCCATCGACTTGCTAAAAAATAACAGTCTAAAAATAACCGCGGTGTATTCGAACATGCGCCGAAACGCATTCACGCCCAGTCCAGTGTTATTTGCGACAAAGATTTGTCCTTGCACTGCGTGATTCAGCAGCACGCAACACTCCCTCTTCTCGTGGTGACCGGTGCACGTGAAGAGGGCTTTTGTGCGTATCTTTAATCATTCCTCATTAATCATGGTCTTGCTCACATTTTCAACTTTTTAGTTAGTCTTTCTTCTCATTCTTATTCATGAATAAGAACCCCCTAATGGTCTCTCCTTATGACGACCCCGGCGACGTGTGAATGGCGGGTCTGATTCAGCCGGCGTATGTCATACGTCGAGTTCGCCATAAAACAACAACAACTATAACAATAATTATTATTATATGTTCCTTTCCCAATCCTCACTCACTGTTAGTCACGTGAAAAGAGGACGTGCAGATAAGGCTACTGTGCATCCTACAGTAGAGATTGTTATTATTATGTATCCTCTTCGCAATGGGGTATACCGGGACAGGTGATTATTTGTTTAGATTTATCAACCAACTGACACATGCATGATGCATGACATTCTAGTGTTCTAAAGCACTAAACATATGGGGTTTTATGTTTTAGCTTTAGAACATGTGTTTTTTCTCGTGTATCTGTATCGCCACTCCTAAAAACATATTTCTTTTCGTCATTCACTTCTATAATCTACAATTTTGAACATCCAAATTATTTTCAACAGAAAATAATGTTTTTAGTATTGTTCACTTCGAAGGTATAATGCAAACCACCAAACCCAATACATTTACGCTCTAGCAATGGCGTTTTAGAGTCAAAACTCAAAACCACACGTTTGTATCTCATCACTTTTGAATAAAAAGATGAACACCACTTCAAATGAACGTCGGATATTAAGCAACGCTTTCGTTGTTGTATAAGTTATTAGATATTTATTATGATATATTACAATATTATTGCAAACCGCAAAACGGACTCGTTGTTCTCCTAATTCACGACAACTGATTTGTAAAAACGCACTACAATGTCAATAAATCTGACATAAAGACAATCGTTATGAGACGGCTGATAACTATCAACCTACTTCGCTGTCACTCACTTCCATCCATTCATGTAAATCTCTGACGGAATCCTGGATATGGTAGCCTACCTTACAAGTGTGTGTCACTGTATGAAGGGGCACGACTGAAAAACGAACCAGAGACCTCTCGAAACAAGTCCCTCGTGCTAGCACTGTATACTACTCACCTTAGGAATAGCAGTTGTAACTGTGGCCCACTGTCTCTAGAAATATCCTCAACAAAAAGGATGCCAAGTAAACGTTCTGCTACAAGTGCGAACACCGACTGGCACGTTCGTCGTCTTCTCGCCAGCGAAGGAACATGAAATCTAAATTTATTGCCTGTCAAAGAGCCAATTCCTGTACCACGATAGGGGATTGGCGTACAGAGTGGACATCACACATCACATGAAGTGCGAATTTTCGGACTCATCAACAAGGTTTCTCAACAGTGCCGGAATTAGAGGAGTTAATCATGTGAGTTTACACCGTGCGTGAGCGATACCGTATACAATGTCCGCGGCCTACAAGATTGGTAGCGTGCGTCAACGCCATTGACTGGCTACGTATGCCTATACCAAAACATTTTGTGTCAAAGCCGGTTGATATCTTGGCGTATATCAAACAAAACTCAACACGGTTTCACTAAAACACGTTGTGGATAGAGATGTGAGACGGTAGACGTGCGTGCGCCGTGCGCGTCACAAAACGTTTTCACGTGTATACCGCGGTATCAACGAAAACAAGCGTTTCGAGTAGAGGTCAGTTCGGGCAATCATTTTTGGAATCTGTTACCCGTTGTATTACCCGAGTACACCAACAACTCCCAAAAAAAGGTTCGAATAATTTTTGGTATTTGTGGATGGATATTCACGTAGGTACATATTGAAATATACGAAAATGAGATTTTTGTGAGTTTCTCAATCTCAAACCTGTAATTTGAAATTATATTTTCTAAAAAAAATCCGGGTTTGAAAAAATGAACCGGGTAGAGATCCACCCGAACTGACCTCTAGTTTCGAGGTATCTTTTAGCGATTTACGTCAAAACGTTTTAAACCAATATAACAGTAAATTTTAAAAGGTCTTAACATCAAACGTTTTACAGTGCTAGTATACATAGTAAATCACGTTCACATTGCTTTTCGACCACTTTTTATTATAACAGGTATGATATTTAGTCACCAACTTTATGCCACACGCCAGTTTTACCTAAAATGTGCTTCCCTTCACGCGAGGTTTAGATATTTGTATAGTTGAGAAGGAATGTCTGATGGTTATCTTATAGGACTCAATCTCGATGACTGAAGGGAAGGAAATTTCTAAAACAAACGTTCAGTCACGATTGTCGGTGGTTGGAATCGAACGGGCGACTTCCCAAATAAGAGGGGAAGTCTCACTATAAAAAACGCGCGAAATTCAAATTTTGTGATATCTTGAGAGCGCTACACGGTATTAAAAAAATGATAAATGCCCGAAATGTGGTTTTTCAAAAACTCAAAACAAAAGCTGGATTGAAAAAAAAATTCAAATATTTTAATAGCTAGGTACCAGGCGATTGATAATCTATTATAATCAGGGCTTAATTTGAGCCGGAACGCACCGGAAAGCAGTTCCGATTCCTTTTCTGAAACCGGAACGCGCGTTCCGGTATTATTTTAAATCTCACACACTGTTTTCCTCATGATTTAAAATTTCGTGAATTCCCATTATGTACACGAGGAATGGAACTTGTCTTTGAAAATTGCAAAATATTCATTCAAATTGTATGAACGCGAGTTTTTCACTGACGAGTGTCCCCAAGGTAATCAGACCTAAATACAAAGGAAATAATCTTTCTTCGTTCACTCATATAAAGTGCTTGTGGTAGAATATATATTTATATGCGTGTGTGTGCATTCTACTACAAGCGTTGTATAAAGATGGTTGGCGGGGTTGGTTTAAAATTATGGAAGGCGATCAAACTATGCATTCAGGTTCCTTTTCAATTAGAAATTAAGCCCTGATTATAATCTATTGTTATTATATTAAATTAAGTTTTTAGTTCTTACAAAACCACAGTTAATACTTTTTTCTCAAGACATTGCTTAAAAAAAAAACGTTGATTGAGCGCGGTTTTTATGGTGAGGCTGTCTTTTGCCATTGTTATAAAGATATCGCGATCAAACACACAATACAAGTATTGATATTGAACATGGTTTGCTGTTACAATAAATGAAAAACACATCCCTACTAATATTTTAAAACACTCTGGCTAATTGCTTTCACTCAACATTGACCCAGACTTGCATCTGCAATATTGTTCACGTTACCTACATGTCCATGAGACCTCTCGAAGATAAGTCCATCGTGCTATCACTGTACTCACCTTAGGAATAGCAGTTGTAACTGTAGCCCGCTTAAAGTGGGGCAGATAAGATTAAAACATGCCCTGATAAAAACACACAAAGAAGGAGACAACTTTGAAAAACTCTTTATCAAAAGAATAAGCATTTCACTAAAAAATAACTGTGTATTATGAAGTAGGGTTGAGACATGTAAATGTTGAACCCTTTTGTTGCATCTGGAAAATTAGTCAAAATTTTGTTTGGCCTAAAATATTCTTTTATTGTTACTTGAAGACTTCAACACAACTCGGAATTTAATTTTTAATTTTTCTCGGTTTATTTTTGTTGTTGTGATTGTTTAAAGATAAAAAGTGTAGGTAAAATATCCCAAAAATACATACCTACATAGACATACATACATACATACATACATACATACATACATACATACATACATACATAGGTACATACATACATACATACATACATACATACATACATACATACATACATACATACATACATACGTGCCACTGTGATCTAGCAGTGATAAATTAACATAGACACAGGGACTATAGTCGAACATCGATCGCCTGTTAGTAAAAATGAGTTTTTTCAGAGTGATCGACTAAAATCGAATTTTGGATCTAATGTTTATTTTCCTACTTCGACTGAAGTCGCTCTAAGTGGCAAAAGGGTTAATGATAGAACGTAGAGCGTTCTACCGGCAAGGCGAGAATAACTCGTGAATTGGAGTAGGTAGAAAATCACTTGTTTGTACTACTGTGCATATTGCATACTGCTAGGACATGTTTTTCATTAGATATGTATATAGAATGTAGATAATAGACCACTAGGTACTAGCACATTTTGGTTTCAATGTTGTCAGCCTGTTAGTTTGTGAGTTTGAGTCTATCAAGCTGGTGTAGATCACAGACAACTACTTTTGGATTCAAAAAGGTGTGTCCCTTCCCTTGCAAATTGCAACGTTCTTTTGAAAATATATTTGTTTTGTATGGTGGGTGTATGTTTGTCACTGCATTGATTTATATAACGCAACCTGCCAACTAAAGTACTTTTTTGTAATTCTCAGATCTTTAGAATTTTTCAACCAACACACTTGACATAGCCTACCACTTAGGCCTACCATTAAATAAATAAATAAAAATAAAAAATACAATTTTTGTTTATTTATAATTGCTTATTAACATTTAAATAATTAATGAGCATGTTAACTATGTGCTAATACCCTGTAATTTGTAGATGAACGGAAATTTCTCACAAATTACATAAATATTAAAATATTATTATAAGAAAAATGTTAGGGCCTATATGAACTAAAATGGTCTGTTATTTTATGCTTGCCCACTTTGTCAACTCATAGTGCACAGTCTTTTATCAGTCTTGTAAGTGTTATCTTTTAATTCAGTCAGCATTAGCCTGCAGAAGGGACGAGGAAGTCATTCAAAATACATATTGCTAGGCAAGTGACCTTCCTAAAAAATATTAATCAATTTTTAATACCTAGTGTTCAAGGCCAATAACATGTTTTATTATTATTATTACTATTATTATTATTATTATACTTATTATTATTATTATTATTATTATTATTATTATTATTATTTTATTGTTGCAATACATACAAACTCGGTCAAAACCGGCATAAACATGTTGTACGGACATAAATGTTATTATTATTATTATAATTATTAATAATATAATAACACATTTTTATTCCAGACCTAAAGGTTCATAAACAAACACAATTCACATCACAAACACGAAACACAAACACAAAAACCAATAAGAGAACCAACAACACAACAAACAAATAATTAGATACTAATTCAAGACTTGAGGTATTTGCTCCATTTTTTTCAGTAACGGAGGTGTTACCCAGATGTCACAGCCCGGCTGGGCTGACATCTGATCTGGGAGAATGAAAAACGGAAACATCTAACAATCAATTTTATGGCACGTCTCAATTTTTTTGAAAAAGTGGACTGGACGAGAAAAGTTAAAACAAATTGGGCATGCAACATCTGAACATTTAAATTATCTATAATTGGCTATAACCTGCATAAGATAATATGCAACTTACCAGTACTTGAAATGACAGATTATTTGCAGTACATGCCAAGCTAGGAACTGACTAGGGCCATCAGATTAATTTGGAAATCATAGGTCTTGCAGGTCTAGACTGTACAATCACCACCAGAGTTGATGAATCAGAGTAGGCTTATGCCTAGATGGACTAGAATGTGGATATTGTGGAAACTCGACTCATGACTTTCCAATAATATTTAAAATATTCGTAGAAAACCGTCGTCTCTGTTCCAAGCCTCAGTTTCTCCGGTGTTAGACTAAATATAGAGAAAGAAATAAATCAAATTTAGTAATAAATAGGCAAGTATAGTCTACCACAACAGGACAGATGTAGGAAAATTCTCATTTTTGGGCAAGATGACAGTAGACTGGAATTGATTAGATGAAGATCAGGTGAGGCAGAAAAAGGTCAGGGGTTTTGGGACCTCACCTGAATGAAACACAAGCCAAAGGAGGAGGGGAAAGGAGAAGGAACAGGAGGAAGACAGAGAGAGAGAGGAAATATCATCTGCCACCAGTACGAGGAGACCAACTACAGCGGGTTAGGAGACAACATCATAGGCTAACCCCTACGTCTAAGCAGCTAATTTATTAAATAATTTTTTGACTATTAATAATAAGATAACCTAAACAATGTACACTGTGCTAAACAAATTAGGCCTAGTCGTACATTTGTATTTGATGATGATAGGTGGTTTGGTAGGTTAACTTGTCTTAACATAACCTCATAGTTTGATAAAGGTTAACGCTATTGCATTTAATGTAGCGTTCTAAAATTGTAAACAAATTGAGGCAAGTTGCAGATATAACATGCTGCAGGATCAATTACGTTTCAATACTATTTATGAAGTGAATAAATATTAATAAGCTTGTCACCTTCCCGTGTTCAAATTTCGATTGTTTACACTATCCACAGCCTTGTTGTAATGAAAATGAGATGAGCCATAGGATGGTTGCGGAGTTTTTGAAAGATACTAACGCTACTAAGGCGGTGATATTCTTATTTTGTAGCTGCGAAACTGCGAAAGTGGTTGGTTGTGGCAAATCCGAATTTCTACAGAGCGAGCGTTGATTATGGTGCTGTTTTCTTGACGGGCATGCGTGTCAATATTTACACATTTTCGAACGGGCCACGTTCATACAGTGGGATTAAAACTGTAAGACATCGTATATTTAGTTACATTTTGCATGAATCAAATCACATTGCATGCTTGAGGACATCTGGCATGAGTGTCCTTCTAACCTAAAATCCCGTGACCGGTGAGAGATACGGGGGCCTAGCCTACTACCGGCCTAGCCTAGGCTAGCCTATTTTTTACGGGCAGTAGAAAGGTACGCCTTTCTGTGTGTCTGGTTGGATATATTTAATTTTCGGCAGCATGGCCCAGCATTTTTTGGGCTATATTTTTCATTATGATGGCCTAGGCCTAGGCCTAGGCTACTGCACCTAGACCTATTGTAGCCCTATGCTAGGCTGCTTACCTAGGCATAGGCCAGAGTCTACTATCTAGACTGGATCTAGGCCTAGGCCTAGGCCCTAGCCTAGGTAGGCAGGTAGGTCGAAAAATCAGTGCACGATAGACCGGGAAGAGCTTCCCGCACAAGAATTTTTTTAGATCTACTAGGCCTAGGCTAGCCTAGGCCCCTAGCCTAGGTAGGCCTAGGCCTAGGCCCTACTGTAGGTTATTTTGGTTTTTGAACTGAAAATTAGTGTTTCATTTATCGCTGTGTATATTCTTACGGCAGAACGTAAGATTTGCTGAAAATTATTCTTACGGCAAGTGCTGTTATTGGTCGTTTTTTTCACGTGTTAAGGCCGATGTACAATTGCCCGTTAACGTTAACGGGAACACGGTAACGGGAAGGGTTTCGATGCACAATCACCCGTCAAGCAGACGCAAGTAAATAAAATATTATGTTTGTCAACCTGTATTTGTTATAGGTTTTAATACCGTATATTTGGCGCACCTGGTAATTTCGGCCAATCAACATTCGACCAGCTGATTAGGAGTAGGCCTACGTACAATTTTTAACAGGCCGTGGACATCTTGATTCTGAAATGGTTCCGGGAAGGCCCGGAACGGGAACGCTAACGAAAAGTTAAAACTTGGCGAATTTCCCGTTACAGTTACTGGGCCCGCAAACGGGAAGCTCTTAATGTGTATCGTATCGTAAGTTAACACGAGATCAAACTTTCTTCACGATCTAGCCTTCATGGACCTTAACTAACGTCTCTAATGAATCGCCAAAAGCTTTAATCGCCCTGACATTTTTACCAGGAAAATGTTGAATTCAAAATATAATTCAACGTACATTACAACTAGGAATGTAAAAAAAAAATAAAAAAAAAAGATTGGGCAAGATTCAAACCCTGGCCGTCCGCTTGACAGTCGAACTCGCTCACCACTAGGCCAATGTGACTGCTTACGGTAACAGCGTCTTGACTGCCATATAATATAACGATCCGGCCGCGCTTGCGCGACGTAAGAATAATTTTGACTGAGCAAATCTTACGTTCTGCCGTAAGAATATACACTCCGTTGATCTTACGTTCTGCCGTAAGAATATACACTCCGTTCATTTATTTGATCAGTTAGGCCCTATCTAAACCCTAGTTTATTTTGACGTGTAACATTTTCATGACAAGATTGATTTCAGTGAAATCTGGCTATTGTGAATATGGCCGACTAGGGCCTAGGCCTAGTCCTACCAGTGTTGCACACTATTGGTAGCATGGAACTTTTATTTAGCAGTAAGACGGTATCACTCTAGGCCTACGTTAGAAAAGGTGGTAGCCTAGCATGGTAAATTCTATAGACACACTGTGGATTTAGTTTGTGTGCCACTGGTTTTAAGTCTTAGGTATTAATTGTTTTATTTCTTTTTTTCCTAGGATGTCCCTTGGTATGCTCTACTGTGGAAATGCCCTACAAGGTGATTCCTGTGTATGCAATTCGCATTGTTGATAATATTCTGTATGCTCGTCGAGATTACTTATATCTACCACTACCAGACCCACCCCGCACAGCTCCAAATTGGTTGAAGTTTATTGCCATTTTCTTCAGTCCACGAGTTATGAGGGCAGCAGTTAAATTTGGATTTGCTTCTTTAATTGTTCATCGCTTTGAACGTCTTGGTTTGGCTATTATGTTTCTCAGTGTATATCTGTAATACGTACATTTTTTCTCCACTACATTTTCGATAGCACTTCCCATTTTGATCGATATCACCAACCAGTTACAATGCTGAAGGTTTTCGAAGTTATTATGACCCCACTTAAGTATTCTTCGATGCAAAAACTACGTGTTGTGACATTGTACCATGGCAAAAAACTGTGGTGCGGAAAAATTCCCAGTGATTCCTGTATAAGATATTTGAAGCCATGTGTTATTGAGTATAATATTCTTTACTCAAAAGGCGCAACAAAATTATTTTCGAAGCATATTACGTGTGCGACCGTAGGTAGTAAGATTTCTCAAATAAGGCTGTTTCATACATCTCAAAAAAGAAATGCTGCGCCGGCACTAATTTTAATTGTCCTACGGCCATTTGTAAAACTGGCGGCTATATTGTTTGGACGAACTCTTCGAAAGTGGTGGCAAGCATTACCTCCAGATAAAAAGCAAAATGTTATTGAAAAAATTAACATGTACAAAGCTCATATAACAGGTATGTATTTAAATACAAATACTCTTCTTTTTAAAAAGTTTTCAGTTTCCTATTTCACAATGTCTTTGTGGACACAGATGGCCTTCTTGCTATTCTTATGGCCACCCTAGACAATAAACTAGTGGTTTGCGGCCAACTGTCTGACAGTCTAGCATATTAATCTCCTTGAATAGTTCTTCTAGCAACTCTCTAAAGCTGCCTTTTTTAAATTTCCATGTACATTTAATCTCTGTACCTGTCCATATTTAAAATTAACATGTTCTGTTCTGGCAATTTTCTGGCAGCCATTTATGTATGCCACACAAACACACATGGCATACTTGTACATTTGTTCATCACATACAAAATGGGTCTGCTCCCTGTTAACAGTTGGTTGGCATCATTTGTATGCCTTATGTTAGGCATAGGCCTATAACAAACAATAGGCCTAATATGTATGAAAATAGTTTATTTGCTTAGGCCTAAGAAAAGTGGATAGTAGGCCTAGTCTACACTATAAAATTGTATGAACTATCTCAGATGAATTTGCATCTGATGGTTAGGTTGTAAATAATTTAATTGCGTGTGCATGCATCCGGTTATTTCTAAAATGATAAATAGCTCTAAAATACTTTAAGTTTGCTTGTAGTGTATTAGCATTTGCTGTGTGCTATTTTTCCACTTCTTTGCATTTGTAGTCTATTGTTCAAATTTGTTTAGTTTTAAAAAATGTAGGCCTATTGAAAAAAAGTTGGCTGAAATCCTAATAAATATCATTTAACATTCTTACATATTTGTTTCTATTGAATACATGGGCTTAACCCCAGAATGATATATAATATTCACATCTATACTTATTTATCTGGTCTCAGAAAATATGTAGGCCTAGACCTAGTAAGCTGCAAGTTCAAAATTCGATAAACATAACCTAATGTTTGTATTAACTCCATTTTCAGGTTTAGTGGCTGTACTGACTGGATCCGTAGTGCATTACTATTTTAGTCATCTTGAACAAGATCCAATTACCAAGCGTTGGAGGTTCATTGTTTTCTCGCGAGAGCAAATGACACAGATAGCTGATCTAGAGCTAGATGTTGTAAGAGCTAATTTAGATACTCGATATATTTTCATAAGTTACTAGTAGTTGGATGGCCATTATTTTAAGAATAACTATTTAATATCCTACTATTATTATTGCAGGTATTTATAATAATTTGCATGATACATCAAAATATCACCAGAAAGTTAACTTAGAAGATTTCTTCAGATTGGCAATAATTGTCTGATATGTGTTCATTCTTATGTTGAACTCCTATTGGATTATATTTTGATAAAAGGCCATGATAATAGTAATAATTTTTTACTTAATTAGCACTTTGCTCATAGTCACATTCAGGGCTTGATTTTAATGCTTGCTCGGTTGCCCGAGGCGAGTAAATTGTTACTTGGGTGAGCCAAGTTTTCAATTCACTTGCCCAATGGTTGACCATACGTCTCGGATTGGCCAGGACAGACCCGTTTTTTTACTCTCTGTCCCTGCGTCTCGAAGACTTTTTGAAAAGTACTGTAATGTCCCGGAATTCCGATAATAGCTTATTTAGTACCGTATTTTATCGACTAGCAATCAAAGTGTTGTAATATAATATGCAACACTCAATGGACGAGTGGTGATTTACCCGCCCCCTGACGTCACGAAGGATTTGCCCATAGTTGGGACAAATCCGCTAACTGTTACGCTTTCACGCGCTTAATGTACGACACTTATCTCGTTCTAGCTGTTATAATATTCACTTTTCAGGTATAACCTATAGGAAAGCGTAATTAGTTCACATAACACTAACAGTGGTCAATATAAAGGTTATTTCAAAATTATAGACCCAGGAGTTAACTTGTTATAACAATTTGCGCATCAAGAGGATAAAATGAGCAACGCGTGTTTTGTTTTTTCAACTTCAATTGGCAAAAAACTAATGATCGAATTTTGTCGAGCGTTTCTTTAGCATGTGTTCCAATAATGTGAGACAATAAGCAAATAAACTTTCTAGATAGAAATTGCTCAGAACGAAAATTCATAGCATGCAATAATATGCAGGGTGTAGCAATTGGGCCTCAAAAGTAGGGGTTTTGACCGTGAAACTAAGCACCTTGCATATTAGTGCATGCTATGAATTTTCGTTCCGGGCATTTTCTATCTAGAAAGTTTATTTGCTTACTGTCTCACATTATTGGTACGTATTCTTAAGAAACTCTCGTCCAAATCCGATCATTAGTTTTTCGCCAGTTGAAGTTGAAAAAACAAAACACACCTTGCTCATTTTATCCTCTTCAGTGCGTGAATTGTTATAACAAGTTAACTACTTCGTCTATAATTTTGAAATAACCTTTATATTGACCACTGGTATGTGAACTAAGTATGTTTTCCAGGTTATATCTTAAAAATGAATATTATACCAGCTAGAACAAGATACGTGTGGATGTGTTTTGCGTAGATCCGTCCGGACAGTAGGGACTTTTCCCAACTGCTAGTCACGTGACACAGTACTCGGTGCAAGCTCCGCCTATCACCACTCGTCAATTGCAAGATTATTAGAGATTATTATTATTACAAGATTTTTATTATTAATACCCATGATAACGGACTGTACGACCTACAAGTGTATGTACAACGATGTCAGTTTCATCTGTCCTCCCTGCGCCGCTCAGTCTTTGGGTCTCTTACGATGTCTCGATACGTAAAAAAAATTTCCCGAATTGCTAAGTCAGGAAATACTCCCGTAACATATTCTAAAACACTTAAAATCAGGTTGAAAACACGCATTTTTCAAAACATCGCTTGCGGCGCTGTTGGTGGGGGCCACCCCCGTCATCCCCCCCATTGTTTTGCTTGTCTAGTCCCTTTTCCCTTTGGGTAGTTTGTCCCGGATTGTCCGATCTGAAATATGGTCACCTTACCAATGGACGACTTTTGTTAAACAAACATAAATCCTTAAAAATGTGATACTGTAGGCCTACCTCATAACCACAAGCTACAAAATAGTAATACAGTACAAACGTTCTTGATACCATTCATTCTTCCCAATAATTTCAGCAACTAGATCAAAACAGTGTTCGTCGGCTTGTCTTAACCGTGGTGGCAAGTTATAAAGTGAGATGTTGATACTGTACAAATTAGAAGATAATTGAATGGTGGGAATAGTGTTTTTCTTTTTGGACTAGTAAATTAGAACCCCATTCGTCGGGCAAGTACTAAATTAGGGTATTTAAAATTCGAGCCCTGATTACATTCACAGATACATTCACAGACTATGCATTCATAATTCATATTTACATTTCATGGATGTGCACATCCATGAAATACAAATATGAATCATGAATGCATAGGAATTTTATCATCTCAAATTAAAGCCACGCTTAGTCTTCGGCTTAGTACAACAATAAATCTTCCATCTACCCGTCGAGTCTTTGTTTTATTGCGATGTTTATTTATTAGAACAAAGAACATTGCATCAAAATAACAAAACAAACTTTAGACTATGAATCCTTGCATGAATCATGGCCTCCAAATCCCCTCCATATAAGGCAAGTGACCAATATTCAATGCAACACATTTGAAGATTTGGGGCTGCTTGTTAGTAAAAAACATAGGTACTGTACACGTATTTGTTTTCCACACGTTGCAAAACTGACGTTTAAAACAACATTGGGTGTGATTGATGGAACATTAGATTGATGAAACTGGCCTTAAAGAGTAAATAATTATTCACATTTTTATATTTTATAAGAATAATTTATTGTCAGCCCTGAAGTGTTTTTGGCAACTTTGGGCCCTGTATAGTACATGGCCAGTGAGAATTGAAACTTACATTTTTAAATCGGTTTGTAAACTTAATGTCTCATCATAAGTCATAATGCCTTGTTTGTGTATTGCAGTTGGTTGATGAGTATAAAGACATGTTCCTGAAAGTGAATGATTTCCAATACAAGAGGGTCGTTCATGTTGCCAACCGTATTCTCATGGCGAACCAAGATGTGGTCGGACTAAGAGATACCAAGTGGAGAGTTACTGTTGTGGATCATCCGACTGTGAAGAATGCATTCGTTTTGCCTGTAAGTGATTAACTGCTTTAAGTACAATCATTTCCTCTTTCTGAATGATTGTCTCTCACTAGTCACTAGTAATTTTATAATGCTCAAGCGATTGACATGATGTTTTCCCATATATGTACTATTAAAATGCATAGCAAGGCACATCACTGGCTTGTCGAACAGTAGCTCCTACCTGAGCTATATTATTAAATGCTATATATATATAAATATTTTGTTTTCTTTCTAGAATGGAACAATCTTCATCTTTACAGCAATGCTAGATTTGTGTGAAAATGATGACCAGCTGGGAGTAGTTTTAGCACATGAAATGTCACATGCTTTACTGAGCCATATGGTGAGTACAATTGTATTTGATAGCATAACAGTATGTCCAGTTGGCTTTGAACCACTTAGTGTAATATGGGTCTTATCTGCTGTCCTCCTTTGTAAATCAGTTTTTATAACTGAATAGGATAGACATTAAATAAATAAATAAATACATAAATATTGGAGATATGTTCTCAATCACTTGACAATGCAGCAGTGTTGCCAGTTATACATTAACATTGTTGCCCTTGAAGTTTTAGCTTGTCAAGGGAGCAGCTGTCATTTCAATGTGACAGGACCTACCGTTCGATATATATTTGTAGTAAATGTTACCGTTTACATCAGAGGTTCCCAAACTTTAATGACCCACGGACCCCATTGGCCTTTTAACAAAATTGGGCGGACCCCCCCCCCCCCCCCCCCTCATATAATTAACAAAAAATGCGTATTAAAATCGAACATTTTTAACACAAATTGTTCACAAATAGTTTCTTGTAATTATATATTCCACGGTACTTTTCTTCTTATTGTTCATGTTACTTTATTACTATTGTACTATTATTACAACTAATTGTTTTCATTGTTGCTGCTTTTATCATAGGGATTTAAATACACATTGTTCTTTTCGGACTTCAGTACTTACATCACAGCTTACATATTTTAATGCGAGGGATGAGCCTGACTCAATGCACAAAGAGCTGGTATGTCTGGTTTTAAGATTTCGTCTTCAAAACGACAAGTGTCGAAAACCCTGCTCTTGAAAGAGTCAATGGCCAGAAACCAAGGGCTAGTTGGGGGAGGGTTGCATTCCAAATGAGATGACGAATTTGGTTGCGAATGACACACCCAATTTCTATGGAAAGAGTAGAGCGCTCGCGTGTTTGCACGACCAGCTGGATACAAAATAATGTTCACTTTTTTCAGGGCATGTGGGGGCACATTATCTATGTACCGTCAATACATGAAAAGTTCTATAAAATTATGCAGTTCGTGTAGCTTAGCTTTATATATTTCTGGGTCTGGGTTATATGGGAATAGTTATAATATTTAAAAGTTTTATTGCGTTAGTTTTATTTTTATGTTACAGTATTTATTTTTATTTATTTAACAAAATTTAGGTCAATTTTTAAATGTTCAGAAATTTTCCCGGACCCCCTGATAAGTGGCCGCGGACCACAGTTTAGGCCAACCTCTGGTTTACAACTCCCTCTATCTCAAGAGGTTGAAACCTATGCTATGTATTGGTCTTGGATGTAATAAAAATTTCATTTCATTACCCATATTTTATAGCCTAGATAGATTTAATTCAATTCCCATAGTAAAAATAAAAAAAAAAAAAAAAACTATTCGAGATATCTGACCAATGTCAATTATATTTCTTTAAAAACAAGACTGTATGAATAAGGGGTTAGTGTAAACTAAATGAATAATTAAATGTGTACATAGTAGCTTACCTCTATTTTTTTTATCATTTGTGTTTGTGATGCAGGTAAATAACCGTGTTACTGCATATTAAAGGCCCACTAAACCCTCACATTTCGTTTAAAACGTGGTATTGTAAGCCTAAACTGTAACGGTTAGTGCATGTGTCAAGTTGCCTAGTGTATCAGGGCTCTTGAAATCCAAGAAAAGGTGTTTCGCCCCAGGCGTTGTGACGTCGACCAAACTACGCGCTACTCGCTGCATATGGAGCATCTTCTGTGTTTTGAGACCCGTGCAAATATACCTCGTCGTCCAGACCCACCTAATTCAATTGAGCACAAATCGAACATACCAATGAATTCGTCTTACTTCGGTCTACACGATGAATGTTTAAACAACCTTGTACCATTTATGCAACTTATTTAATAAAATGTTAAACATGAAGCAATTACCACATAATTTACATGGAAACACAACTAATTTCAAGCAAATGTAATGAGGAGCTCGCTTTAAAAATCAGAATTCCAACCAGCCTATCATGTTAACTGATATGTCAAGATATTATAAGCAGAAAACCAGCAAGAAATTGATGAAAATTTAGCCGATTATCGTATGTATATAATAATGCGTGTTGTCCGTTCACTGCTGCGGAGTACAACTCGGTGAGCGCGGGCAAAGCCGCCGATGGCCTGTCAAGCTTTTAATAGCTTGGCTGAAAACATCAACGCATTTGTACTTTGTACAAAATAAAATGTTTCAACTATAAACTTATTAGTTGTAAGTCTCAATCTATTGCTATCGATACTTTAATACAAAAAAAAATAAAAAAAGCGCATAAAATAACTTAGAATAACTGAACAAACTATATTTTGAATTTGAAATACAAAATAATACTACAGTTATTAAGAAGATACAAAAAAGCTTGAACCTGATATTATTAATATAACGATTGCGGTTATCAAGATTTGTAATGTTAGTTTCCGGCAATTTTTAGTTACAGAATTTCCATTGGTACCAATAATAAAATAAAGTCGATATATTAATAATAATGTAATGTAATAGGCCTAATGAAAGTAATAATACCACCAATAATAACAATAATAATAATAATTGTGATGATGCAAACACGAATAATATGTAAATCACGCACACGCACACAACCAAACCATGACACACACGACTATTGTAGTTTTAACGTGTTCTTTAGGCCTATGTAATATATTTGTATCAGTTATTATTATTATTTCCAGGCCTGACTGGTAGAAATCCCACTCATTGATATATGACTATACATATACAACGCAAGACAAAATCAATACAATGTTTTTATAGTCGATAGTAAAGACTAGTAGTTTGACTGATCTCGATCTACGCAGCTCACTCGATATATTCGTGGACGTATCAGGCAATAGGCCGCTACATGCGTTGTTATATACACACGATAATCGGCCAAATGTTCATCAATTTCTTGCTGGTTTTCTGCTTGCAATATCTTGACATATCAGTTAACATGATAGGTTGGTTGGAATTCTGATTTTTAAAGCGAGCTCCTCATTACATTAGCTTGTAATTGGTTGTGTTTCCAACTAAATTATGTGGTAATTGCTTCATGTTTCACATTTTATAGAATAAGTTGCATAAATGGTAGAAGGTTGTTTAAACATTCATCGTGTAGACCGAAGTAAGACAAATTCAGTGGTATGTTCGATTTGTGCTCAATTGAATTAGGTGGGTCTGGACGACGAGATATATTTGCGCGGGCCTCGAAACACAGACGATGCTCCATATGCAGCGAGTAGCGCGTAGTTTGGTCGACGTCACAACGCCTGGGGCGAAACACTTTTTCTTGGATTTCAAGAGCCCTGATACACTAGGCAACTTGACACATGCACTAACCGTTACAGATTAGGCTTACAATTACACTTTTTAAACGAAATGTGAGGGTTTAGTGGGCCTTTAAGGCTGCCCAACGATAAGAAAATAATGATATCGAGGGAAGAAATATCGATATAGTACCTTGTGTGTGTGTCATTGCATGTCAGTTTGCGTGTTGTATTATTCAAAATTTAAGATATCCACACAAAACAGACAAAAATGTAGAACTGCAACACTGCCAAACTCTGCTGTACAGGAGAAAAATTGTTTTTCTAACAATTATGAATTAAGCACATGTTCAATATTGTAAAATAAACGATATATTAACGTAATTCTATATCAACATCGAATTATTTTTCTATTATCGATATTATTGGGCAGCCCTACTGCATATACCTATGTGATTTGGTTATTTAGTTTTCGAAAGTTTGGGGAATGTTGTTTATAAAGAAATTATGTAAAGGAGTGTCTCTTTTTCCGTAGGCTGAACAGATGAGTAACGTGCAGCTGGTGGAGTGGCTCATGCTGATACCATTGATCGTTATCTGGGCATTGTTGCCAGATGGAGCTGCGTTGTTCTCGCAGTGGATATCAGGACAGTTTGCTAGTCTGATGTTCCACCTCCCATTTAGCCGCTATATTGAGACGGAGGCAGACCGAGTTGGACTCCAGCTTACTGCTAAGGTTACTAGAAGACATATATGATGTTCTCTACTCTATGACAATTAAAATAAGTTAAATAACATACTGTACATACCTTTTCAAAATTGAACTAGGTAATAGAAATGCATTATGGAACTAAGGCATGGTTCATGGGGATGAGGGAATGTTTTGAAATTATCAATGCACAAGATGGGAATAATAACTACGTGTGATTATTTTGTAATCAAATCATCATGGCTCAACACATGTGCGAGTACTCGAAAAGTTGATCTAATTGGTATTCGACTTGACGTGGGCGAGTTTGTCATATTTCCGCCGTTTTATTTGAATGGCTGTCGATAAGAGTTACCGTGCGGAAAAGGTGCAGACTATTATGATCGATATAGCGTAGCAAGCAAGCTCAGCTTATCGGTAGTGATTCATTTCATGACGTAGTTACTGTAAGGGACCCTGTATGTATTTTGGCAATGACAACCTGTTGTGACTTCTTGCAACTTGTGAAATAAAATACAAAAGTTTGAAATTATTACTTTGAAGACATATGGCATACATTTCAAATTATGTGGTGCACCAACATGGAACATGTGATCAGATATATATGTTTTACTTCGTTTCCATGAAGCGGTTGAACTGGGAAGTTCAGATGTCCAAAACCATTACGATGCTCAATTTGTTTGCAGGCGTGTTTTGACGTCCGTGAAGCCACCGTCTTCTGGAACCGAATGGCGCTATTTCAAGCATATGAAGGTGATGACGGTCAAGTGGAATGGTTCTCAACACACCCTAGTCATGAGTCTCGAGAAACATTCCTAGAGAGTATGATGCCCGAAGTTATCAAACTGCGTGAAACCTGCAACGTAAGTTCAAAGTGTTGGGTCTGTTGTGCTTAGTACATCTCCCCCCCCCCCCCCCCCCCGCTTTCATTACAAACTCGCATGAGCACATTGGTTTACAAGATGGACATTAAGCCCTTGAGGTCATCTTGTTTGTGCTCGTTGACTTATTTCTACTCAACCAATGTAACTAGTTGACAATGACATAGTTGCATTCCAGAATTCATCTCACAAGTATTCTTAGACTATCTGCTGTGACGTCAAGACGTATTGGACGACTCTTCAGAGAAGGGACACTTGCGGCCGATTTGTTTTTCTTCACAAATGGCGGGAAATTTGCATTTGAAGGTTGCATTCATAGGAAAGTGTATTTCTTTGTCAGAATCTTCGTCTAGTCATTCCCAAGGTGCGAATACTTAATCAATTAAAATATTGGTTTACCATACACACAATCAAACATACACCTAACCATAGTTAAAAGTAAATCAATTCTAACTTGTGCCACATGTAATCACGGAAATCTCGGTCGAGTTGGACGAGAGTGAGATTAGCTCAAGATTGATTCTGGAACATGTAAGAAGTCATCCAGTACGAACATTGGAACACTTGGATTACTGTTGGCTGAGTGAGATTAATAATCCGATGAATTCTGGAACGCAACTAATATACTAAGACATTAAATATGTTCGTTACATTTCGGTTTTCTCTTTCAACACTTCAGTGTCCTCGGCTATCGGTCAGCGATCCACGAGCGGTATGGAGAACAGCAAAGACTATCCTACTTCGATCCAAGAAAGAGCAAGAAAGATCTCAACAAGATAAATGAAATTCGTAGTTTAAAAAATCAAAATTCTAGTGTAAAAAATTCAGTTGTTTTGATACCAATTTGAGTGGTGATAACCTTATGGACTTATGGTGCTTGAATAAAGATATTTTTACAGAATTTAGTTGTTATTATTTGTTTTTACTTGTGTACTTTATATTGTTGTTGTGTTTATATTGTTGTCTTCAACATCATTGGCTGTGGTTGGTAGATGATTGAGGGGTAGGTAGAAGGTGGATTTGGTCACTAAGGCTGTGGTTGCACAGACGGAGGGGTACTTGGTGTTGAGAGTGGATGCTAGAAGTGGACTGACAAATTGCGGCCGCACTACACCACCTACAGTTCATTTAAACTCGAGTTGGTATCTGTCAGTCACGAAAATAAGCTCGTTTTACCCACCCCTTACTTCTTAAAGTGTTCGTTCACCTTTTACTACAATGTGTACCTAGGCACTCAAGTTGGTATATAGAACACATATTCAATAACAGTTTCACCGAAAATGATTCGAGTTCCACGTAATTAGTAGTTTAATGTTTTATGCAGCCCGCTCAACGTTGTGCGTTTGGCAATACCGTACCCCCGAGTGTCGTGTGACCTTGCTTCATGCATCTGGAGGGTTGGGCGAAAAGTATCCAGCCAAGCGCATGTGTATAGTCATTTCAAATTTTTCGTCCACTACAATAGAAACCGTTTTATTCTTCACATTATAGCAATACATAAAACGGCAGGTCAAATAGAAATTAACACAAATACGTCAAATAGTACATTTTACGTCGTAGTGGAATGTAACGACATGCCTGTAACAAGAAGAATTTTCACCAAGATGTATCAAACAAACGTAAGTTTGTGAAATTTTACTTGAGGTCTTTGTGAAAACCTGTTCAGTGCAAGTAACTTTATTTCTTAATTTGACAAAACTATTATAATTATATTCCTTATCTTGACAAATACTATTATCATTTCACAAATTGAAGAGAAATATTAACACATTTCCAGTGAGTTGTTACAAATCTTCAATGTTGGGTAGGAACGGATTTTTTTAGTTCCGTTCCTAGGAACTAGTTCCTTTTTAAGGAACTAAGGAACGCTTTAGTTCCTTTTTTCCAACCAGGAACTGTGGAACGCCATAGTTCCAATTTTCCAGGAACTAACTTATTTTCATAAGTTCCTTATATTTTTACTTGACTGTACAAGCATGAAGGACGAAAGCGCCAAAACATAGTTTTCTTACAAGATGACAGAAGCGAGAAATCTAAAACAACTTTTTTTGTAATATTTCATTCTTGTCTACCCATCCCAACCCTCCACCTGCTACGCCACCCCCGCGTGGGGTCTCCAATTAGTCGCACACCGGCACAAGTCGAAGACCCAAAACCGGTGACTAATCCCAAATCCCTCATGCGGAATAAGCGTGTCATGTCACTTATAACTGACCAAACGTCCAACCCCTCCTAAACAGGTGTGAGAGCAACATGACTCAGACTGTCAATCCAAAATCAAACAAAACATGAAAGGCTGTGTCTGCTACCAACCCAGTTGGAAGGAGTGCGGCTGTATACGGAACACTGCTGCCAACCACCCTTGGAAAACAGCTGTTTTAACTCGTGGCTAAGGAATGTGACAGCTCGACAACCCCTCTTGGTAGGAGTGCGCCCTACTACAGAACACTGCTGCCAACCCCCCTTGGAAATCAGCTGTTTTAACATGTGGGTATATAAATAAATGTGACAGCTCGACAACCCCCGTTGGTAGGAGTGTGCCCTACTACAGAACACTGCTGCCAACCCCCCTTGGAAATCAGCTGTTTTAACATGTGGCTAAGGAATGTGACAGCTCGACAACCCCGTTGGTAGGAGTGCGCCCTACTACAGAACACTGCTGCCAACCCCCCTTGGAAATCAGCTGTTTTAACATGTGGGTAAGGAATGTGACAGCTCGACAACCCCGTTGGTAGGAGTGCGCCCTACTACAGAACGATACTACAGATCATCAGATCGTATTCTTGGATATTTTTTAAATCCAATGAGACCCTCTCTTCGTAAATCCATATATATTTGGTTACATGCATATATTGAGAGCCGTGTACTATCTATACCAGTCTAAGCGCTCCAACTTCCATCGTGTGGCATGGCGTACGGGGTAGCGACGTCGATTACAATTTTCAAGGTCTCGGGTTCGAGACCCGATACCTGCAGTCTTTTTTCTTCCATATTTAGAGAAGCAGCAAAGTTGAGAAGGGCTTACTAAGGGGAAGTTTTTTTTTCAAGCGCTCGTAGCAACCATACGGATGGTCCAAATTTGTTCTTGTATTTTTTTTTATTTTTTTTTGCGTTAATTATCTAGACATCCTGAAAACGAAAATAGTCTGGGGGTCATACTAACAGAAATACAGGCGCCCAAAATTTCAAAAACGCTCACAGAATAGCAAAATCGGAGAATTTTGAAATTTTTATTTTTTTTTTATTTTTTTTTAAAACACGAAACATATCAAGAGAGCAATTTATAAGAAGGAATTGACAACCAAAAAATTCTATCTCAAACTGTTTACCCGTAAAAAAATAAAAACCTCAAAAAATCTACTATTTTGGTTACCGGTACCTGAAGTTGGCGTCGCCTCACCACGACCTGTGCAAACCGACGCTACCGACGCTCATACTACGTCACAAAGGATTCTTACTGATCTTTCAATGTTCCGTTCAATGTTCCTTGAATTCAAGGACAAAAAAGCATCAAAATATACATAGATAATATATAACACAACAATAACTCTACTTTATGTGATACTTTTTTGTCCTTGAATTCAAGGAACATTGAGCGGAACATTGAACCGTATACCCACATAACACGGTTCAATACTTTCCATCAAACTTATTGAATTCAATGACAAAAAGCATCAATCAATAGAAGCTATATTGTTGCAGTTTTTTACCAAGCTGTTTTTGATTCGCTTTTGTTCTTGAATTCAATAAGTTTGACGAAAGTATTGAGTCGTGTAATGGCGGCATAAATAGGGCATCAGTTCCCACGCGAAATGATTGAGACATACAAACGTTCTAAACGAGGCAAAACACTAAACATTAAAATACAACAATACCTTTTTTAGTCACCTAAAGAGAGCCAGGAATCTCTGGGCAGCATTGCTACCAAAAATTATATTATTATAGATTAGTTTAGTGTGCATTGTGGATGTGTTTCCACTATCTTCGCATTCAATATGTCAATACTATTAAATCAGAATATTGTTACCCTACACAATTTATATACACAAACAAGTGTCATTGACTTGGCAAACCCATTTCATACAAAATGTCACCTGAAAACTCGTATCCACGGCAAAGTAGGTCAAGTATAGTGGTTGCTCGAGACTTCGTACGAACATGTCGATTATGTCTTCGCTGGCTTTTCGATTGTTATAAAGTAACTATTTGTCACATGCCACGACTCTCCAAGTCAGACCGTTCCACAAAAAGATAAGATTTTAGAAATTGATAAACTGTAAAAAATTGAAGTCCGAAACTGAAAGCAATGGGCGACGTTAGGTAACATTATTATTGTAGCCTGCGTAAAGCGACACTGATAATTATTTCGCTAATGATTTTCGACTTCACTCTCGGTAAAAAATACGAAAATTTGTGATTCATTTGTTAATTTTATAGACCTACTTCATATATCATCAGTACCCCCCCCCCCCCCCCACACACACACGTTCACCCAACTCAACATTATCACGTTCAAGTAGCTAATTTAAATCAATTTCCTAATATTCCACATTTAAAACTGTTAGGTCAGCTGGCGTAATGGTCGTGGTCGGTTAGGCGTTGATTCCTCCGCTCCAGGTTCGAACCCTCGGGAACGAAATCATGAAGTGTTTTTCTTCTGTATAATATATCATAGATCAAAGAATTAATATCATTGTTGACGAAATACAAGATGTAAAATATCATAATACCTAATAAATAGAAATATACTGTTGGAATCTAAATATAGCAATCATAAAAATAATCATAACACGTTGTTAATACGTTAGTCATAAAGTTGGTCACCTAGTTGGTAAACCTGCTAGCGTTAAAAATGTTTCTTTATCCAAGTAGTTGGTATACCTGTCAAGTTAATTAGTTTGCGCGCTATTCTAAAGACTGAGCCGATAAAGCAGTTCTCCCCATGGTAAATTAAGACACCGCCTTCTCAACGCACATGGCGCAAAACCCGCTCAATCCCACTCTCGCATTACGGTAGCATTGACGTCATCTAAACAGGCCGTTGCAGATCACGTGAGGTGATTAGACCAATCAGAGCAACTCCCGCGCAATTACACGTTTTTTTTTAGCTGAGCGCCATATTGCCTCCTTGCTTCTCATTCTGGAAGGTTGTACATTGCACAACGTCGTTTCAAGTAAACTTGTGATGAATATGTTTGGTGCAATAATAGTGTTATAGAATCGTATCATGGAAAGTAAACCATAAATTCTGATTCATGAAAAGAGTTCTACTTCAAAGTGACGAAAACTGATTCACAATAATCGCAGTGGTGTAAAACTTGGAGGCGTCAAACACTCAATGACGGTAAGTCCAACATGATTGTGTGTGATGTAGGCCTATACTTGAACATGAAGGATTTATAGTATCTCTGGACAAAATACACCAATAATTACACTCGCTAGGAGATATTTTACATTTCACTGCTAGGTTATTGTTCGTTAAGTTTTGGAGGCGTCAAACACTCAATGACGGTAAGTCCAACATGATTGTGTGACGTAGGTCTATACTTGACCATCATGGATTTATAATATCTCTGGACCAACTACATCAACAATTACACTCGCTAGGAGATATTTAACATTACACTGCTAGGTTCTTAGTTCGTTAAGTTAGCTACTGGTAGGCCTACGGTAGGCTGAACCCCGGACATAAGTTTTTGTGTAGGGCAGAGTTAAATGTCACTAAAATGATTTGTTAATCATGCTAATCATTATTTCATAAGTTTCTTTAGTTTGAAAACACTCTTTATGAAATGGATGAGAAATTTTAATAACAAATTGTGATCTTTCTTGTTTGACGTTACGAACCGTCATTTCAGTTTTGTACTGAAAGTCTGATAAGAAATCTAAATTAGAAATCTATTTACTGTTAATCAGGTACTGTCCATTATAGTTTATATTTAAGTACAAAACAAACTCCTCATAAGATGTATGAAAATCGTTATCATTTATGTGAGTTTTTGTCTGTTATAAGCCGCCATTTTATTTATGTACGTACACACTGTTTATATATTTGTATTATTTGTTTACATTCCATGCACAAAAGGTACATAAAAATGTTAATAACCTTCTTTGTTTGATATAACTTTGAAAAATTTAATAAATATCATCTTGTGCTTCAATTTCTCCAACAAATAAGCATTACAAACCATTCACCTACTCACGGTCATGTTATGATTGAATAGAATGTCGCGATGACCTATCATATGTCAACAAGGAACACAAGCCGCTTCAAACGCTCGTCTCGTCACTCTCAGCTTAACATGTCCACACATAAGTATATAACTGCATTATCTTGCGATCGTAGATAATGAAAGTAACAAGAAAAACACTTCGCGTTGCCAGATGAGCGATTTTTTTTAATAAATCAAACAAATCATTTGCATATCATATTACTCTAACAAAAAAAAAGACCTTTTTAATAAACATATGATTTTTTTACAAGATGGCGGTTCAAGCTACAAGTAACGAATTTGTGTAAATTATTTCGGATATGTTGCTAATAATTGCACGAAATATTATTTAAATCCGACAAAAAAATTTCTTTAAATAAATGAAAACCTTCACGTTGATTGTTCAATGGATTTCCACATAATTTCATTCAACCGTGCTCTTCTCAATAGGCTCTAATTCACAAACTATAAAACTTATCTGTGAATAGAAAGTTGCAGACTGTAGATACAGGCTAGACCTAAAACGTGATTGTGTTAAATCATACAATAACCGAAATGAAACCATGATAAAAGCTATTTGTATCGTCGACAAAGTTCGTTGTTAACTCTTGCATGGTTGCCGTAAAAGTCATCAAACATGCCACGTCATTGTTGCCATTCTATTACAGTTATCGGATTTCCAAAAGTAGGTTAAGAAAAGTTTCTTCGTACACGCCCTTATTCATGCAAGTATGTGCATCTTACTTCAATGGTCCTCAAATGAGAATCATTTAAGTGGAGCACTGTAAAGAAACCAATGTAAATTCCCGTAAATAGAAACTAAATATTTGTTTACAAATTGTCGGTTAGAGTTACAATTTCAAAACTTTTATCCAGTGTCGACGTAGTTAATGTGGATATAAATGTAAACAATTATTTTGAATCTGTCAATAAGTTTTAATTTTAAAAAATAAAACGGGATTTTTTCACTAATTAAGTTTTTGTAGGTTGGCATCTTGACAAATTTTGCTGATTATGTTAACAGCATCTATAATTTAGTGATCACGAGTGTGTTTATGTACACGTATCTTGAACGGCCTTGACGAAGGAAGTAAAAACAAGGATCAGTTATAAGTTATTAAATGTTACCCAATGGTATTGTGTGTTTGTACTCATCCTCCGGGTCCTGCAACGCGTCAACAATGGTTCCAGTGGGGTAGGCGGCGATGGGTGGTGGCATGTAGGCGATCTCGTATGGGGGGGGGGGGGGTGGGGGGGCTTGTTGCAACGTATGGGTGATAATTGAAGATGATGATGGGTAGATAACTGAAGCTAATTGATGATATTCTGGATTTACTCACTCGGTTAATGCGAGACGTACAGTGAACCTACTGGGATCTTAGATCACACTAGTTACAGTTACACTTCGATCACACTGACAACACTGATAACACTGATTACACTTCAATTAAACTGATCACGCTGAGTACACTGTGTTACGAATTACCAACCGATCTAATGAAATCGTATTATACACTGATTTTAACAAAATATAAAACACACACTTGACCGTCCTTCTCTAGTCTAGGCGCAATAAGTCGTCGCGATTAGTGCTTCGGTACATCTTGTCAACGAACTAACGCTGACACTGTTCACCCTACGAGCTCAAGACCATGGGTACTGCGCTGTCAATACCGCTTCTCTGTTATCTCGGCAGTAGGGGTGAGGTAGGGTAGGGGGGTAAGGATACGGTAGACGTACAGAGTTCAAATGGTTGCCACAACCAGTCGCATACAACTAAAATAAACAAATATTGTGTTTATTATTTCTTTCATTGTAAATACGGAGTGTAGGGCACAATGCCCTCTTTAGCCTGATGAGTGATGATTGATGAATGATAATGAGGAAGGGAGGAGGGGAAGCCTGCTACCGGCACTTAGCCTACTCCTGTCGAAAAGTACCAAGGGGACCATAGGCTTCATTTGTGTTTCACTTGTTAACAGCATATTGTCAAAATACATTGGTATCACAATTTTAAAAATAAGATCGGCCTTACACATTCATTATTAACGCAGTATAAAATATTTAGTCTTTAATTTATTTAATATTAAGTTATTTTTATTTTATTTATTTTAATTTGTTATATTTTTTTGTTACAACAAATTATTTTAAATTTCCCCCAAGCATGTTTGTAACTCAGGTGACCTGTTACACAACTACCCTCTAGTTTAAAAATACGAACATTTGTGATTCATTTGTTAATTTTATAGGCCTACTTCATAAATCATCAGTACACCCTCCCCCCCTTACCTTCAATAAACATTATCACGTTCAAGTAGCTAGTTTAAATCAGTTTCCTAATATTCCACAATTAAATCTTGCGTAGTGGTCGTGGTCGGTTAGTGGGGGTTCGAACCCTGGTTCAGGAATGAAAGTCATAAAGTGTTTTTCATCTGTATAATATATCATAGAATGATCATAGAATTAATATCATTGTTGACGGAATACAAGATGTAAAATATCATAATACCTAATAAATAGAAATATACTGTTGGAATCTAAATATAGCAATCATAAAAATAATCATAACACGTCGTTAATACGTTAGTCATAAAGTTGGTCACCTAGTTGGTAAACCTGCTAGCGTTAAAAATGTTTCTATATTCAAGTAGTTGGTACAAGTTGTAAAATATTATACCTATATTAACTAAAAATATAATGTTGAAATCTAAATATAGCAATCATAATAATATACACAACACACCCATAATACAATAGTCATTAAGTTGGTCACCAAGTTGGTAAACCTGCTAGCGTTAAAAATGTTTCTATATTCAAGTAGTTGGTATACCTGTCAAGTTAATTGGTTTGCGCGCTATTCTAAAGACTGAGCCGATAAAGCAGTTCTCCCCATGGTAAATTAAGACACCGCCTTCTCAACGCACATGGCGCAAAACCCGCTCACTCCCACTCTCGCATTACGGTAGCGTTGACGTCATCTAAACAGGCCGTTGCAGATCACGTGAGGTGATTAGACCAATCAGAGCAACTCCCGCGCAATTACACGTCTGTTTTCAGCTGAGCGCCATATTGTCTCCTTGCTTCTCATTCTGGAAGGTTGTACATTGCACAACGTCGTTTCAAGTAAACTTGTGATGAATTTGTTTGGTGCAATAATAGTGTTACAGAATCGTATCATGGACAGTAAACCATAAATTCTGATTCATGAAAAGAGTTCTACTTCAAAGTGACGAAAACTGATACACAATAATCGCAGTGGTGTAAAACTTGGAGGCGTCAAACACTCAATGACGGTAAGTCCAACATGATTGTGTGTGATGTAGGCCTATACTTGAACATGAAGGATTTATAGTATCTCTGGACAAAATACACCAATAATTACACTCGCTAGGAGATATTAAACATTACACTGCTAGGTTATTGTTCGTTAAGTTTTGGAGGCGTCAAACAGTCAATGTTGTGTGATGTAGGCCTATACTTGAACATGAAGGATTTATAGTATCTCTCGACAAAATACATCAATAATAACACTCGCTAGGAGATATTTAACATTACACTGCTAGGTTTTTGCTCGTTAAGTTTTGGAGGCGTCAAACACTCAATGTTGTGTGATGTAGGCCTATACTTGAACATGAAGGATTTATAGTATCTCTGGACAAAATACATCAATAATAACACTCGCTAGGAGATATTTAATATTACACTGCTAGGTTTTTGTTCGTTAAGTTTTGGAGGCGTCAAACACTCAATGTTGTGTGATGTAGGCCTATACTTGAAAATGAAGGATTTATGGTATCTCTGGACAAAATACATCAATAATAACACTCGCTAGGAGATATTTAACATTTCACTGCTAGGTTATTGTTCGTTAAGTTTTGGAGGCGTCAAACACTCAATGTTGTGTGATGTAGGCCTATACTTGAACATGAAGGATTTATAGTATCTCTGGACAAAATACATCAATAATAACACTTGCTAAGAGATATTTAACATTTCACTGCTAGGTTATTGTTCGTTAAGTTTTGGAGGCGTCAAACACTCAATGATGTGTGATGTAGGCCTATACTTGAACATGAAACATTTATAGTATCTCTGGACAAAATACATCAATAATAACACTCGCTAGGATATATTTAACATTACACTGCTAGGTTATTGTTCGTTAGGTTTTGGAGGCGTCAAACACTCAATGACGGTAAGTCCAACATGATTGTGTGACGTAGGCCTATACTTGACCATCATGGATTTATAATATCTCTGGACCAACTACATCAATAATTACACTCGCTAGGAGATATTTAACATTACACTGCTAGGTTCTTAGTTCGTTAAGTTAGCTACTGGTAGGCCTACGGTAGGCTGAACCCCGGACATAAGTTTTTGTGTAGGGCAGGGTTTAATGTCACTAAAATGATCTGTTAATCATGCTAATCATTATTTCATAAGTTTCTTTAGTTTGAAAACACTCTTTATGAAATGGATAAGAAATTTGAATAACAAATTGTGATCTTTCTTGTTTGATGTTATGAACTGTCATTTTAGTTTTGTACTGATAATGTCAACCTTCGACCTTCAAGGCAGAATTAAATTTAAATTAGAAATCTATATACTGTAAATCAGGTACTGTCCATTATAGTTTATTGAAGTACAAAAACAAACTAAAAAAAATGTTATCATTTAAGAGAGTGTTTGTTTGTTATAAGCCGTCATTTTATTTATGTACGTACACACTGTTTATATATGTATTATTTGTTTACATTTCATGCACAAAAGGTACATAAAAAAGTTAATAACCTTCTTTGTTTGATATAACTTTGAAAAATTTAATAAATATCATCTTGTGCTTTAATTTCTCCAACAAATAAGCATTACAAACCATTCACCTACTCACAGTCATGTTATGATTGAATAGAATGTCGCGATGACCTATCATATGTCAACAAGGAACACAAGCCGCTTCAAACGCTCGTCTTGTCACTCTCAGCTTAACATGTCCACACATAAGTATATCACTGCATTATCTTGCGATCGTAGATAATGAAAGTAACTTAAAAAAAACACTCCGCGTTGCCAGATGAGCGATTTTTTTTAGTAAATCAAACAAATCATTTGCACATCATATTACTCTAACAAAAAAAATAACCTTTTTAATAAACATATGATTTTTTTACAAGATGGCGGTTCAAGCTACAAGTAACGAATTTGTGTAAATTATTTCTCGATATGTTGCTTATAATTGCACGAAATATTATTTAAATCCGACAAAAAGTTTTCTTTAAATAAATTAAAACCTTCACGAATTGATTGTTCAATGGATGTCCACATAATTTCATTCAACCGTGCTCTTCTCAATAGGCTCTAATTCACAAACTATAAAACTTATCTGTGAATAGAAAGTTGCATACTGTAGATACAGGCTAGATCTAAAATGTGATTATGTTAAATCATACAATAACCGAAATGAAACCATAATAAAAGCTATTTGTATCGTCGACAAAGTTCGTTGTTAACTCTTGCATGGTTGCCGTAAAAGTCATCAAACATGCCACGTCATTGTTGCCATTCTATTACAGTTATCGGATTTCCAAAAGTAGGTTAAGAAAAGTTTCTTCGTACACGCCTTTATTCATGCAAGTATGTGCATCTTACTTCAATGGTCCTCAAATGAGAATCATTTAAGTGGAGCACTGTAAAGAAACCAATGTAAATTCCCGTAAATAGAAACTAAATATTTGTTTACAAATTGTCGGTTAGAGTTACAATTTCAAAACTTTTATCCAGTGTCGACGTAGTTAATATGGATATAAATGTAAACAATTATTTTGAATCTGTCAATAAGTTTTAATTTTAAAAAATAAAACGGGATTTTTTCACTAATTAAGTTTTTGTAGGTTGGCATCTTGACAAATTTTGCTGATTATGTTAACAGCATCTATAATTTAGTGATCACGAGTGTGCTTATGTACACGTATATTTGGTCTTGACGAAGGAAGTAAAAACAAGGATCGGTTATAAGTTATTAAATATTACCCAATGGTATTGTGTGTTTGTACTCATCCTCCGGGTCCTGCAACGCGTCAACAATGGTTCCAGTGGGGTAGGTGGCGATGGGTGGTGGCATGTAGGCGATCTCGTATGGGGGGGGGGGGGGGCTTGATGCAAACGTATGTGGCGATGATTGGCGATGATGATGGGTAGATAACTAAAGCTAATTGATGATATTCTGGATTAATTCACTCGGTTAATGCGAGACGTACAGTGTAACCTACTTGGTTCTTAGATCACACTGATTACACTGATTACTCTGATTACACCGATTACACTGACTACACTGATAACACTGATCACACTGATTGCACTTCGATTACACCAACTACACTGATTACACTGACTATACTGTCACACTAATTACACTTTAATTAAACTGATCAGGCTAAATACACTCGATTACATTGTGTTACGAATTACCAACCGATCTAATGAAATCGTATTATACACTGATTTTAACAATATATAAAACACACACTTGACCGTCCTTCTCTAGTCTAGGCGCAATAAGTCGTCGCGATTAGTGCTTCGATACATCTTGTCAACGAACTAACGCTGACACTGTTCACCCTACGAGCTCAAGACCATGGGTACTGCGCTGTCAATACCGCTTCTCTGTTATCTCGGCAGTAGGGGTGAGGTAGGGTAGGGGGGGGTGGGGATACGGTAGACGTACAGAGCTCAAATGGTTGTCACAACCAGTCGCATACAAATCAAATAAACAAATAGTGTGATTATTATTTATTTCATTGAAAATATGGCCAGTGGAGGGCACAATGCCCTATTTAGTCTGATCGTACCGGCTGATGGTCTGATGGTCTGATGGTACGGGTACCTGGTACCGGCACGTAGCCTACTCCTGTCGAAAAGTACCAAGGGGTTCACTTGTTAAAGCATATTGTCAAAAATACATTAGTATCACATATTAATAATAAGTAGGGCCTAACACATTTATTATTAACGCTTTATAAAATGTTAAGTCTGAAATTTATTTAATATTTAATATTTGATTATTTTAATTTAATTTATTAAAAAATTTTTGTTATTAATAAGACAAATTATAATAAATTTCCCCCAAGCATGTGTGTAGCTCAAGTGTCCTGTTACAGCAAGTTACTGAGCGCGGGGTTGGGCTGCCAGACAAGGGAGCCCGCAAGAATGTTTGTAACTCTAGTGTCCTGTTACAGCAAGTAACTGAGCGCGGGGTTGGGCTGCCAGACAAGGGAGCCCGCAAGCATGTTTGTAACTCTAGTGTCCTGTTACAGCAAGTTACTGAGCGCGGGGTTGGGCTGCCAGACAAGGGAGCCCGCAAGCATGTTTGTAACTCTAGTGTCCTGTTACAGCAAGTTACTGAGCGCGGGGTTGGACTGCCAGACAAGGGAGCCCGCAAGCATGTTTGTAGCTCTAGTGTCCTGTTACAGCAAGTTACTGAGCGCGGGGTTGGGCTGCCAGACAAGGGAGCCCGCAAGCATGTTTGTAACTCTAGTGTCCTGTTACAGCAAGTTACTGAGCGCGGGGTTGGGCTGCCAGACAAGGGAGCCCGCAAGCATGTTTGTAACTCTAGTGTCCTGTTACAGCAAGTTACTGAGCGCGGGGTTGGGTTGCCAGACAAGGGAGCCCGCAAGCATGTTTGTAGCTCTAGTGTCCTGTTACAGCAAGTTACTGAGCGCGGGGTTGGACTGCCAGACAAGGGAGCCCGCAAGCATGTTTGTAGCTCTAGTGTCCTGTTACAGCAAGTTACTGAGCGCGGGGTTGGGCTGCCAGACAAGGGAGCCCGCAAGCATGTTTGTAACTCTAGTGTCCTGTTACTGCAAGTAACTGAGCGCGGGGTTGGGCTGCCACACAAGGGAGCCCGCAAGCATGTTTGTAACTCTAGTGTCCTGTTACAGCAAGTTACTGAGCGCGGGGTTATGCTGCCAGACAAGGGAGCCCGCAAGCATGTTTGTAACTCTAGTGTCCTGTTACTGCAAGTTACTGAGCGCGGGGTTGGGCTGCCACACAAGGGAGCCCGCAAGCATGTTTGTAACTCTAGTGTCCTGTTACAGCAAGTTACTGAGCGCGGGGTTGGGCTGCCAGACAAGGGAGCCCCCAAGCATGTTTGTAACTCTAGTGTCCTGTTACAGAAAGTTACTGACCGCGGGGTTGGGTTGCCAGACAAGGGAGCCCCATCACACAAGACCTTCCAGTTCAAGAGTTCCTGCCACCCCTCTCACTCCCACTCGGCCGCCACCCTAAGTAGCAAGGTGTAGAAGTGTCAACTTCCCCTTGGAGATATCAGCACATGCCGCCGGGTAGGTGTTGTACTAACAGTAATATGGGTGTATCATTGCTCTCTCACGTGTGTCCAATGTACTTAACAAATGGTGGGTCTGTCTTTGGCTCTCTCACGTGTGTCCGTTGTACTTAACAGCCGTGTGGGTCTGTCTTTGCTCTCTCACGTGTGTCCGTTGTACTTAACAGCCGTGTGGGTCTGTCTTTGCTCTCTCACGTGTGTCCGTTGTACTTAACAGCCGTGTGGGTCTGTCTTTGCTCTCTCACGTGTGTCCGTTGTACTTAACAGCCGTGTGGGTCTGTCTTTGCTCTCTCACGTGTGTCCGTTGTACTTAACAGCCGTGTGGGGGGTGTCATTGCTCTCTCACGTGTGTCCGTTGTACTTAACAGCCGTGTGGGGGGTGTCATTGCTCTCTCACGTGTGTCCGTTGTACTTAACAGCCGTGTGGGTCTGTCTTTGCTCTCTCACGTGTGTCCGTTGTACTTAACAGCCGTGTGGGTCTGTCTTTGCTCTCTCACGTGTGTCCGTTGTACTTAACAGCCGTGTGGGTCTGTCTTTGCTCTCTCACGTGTGTCCGTTGTACTTAACAGCCGTGTGGGGGGTGTCATTGCTCTCTCACGTGTGTCCGTTGTACTTAACAGCCGTGTGGGTCTGTCTTTGCTCTCTCACGTGTGTCCGTTGTACTTAACAGCCGTGTGGGGGGTGTCATTGCTCTCTCACGTGTGTCCGTTGTACTTAACAGCCGTGTGGGTCTGTCTTTGCTCTCTCACGTGTGTCCGTTGTACTTAACAGCCGTGTGGGTCTGTCTTTGCTCTCTCACGTGTGTCCGTTGTACTTAACAGCCGTGTGGGTCTGTCTTTGCTCTCTCACGTGTGTCCGTTGTACTTAACAGCCGTGTGGGGGGTGTCATTGCTCTCTCACGTGTGTCCGTTGTACTTAACAGCCGTGTGGGTCTGTCTTTGCTCTCTCACGTGTGTCCGTTGTACTTAACAGCCGTGTGGGTCTGTCTTTGCTCTCTCACGTGTGTCCGTTGTACTTAACAGCCGTGTGGGGGGTGTCATTGCTCTCTCACGTGTGTCCGTTGTACTTAACAGCCGTGTGGGTCTGTCTTTGCTCTCTCACGTGTGTCCGTTGTACTTAACAGCCGTGTGGGTCTGTCTTTGCTCTCTCACGTGTGTCCGTTGTACTTAACAGCCGTGTGGGTCTGTCTTTGCTCTCTCACGTGTGTCCGTTGTACTTAACAGCCGTGTGGGTCTGTCTTTGCTCTCTCACGTGTGTCCGTTGTACTTAACAGCCGTGTGGGTCTGTCTTTGCTCTCTCACGTGTGTCCGTTGTACTTAATATCCGTGTGGGTCTGTCTTTGCTCTCTCACGTGTGTCCGTTGTACTTAATATCCGTGTGGGTCTGTCTTTGCTCTCTCACGTGTGTCCGTTGTACTTAATATCCGTGTGGGTCTGTCTTTGCTCTCTCACGTGTGTCCGTTGTACTTAACAGCCGTGTGGGTCTGTCTTTGCTCTCTCACGTGTGTCCGTTGTACTTAACAGCCGTGTGGGTCTGTCTTTGCTCTCTCACGTGTGTCCGTTGTACTTAACAGCCGTGTGGGTCTGTCTTTGCTCTCTCACGTGTGTCCGTTGTACTTAACAGCCGTGTGTGTCTGTCTTTGCTCTCTCACGTGTGTCCGTTGTACTTAACAGCCGTGTGGGTCTGTCTTTGCTCTCTCACGTGTGTCCGTTGTACTTAACAGCCGTGTGGGTCTGTCTTTGCTCTCTCACGTGTGTCCGTTGTACTTAACAGCCGTGTGGGTCTGTCTTTGCTCTCTCACGTGTGTCCGTTGTACTTAACAGCCGTGTGGGTCTGTCTTTGCTCTCTCACGTGTGTCCGTTGTACTTAACAGCCGTGTGGGTCTGTCTTTGCTCTCTCACGTGTGTCCGTTGTACTTAACAGCCGTGTGGGTCTGTCTTTGCTCTCTCACGTGTGTCCGTTGTACTTAACAGCCGTGTGGGTCTGTCTTTGCTCTCTCACGTGTGTCCGTTGTACTTAACAGCCGTGTGGGGGGTGTCATTGCTCTCTCACGTGTGTCCGTTGTACTTAACAGCCGTGTGGGTCTGTCATTGCTCTCTCACGTGTGTCCGTTGTACTTAACAGCCGTGTGGGTCTGTCTTTGCTCTCTCACGTGTGTCCGTTGTACTTAACAGCCGTGTGGGTCTGTCTTTGCTCTCTCACGTGTGTCCGTTGTACTTAACAGCCGTGTGGGTCTGTCTTTGCTCTCTCACGTGTGTCCGTTGTACTTAACAGCCGTGTGGGTCTGTCTTTGCTCTCTCACGTGTGTCCGTTGTACTTAACAGCCGTGTGGGGGGTGTCATTGCTCTCTCACGTGTGTCCGTTGTACTTAACAGCCGTGTGGGTCTGTCTTTGCTCTCTCACGTGTGTCCGTTGTACTTAACAGCCGTGTGGGTCTGTCTTTGCTCTCTCACGTGTGTCCGTTGTACTTAACAGCCGTGTGGGTCTGTCTTTGCTCTCTCACGTGTGTCCGTTGTACTTAACAGCCGTGTGGGGGGTGTCATTGCTCTCTCACGTGTGTCCGTTGTACTTAACAGCCGTGTGGGTCTGTCTTTGCTCTCTCACGTGTGTCCGTTGTACTTAACAGCCGTGTGGGGGGTGTCATTGCTCTCTCACGTGTGTCCGTTGTACTTAACAGCCGTGTGGGTCTGTCATTGCTCTCTCACGTGTGTCCGTTGTACTTAACAGCCGTGTGGGTCTGTCTTTGCTCTCTCACGTGTGTCCGTTGTACTTAACAGCCGTGTGGGGGGTGTCATTGCTCTCTCACGTGTGTCCGTTGTACTTAACAGCCGTGTGGGTCTGTCTTTGCTCTCTCACGTGTGTCCGTTGTACTTAACAGCCGTGTGGGGGGTGTCTTTGCTCTCTCACGTGTGTCCGTTGTACTTAACAGCTGTGGTGGTCTGTGTACTTTAGAGCGAAGGATACCTCTACGTCAAAAACCGCAGTAATTTTTAATTTTTAATTGATTGATTGATTGATCTTCAGATTAAAACATAAAATCGAAAATCGCAGAAACCATAGCGCTGTGGTTTATCAGATTTTCGATTTTGTGTTAATCTTGAGATATTTAAAAAACGAAAATTTTTATTGGTGTATGACGAAGATGTATCTTTCGCTCCTAACAGCCGTGTGGGTGTGTCATTGCTCTCTCACATGTGTCCGTTGAACTAACAGCCGTGTGGGTTTATGGGGGCTGGGGCACCTACTTTTTGTGCTTGTTGTTTCTGCTTTTGCTTCGTACTGCAGTTGCAGACGACGTCGTTGGATATCTTCGAGACTTCCTGCAAGTCTCACTACCCACGAGGCAGATCCTCGCTAAGAACGCGCGCATGTACATTGCGTCTAGTTCGCCGTGACGTCAGCATGGGACAAGACAGCGTGGGGTGAGTGTGTTGCAAAATACAAGCGCTGTTGTTACGGCGATAAAACTATTCCTACATTAATATCATGTGTATTGAGCTAGGAACAACATCATGTTATTTAGTAGATTTGATCATATTTGTCATTTCTTTAAGGTGGCACAGCACGAGTACCGCTTTAATTCCAACACAGCTTGTCTGTAAATTTTTCGATAAAGAAATAGTTGGAAACAATCCTGGTAAATATCATTAATTTATGTCGGCTTTCTTTCTAAAACGTCTGCAAATTATTTTATTATTTTCAATTTTTCTTATCATGATGCAATTAAGTTTCTAAATACTAGTCTACGATGCAAAACTATTATTCGACATATTTAATCCAAAAAGTTAGTCTAGAACAGTGGTTAAAGTGGGGTGGTATGAGCCGGTATGCATACCGTTACTAAAAATATTAACGGTATGCCATACTGGCACTAATTTGTATCGATTGTAAACATATTGACGAATTATGTTAAACCTTTTGTTTTACTTGGTTTGGTATTTACATTTGCTCATCCAATGTTTTTTTTATAAAGAAATTGCTTAAATTTTTATTTTTTTCACCACCAATGTACGTAAAAACAAGCGTTGACTCCTCTTCAAAGTAATTTCAACATGTTCGTGACAAGACACCCTAAAATAATCTCTGCGGGGTTAATCTGGCTGGCCACGCCCCCTTCCTCCCCCCCTCCCCCCCCCCCACATACACACTTTTGTCTGATTTACACAGCATTAGTGCATACCGTCACTTCTCCATGGCCACTTTAACCACTGGTCTAGAATCTAGTTTTTTAACTATACAGTTAACATTTATGTTGGGAACAGTGGCGTATCCAGAAATTGATAATGGGGGGGGGTTGAACATCCCAAGCAGGCAGGGGTCTGGGGCGAAAGCCCCAGCCGCCGGAGGCCAATTCGCCGAAGTCGAATTTTTTCTTCTTCATTTATGACGTTTTAAACGCCTGAAAACACGTTCCAGAATAAGAAAATGTCATAAAATACGTTTAAGAGAATACAAGAATGACTACAAAGAAAATTAAAAACCCAGTCACAGAACAACAAAATTACTGCAAAAATAAATATCTTTCCTATATTTTTTATTTTAATTGTTGGCAAGTCTCCTCGTAACTGGTAGTGCTGTATTTTGTGGTAATATCTATACATTTTACACGTTTCTGACGAATGTTTTAGCACTGATTTGCGTTAATTTCTGTTTGTAGCCAGCTTATAAATATGGAAAAACCTATTGGTTAATGTTTTTGACAAACGTTTTTTTACCATTAAAGTCGATCGATGATAATTGCACATGTAATATTAATCATTCAAATTGTATGTACTGCAAGTTGAGATTAAGCTTGTGAATATTGTAGAAAAAAATATGCACCTACCGCTATTAGTTTTTTATTTATTGAGTGTTGAAATGCGTTGGAATTCCCTATGTTATACATTGTAACTGAACAAAAACCTACACTTTCAATCGTATAACTTTGCGTAGCACCTTCAAAAAGTAATATATTGTAACAAATTTTCGTCCTAAATGTAGATAACTTCATGACTAACATGAATACGTTTGAAAAAGATGATCGAACGCGATCCGTTTTCGAGATATTCGCGTTGGTGTGTCAATTTTACGTCAAATCTACTCAAATTAGAAACTATAAATATACTTTATTAATAAAAAAAAATATATAATTTCAAGAAGTTCAGTATTAAATGCTACTTACATGTAATAATTCTTGAAATTCATAATTTAGAATAAAAAAAAGTATTTTTTCATGTCCATTTAATTTGAATAGTTTAGTTGTTGTATTGAATGGGTAGTTCACTTCATCGATCGACTTTTAAGGTCGGTGCACAATAGCCCGGTAACGATAACTGTAACGATAACGATAACGGGAAAGAAGTTCGATTTCATGTTAAATAACGATACGATGCACAATAAGAGCTTCCCGTTACCGGGCCCGGTAACGGTAACGGGAAGTTCGCCAAGTTTTAACTTAACGTTACCGTTCCCGTCCGTACGTTACCGGGACCAATCAGAATCAAGCGTCCACGGCCTGTTAAAAGTATTAGCAAATAGCCGAGCGTCTGCATAAAGGGCAATTGTGCATCGAATGCCTTCCCGTTACCGTTTTATCGTTATCGTTATAGTTACAGTTATCGTTACCGGGCGATTGTGCACCGACCTTAAGTTCTGTTAGAAGACAACAGGTCCTATAGGCAGCTCTTCCTGACGACCAAGAGCCCAAAGTGGTATGATTTAACGGTTTAGTATGTTATTAAACAATAATCAAAATAGTAGTTTCCTCTTCCCTCCTCCTTTTCTTCCTTCTCTCCGCATGTATTTTTTTTTTGCATCGGGGTGTTTGAACCCCATAACACCCCCTTGGATACGCCACTGGTTGAGAATATATAAAGAACGGTACAATCTGTTTAAAAACTGAATTATATCATGAGTGTGGCTCCCAATTTATCCAAAATATCAACAGTCAGTAATATACTTTCCCATACAGATCCTAACCCTAGTTATTACGGAATCACGTAGATGTTATTAATATTTACTTCCTTTATTAATGTACATTCCAAATTAATTTCACAGCTTAAACAATTTCAACTACCTATATAAAGTACAAGTTTTGGTTCGGATGTTTGCTTACAGTCGACAAAGCAATAATATACTCATTTTGCAGATAATTAGGTCCAGTCTTACAATGTCCCAATAACTATTAATTCGTCGAATAGCTTGTTTTCTCCATGGCAACCACCAATCAAAACTATTGAAATCCTACAAATAGCTTAATTGCTACAAACAACTTTCTTATTAGGAGATTGTAAGACCGGCCCTTAAAGTGATTGTTTAGTTATTTACGTTACTCATGTGTCCTTCTGTTACATGAAATAGAACTACGAGGGAGCGATGCGTTGGGCTGCCTCAAGACGATGCGCCATAAACGACCTTCGAGTTGCAGTAATCCCACACCAGGAGAGAGGTAAAGGAAAAAACGTAATATTATATTTACTTCAATGTTATTGATTTCTTACATCATTTACGTAATTTATGTGTTCTTCTGTTCCATGAAATAGATCTACAAGCGACGCGTTGGGCTGCCTAAAGACGATGCGCAGTAACTATGGTGTAACTTTGTAACTTTTCAAACGATTTTGCCTCAAAAGTATAAACCTTCAATCCACATCGAGGCTTATAAATGGTCCAAATTTCAAGTTGATCGGACTTTCCGTTCGACCGCTATCAACAGACATAAAAAAAAAACAGAACGAGGTGCCATAAGAGTCTAGTGGAGACGCTCGCTTCGCTCGCTTAACAATGTTATTGATTTTTTACAGCATTTACGTAACTCATGTGTCCTTCTGTTACATGAAATAGATCTACAAGCGACGCGTTGGGCTGCCTAAAGACGATGCGACATCAGGACCTTCGAGTTGCAGTAATCCCACACCAGGAGAGAGGTAAACAAACAACCTAATATATTTTAACTAGGAAAACGCTCTGTTGACGCGTTGATAAGCGAGTGCGTCCATATTTACGAACGTTCTGGTGAAAAGATCTCAAAGCTAATAAAAACAACAATTAACAACTATTCAAGAATGCGCATTACAAAAGTTTTTCTAATTTCCATAGCTATTATACTTCCCGATATTGTTGAATGCAGTGCAATGTGCGTTGCTAAGAATTTTCGTTGCCATTCTGTCTAGTGTATTCGCCGCGGTCCGCCACCGTTACTAACAGTTATTGACAGCAAAAGAAATGTAATTTATGCCTCAAATACGTATCAGATCGCTTTTAAATTAGTATATTCGTGACCGGACGAAAATATACTATAAGATAGCGACCTCACATTTTGATGTTACTGTGTTTCAGAAATATATTTTCGAGTAACTTTTGTGTAACTTTGCCAATATTTATCAAATCGACATAAAATGAACATATTCGTAACCGGACAAAGCTTTTTAAAAAATATGGCTATCTCACATTTTGCCACCATTTTGTTTCAGAAAAATATTTTGCAGTAACTATGGTGTAACTTTGTAACTTTTCAAACGATTTTAACTCAAAACTAAGCACCTTCAATTCATATCGAGGCTTGTAAATGGTCCAAATTTCAAGTTGATCGGACTTTCCGTTCGACCGCTATCAACAGACATAAAAAAAAAAACAGAACGAAGTGCCATAAGAGTCTAGTGGAGACGATCGCTTCGCTCGCTTAACAATGTTATTGATTTTTTACAGCATTTACGTAACTCATGTGTCCTTCTGTTACATGAAATAGATCTACAAGCAACGCGTTGGGCTGCCTAAAGACGATGCGCCATCAGGACCTTCGAGTTGCAGTAATCCCACACCAGGAGAGAGGTAAACAAACAACCTAATAAATTTTAACTAGGAAAACGCTCTGTTGACGCGTTGATAAGCGAGTGCGTCCATATTTACGAACGTTCTGGTGAAAAGATCTCAAAGCTAATAAAAACAACAATTAACAACAATTCAAGAATGCGCATTGCAAAATTTTTCCTCATTTCCATAGCTATTATACTTCCCGACATTGTTGGATGCAGAGCAATCTGCGTTCCTAAGAATTTTCGTCGTCATGTTTTTAACACGGTCCGCCACCGTTACTGACAGTTATTGACAGCAAAAGAAATGTAATTTATGCCTCCAATACGTATCAGATCGCTTTTAAATTAGTATATTCGTGACCGGACGAAAATATACTATAAGATAGCGACCTCACATTTTGATGTTACTGTGTTTCAGAAAAATATTTCCGAGTAACTTTTGTGTAACTTTGCCAATATTTATCAAATCGCCATAAAATGAACATATTCGTAACCGGAAAAAGCTTTTAAAAAATATGGCTATCTCACATTTTGCCACCATTTTGTTTCAGAAAAATATTTTGCAGTAACTATGGTGTAACGTTTTTACTTTTCAAACGATTTTGCCTCAAAACGTTACACCTTCAATCTACATCGAGACTTGTGGATGGACCAAATTTCAAGTTGATCGGACTTTCCGTTCGACCGCTATCAACAGACATAAAAAAACAAAAAACAGAACGAAGGGCCATAAGAGTCTAGTGGAGCCGATCGCTTTGCTCGATTAACAATGTTATTGATTTTTTACAGCATTTTCGTAACTCATGTGTCTTTCTGTTACATGAAATAGATCTACAAGCGACGCGTTGGGCTGCCTAAAGACGATGCGCCATCAGGACCTTCGAGTTGCAGTAATCCCACACCAGGAGAGAGGTAAACAAACAACCTAATAAATTTTAACTAGGAAAACGCTCTGTTGACGCGTTGATAAGCGAGTGCGTCCATATTTACGAACGTTCTGGTGAAAAGATCTCAAAGCTAATAAAAACAACAATTAACAACTATTCAAGAATGCGCATTACAAAATTTTTTCTAATTTCCATAGCTATTATACTTCCCGATATTGTTGAATGCAGTGCAATGTGCGTTGCTAAGAATTTTCGTTGCCATTCTGTCTAGTGTTTCCACCGCGGTCCGCCACCGTTACTAACAGTTATTGACAGCAATAGAAATGTAATTTCCTGCCTCTAATACGTATCAGATTGCGTTTACATTAGTATAGTCGTGACCGGACGAAAATTTACTACAACATAGCCACCTCACATTTTGCTGTTACTGTGTTTCAGAAATATATTTTCGCGTAACTTTTGTGTAACTTTGCCAATATTTATCAGATCGCCATAAAATGAACATATTCGTAACCAGACAAAGCTTTAAAAAATATGGCTATCTCACATTTTGCCAACATATGGTTTCAGAAAAATATTTTGCAGTAACTATAGTGTAACTTTGTAACTTTTCGAACGATTTTAACTCAAAACTATACACCTTCAATTCATATCAAGGCTTGTAAATGGTCCAAATTTCAAGTTGATCGGACTTTCCGTTCGACCGCTATCAACAGACATAAAAAAACAAAAACAGAACGAAGTGCCATAAGAGTCTAGTGGAGACGATCGCTTCGCTCGCTTAACAATGTTGTTGATTTCTTACAGCATTTACGTAACTCATGTGTCCTTCTGTTACATGAAATAGATCTACAAGCGACGCGTTGGGCTGCCTAAAGACGATGCGCCATCGGGACCTTCGAGTTGCAGTAATCCCACACCAGGAGAGAGGTAAACAAACAACCTAATATACTTTTAACTAGGAAAACGCTCTGTTTGACGCGTTGATAAGCGAGCGCGTCCATATCTACGAACGTTCTGGCGAAAAGATCTCAAAGCTAATAAAAACAACAATTAACAACAATTCAAGAATGCGCATTGCAAAATTTTTCCTCATTTCCATAGCTATTATACTTCCCGACATTGTTGGATGCAGAGCAATCTGCGTTCCTAAGAATTTTCGTCGTCATGTTTTTAACACGGTCCGCCACCGTTACTGACAGTTATTGACAGCAAAAGAAATGTAATTTATGCCTCCAATACGTATCAGATCGCTTTTAAATTAGTATATTCGTGACCGGACGAAAATATACTATAAGATAGCGACCTCACATTTTGATGTTACTGTGTTTCAGAAATATATTTTCGAGTAACTTTTGTGTAACTTTGCCAATATTTATCAAATCGCCATAAAATGAACATATTCGTAACCGGACAAAGCTTTTAAAAAATATGGCTATCTCACATTTTGCCACCATTTTGTTTCAGAAAAATATTTTGCAGTAACTATGGTGTAACGTTTTTACTTTTCGAACGATTTTGCCTCAAAACTATACACCTTCAATCTACATCGAGACTTGTGGATGGACCAAATTTCAAGTTGATCGGACTCTCCGTTCGACCGCTATCAACAGACATAAAAAAAACAAAACAGAACGAAGGGCCATAAGAGTCTAGTGGAGACGATTGCTTCGCTCGCTTAACAATGTTATTGATTTTTTACAGCATTTACGTAACTCATGTGTCCTTCTGTTACATGAAATAGATCTACAAGCGACGCGTTGGGCTGCCTAAAGACGATGCGACATCAGGACCTTCGAGTTGCAGTAATCCCACACCAGGAGAGAGGTAAACAAACAACATAATATATTTTAACTAGGAAAACGCTCTGTTGACGCGTTGATAAGCGAGTGCGTCCATATTTACGAACGTTCTGGTGAAAAGATCTCAAAGCTAATAAAAACAACAATTAACAACTATTCAAGAATGCGCATTACAAAAGTTTTTCTAATTTCCATAGCTATTATACTTCCCGATATTGTTGAATGCAGTGCAATGTGCGTTGCTAAGAATTTTCGTTGCCATTCTGTCTAGTGTATTCGCCGCGGTCCGCCACCGTTACTAACAGTTATTGACAGCAAAAGAAATGTAATTTATGCCTCAAATACGTATCAGATCGCTTTTAAATTAGTATATTCGTGACCGGACGAAAATATACTATAAGATAGCGACCTCACATTTTGATGTTACTGTGTTTCAGAAATATATTTTCGAGTAACTTTTGTGTAACTTTGCCAATATTTATCAAATCGCCATAAAATGAACATATTCGTAACCGGACAAAGCTTTTTAAAAAATATGGCTATCTCACATTTGGCCACCATTTTGTTTCAGAAAAATATTTTGCAGTAACTATGGTGTAACTTTGTAACTTTTCAAACGATTTTAACTCAAAACTAAGCACCTTCAATTCATATCGAGGCTTGTAAATGGTCCAAATTTCAAGTTGATCGGACTTTCCGTTCAACCGCTATCAACAGACATAAAAAAAAACACAGAACGAAGTGCCATAAGAGTCTAGTGGAGACGATCGCTTCGCTCGCTTAACAATGTTATTGATTTTTTACAGCATTTACGTAACTCATGTGTCCTTCTGTTACATGAAATAGATCTACAAGCAACGCGTTGGGCTGCCTAAAGACGATGCGCCATCAGGACCTTCGAGTTGCAGTAATCCCACACCAGGAGAGAGGTAAACAAACAACCTAATAAATTTTAACTAGGAAAACGCTCTGTTGACGCGTTGATAAGCGAGTGCGTCCATATTTACGAACGTTCTGGTGAAAAGATCTCAAAGCTAATAAAAACAACAATTAACAACAATTCAAGAATGCGCATTGCAAAATTTTTCCTCATTTCCATAGCTATTATACTTCCCGACATTGTTGGATGCAGAGCAATCTGCGTTCCTAAGAATTTTCGTCGTCATGTTTTTAACACGGTCCGCCACCGTTACTGACAGTTATTGACAGCAAAAGAAATGTAATTTATGCCTCCAATACGTATCAGATCGCTTTTAAATTAGTATATTCGTGACCGGACGAAAATATACTATAAGATAGCGACCTCACATTTTGATGTTACTGTGTTTCAGAAAAATATTTCCGAGTAACTTTTGTGTAACTTTGCCAATATTTATCAAATCGCCATAAAATGAACATATTCGTAACCGGAAAAAGCTTTTAAAAAATATGGCTATCTCACATTTTGCCACCATTTTGTTTCAGAAAAATATTTTGCAGTAACTATGGTGTAACGTTTTTACTTTTCAAACGATTTTGCCTCAAAACGTTACACCTTCAATCTACATCGAGACTTGTGGATGGACCAAATTTCAAGTTGATCGGACTTTCCGTTCGACCGCTATCAACAGACATAAAAAAACAAAAAACAGAACGAAGGGCCATAAGAGTCTAGTGGAGCCGATCGCTTTGCTCGATTAACAATGTTATTGATTTTTTACAGCATTTTCGTAACTCATGTGTCTTTCTGTTACATGAAATAGATCTTCAAGCGACGCGTTGGGCTGCCTAAAGACGATGCGCCATCAGGACCTTCGAGTTGCAGTAATCCCACACCAGGAGAGAGGTAAACAAACAACCTAATAAATTTTAACTAGGAAAACGCTCTGTTGACGCGTTGATAAGCGAGTGCGTCCATATTTACGAACGTTCTGGTGAAAAGATCTCAAAGCTAATAAAAACAACAATTAACAACTATTCAAGAATGCGCATTACAAAATTTTTTCTAATTTCCATAGCTATTATACTTCCCGATATTGTTGAATGCAGTTCAATGTGCGTTGCTAAGAATTTTCGTTGCCATTCTGTCTAGTGTTTCCACCGCGGTCCGCCACCGTTACTAACAGTTATTGACAGCAATAGAAATGTAATTTCCTGCCTCTAATACGTATCGGATTGCGTTTTCATTAGTATAGTCGTGACCGGACGAAAATTTACTACAACATAGCCACCTCACATTTTGCTGTTACTGTGTTTCAGAAATATATTTTCGCGTAACTTTTGTGTAACTTTGCCAATATTTATCAGATCGCCATAAAATGAACATATTCGTAACCAGACAAAGCTTTAAAAAATATGGCTATCTCACATTTTGCCAACATATGGTTTCAGAAAAATATTTTGCAGTAACTATAGTGTAACTTTGTAACTTTTCAAACGATTTTAACTCAAAACTATACACCTTCAATTCATATCAAGGCTTGTAAATGGTCCAAATTTCAAGTTGATCGGACTTTCCGTTCGACCGCTATCAACAGAAATAAAAAAACAAAAACAGAACGAAGTGCCATAAGAGTCTAGTGGAGACGATCGCTTTGCTCGCTTAACAATGTTGTTGATTTCTTACAGCATTTACGTAACTCATGTGTCCTTCTGTTACATGAAATAGATCTACAAGCGACGCGTTGGGCTGCCTAAAGACGATGCGCCATCGGGACCTTCGAGTTGCAGTAATCCCACACCAGGAGAGAGGTAAACAAACAACCTAATATACTTTTAACTAGGAAAACGCTCTGTTTGACGTGTTGATAAGCGAGCGCGTCCATATCTACGAACGTTCTGGCGAAAAGATCTCAAAGCTTATAAAAACAACAATTAACAACAATTCAAGAATGCGCATTGCAAAATTTTTCCTCATTTCCATAGCTATTATACTTCCCGACATTGTTGGATGCAGAGCAATCTGCGTTCCTAAGAATTTTCGTCGTCATGTTTTTAACACGGTCCGCCACCGTTACTGACAGTTATTGACAGCAAAAGAAATGTAATTTATGCCTCCAATACGTATAAGATCGCTTTTAAATTAGTATATTCGTGACCGGACGAAAATATACTATAAGATAGCGACCTCACATTTTGATGTTACTGTGTTTCAGAAATATATTTTCGAGTAACTTTTGTGTAACTTTGCCAATATTTATCAAATCGCCATAAAATGAACATATTCGTAACCGGACAAAGCTTTTAAAAAATATGGCTATCTCACATTTTGCCACCATTTTGTTTCAGAAAAATATTTTGCAGTAACTATGGTGTAACGTTTTTACTTTTCGAACGATTTTGCCTCAAAACTATACACCTTCAATCTACATCGAGACTTATGGATGGACCAAATTTCAAGTTGATCGGACTCTCCGTTCGACCGCTATCAACAGACATAAAAAAAACAAAACAGAACGAAGGGCCATAAGAGTCTAGTGGAGACGATTGCTTCGCTCGCTTAACAATGTTATTGATTTTTTACAGCATTTACGTAACTCATGTGTCCTTCTGTTACATGAAATAGATCTACAAGCGACGCGTTGGGCTGCCTAAAGACGATGCGACATCAGGACCTTCGAGTTGCAGTAATCCCACACCAGGAGAGAGGTAAACAAACAACCTAATATATTTTAACTAGGAAAACGCTCTGTTGACGCGTTGATAAGCGAGTGCGTCCATATTTACGAACGTTCTGGTGAAAAGATCTCAAAGCTAATAAAAACAAAAATTAACAACTATTCAAGAATGCGCATTACAAAAGTTTTTCTAATTTCCATAGCTATTATACTTCCCGATATTGTTGAATGCAGTGCAATGTGCGTTGCTAAGAATTTTCGTTGCCATTCTGTCTAGTGTTTTCACCGCGGTCCGCCACCGTTACTAACAGTTATTGACAGCAATAGAAATGTAATTTCCTGCCTCTAATACGTATCGGATTGCGTTTACATTAGTATAGTCGTGACCGGACGAAAATTTACTACAAGATAGCCACCTCACATTTTGCTGTTACTGTGTTTCAGAAATATATTTTCGCGTAACTTTTGTGTAACTTTGCCAATATTTATCAGATCGCCATAAAATGAACATATTCGTAACCAGACAAAGCTTTACAAAAATATGGCCATCTCACATTTTGCCAACATTTTGTTTCAGAAAAATATTTTGCAGTAACTTTAGTGTAACTTTGTAGGTTTTAAAACGATTTTAACTCAAAACTAAGCACCTTCAATTCATATCGAGGCTTGTAAATGGTCCAAATTTCTAATTGATTGGACTTTCCGTTCGACCGCTATCAACAGACATAAAAAAACAAAAACAGAACGAAGTGCCATAAGAGTCTAGTGGAGACGATCGCTTCGCTCGCTTAACAATGTTGTTGATTTCTTACAGCATTTACGTAACTCATGTGTCCTTCTGTTACATGAAATAGATCTTCAAGCGACGCGTTGGGCTGCCTAAAGACGATGCGCCATCAGAACCTTCGAGTTGCAGTAATCCCACACCAGGAGAGAGGTAAACAAACAACCTAATATACTTTTAACTAGGAAAACGCTCTGTTTGACGCGTTGATAAGCGAGCGCGTCCATATCTACGAACGTTCTGGCGAAAAGATCTCAAAGCTAATAAAAACAACAATTAACAACAATTCAAGAATGCGCATTGCAAAATTTTTCCTCATTTCCATAGCTATTATACTTCCCGACATTGTTGGATGCAGAGCAATCTGCGTTCCTAAGAATTTTCGTCGTCATGTTTTTAACACGGTCCGCCACCGTTACGAACAGTTATTGACAGCAAAAGAAATGTAATTTATGCCTCCAATACGTATCAGATCGCTTTTAAATTAGTATATTCGTGACCGGACGAAAATATACTATAAGATAGCGACCTCACATTTTGATGTTACTGTGTTTCAGAAATATATTTTCGAGTAACTTTTGTGTAACTTTGCCAATATTTATCAAATCGCCATAAAATGAACATATTCGTAACCGGACAAAGCTTTTAAAAAATATGGCTATCTCACATTTTGCCACCATTTTGTTTCAGAAAAATATTTTGCAGTAACTATGGTGTAACGTTTTTACTTTTCGAACGATTTTGCCTCAAAACTATACACCTTCAATCTACATCGAGACTTGTGGATGGACCAAATTTGCGTTGATCGGACTCTCCGTTCGACCGCTATCAACAGACATAAAAAAAAAAAAAACAGAACGAGGTGCCATAAGAGTCTAGTGGAGACGATCGCTTCGCTCGCTTAACAATGTTATTGATTTTTTACAGCATTTACGTAACTCATGTGTCCTTCTGTTACATGAAATAGATCTACAAGCGACGCGTTGGGCTGCCAAAAGACGATGCGCCATCAGGACCTTCGAGTTGCAGTAATCCCACACCAGGAGAGAGGTAAACAAACAACCTAATATATTTTAACTAGGAAAACGCTCTGTTGACGCGTTGATAAGCGAGTGCGTCCATATTTACGAACGTTCTGGCGAAAAGATCTCAAAGCTAATAAAAACAACAATTAACAACTATTCAAGAATGCGCATTACAAAAGTTTTTCTAATTTCCATAGCTATTATACTTCCCGATATTGTTGAATGCAGTGCAATGTGCGTTGCTAAGAATTTTCGTTGCCATTCTGTCTAGTGTTTTCACCGCGGTCCGCCACCGTTACTAACAGTTATTGACAGCAATAGAAATGTAATTTTTGCCTCTAATACGTATCGGATTGCGTTTACATTAGTATAGTCGTGACCGGACGAAATTGTACTACAAGATAGCCACCTCACATTTTGCTGTTACTGTGTTTCAGAAAAATATTTTCGAGAAACTTTTGTGTGACTTTGCCAATATTTATCAGATCGCCATAAAATGAACATGTTCCTAACCGGAAAAAGCTTTAGAAAAATATGGCTATCTCACATTTTGCCACCATATTGTTTCAGAAAAATATTTTGCAGTAACTATGGTGTAACTTTGTAACTTTTCGAACAATTTTGCCTCAAAACTTTACACCTTCAATCCACATCGAGGCTTGTGGATGGTCCAAATTTCAAGTTGATCGGACTTTCCGTTCGACCGCTATCAACAGACTAAAAAAAAATAAAAATAAAATAAAACAGAACGAAGTGCCATAAGAATCAAGTGGAGACGCTCGCTTCGCTCGCTTTATTATTTCCACAAATTATAGGGTTAGTCTCTACGTCAAAAACCGCAGAAAATGTTCATTATTAAATGATATCTCAAGATTGCAACAAGAAAACGAAAATCTAAATTAGCAGCGCACTTTGCTTTGGTAAGCCCTACAGATTGAATAAAATATTATAACCATAAGCGTAGTATTTTGATTATAATTCGATATATAAAAGAACTTACTGATCATAATGTAAGTCACGACTAAGCACATTCAAAGTGTAGGGCTTACTAAACCACAGTGCGCTGTTGATTCAGATTTTCGATTTCGAAGCCCATTCTTGTCATATAATTTAAAAATGAAATTTTTGTGTGGTTTTTGACGTAGAGGTATCCTTCCCTGTTCACATTATTTTTTTCTTTTAGATTTGAAGACAGCGCCGCAGAAGAGGCTCGAATTTTTCATCAATGAAGAATAGAAAAAGTAACGTTTAATATTAAGCTTAGCATTTCAAAATGTAAAGAACAATAACACGGCGGAGCAAACAATTTAAATATTGTACAAGGAGTTAATTAGTTTGTTTTAAACGGTAAATAAATGTAATACTAGTTCAGTCAACGTTGGCACGCGCGGTTTTTGTTTTGATCGGCACATTTGCACGATTTTCGTATTATGTTTTCGCTCGCGAGTAAATATTGCGCGTGTACAAAGCACAACGCTGTAGTTGTTGTAGTTTATGTATTATTGTGTGGTAGCTGTAGTTAGTAGTAGCAGTGTGGTAGATGTAGTTAGTACTAGGAGTGTGTTGTTAGTTGAAGTAGAGTTGAAATAGTAAATAGTAACGTGCTCAGTACTCGTGCTAGAAAGTTCAAAGAATGAGTTTTAAAACTTTACTCTTGTATTATGTCTATCTGGCGGTTTGGCCAGGCCGTCAAATAGACTCGATCTAGACTCAAACTAGTTTGCTCCTTATTTTCTTTGCTCCGCGGTAAAGGCGGAGATGGACGGCTATGGGGATGGAGGAGGCCGATTAAAAAAAAAAAAAAAGTTTTTATATTATAATGCAGACATAATTGTGTAAATAAACTAAATAAACTATCGTTAATTGTCACCTAGACTTTCTGTTATTAATATTAAGTACATTCGTAAGGTAGTTATAGTAATTGTAATGATAGTGTGGCCTATTTACTAGTTCTTATTAAGTAAAAAATACCGGTACATGTGAAGGAAGGTACGTTTTTAAACCAGAGTTGACATATTGTACTGATATTAAAACCAAGTATTTCTACATGAGAATTGTTTTATTTTACAATAAAATCTAACCTTAGTTGTTAATAATTTGTCTATGCCAAATTTCATAATTGTATATTATGTGAGGAAAGGATCCAACAGCTTACCTTGGTATACAATGACGGATTTGCGAGTTTGAAGTACACATAAAAAACATAATACAAAATATATCGTTATATTTGTATTATGTTTTTTATGTGTACTTCAAACTCGCAAATCCGTCATCTTACACGAAGGTAAGCTGTTGGATCCTTTCCTCACATTATATACCATTCCAGCCGATTGGCACCTACTTTCATAACCAAATTTCATAATTTTATAATTATTGTTTTCTATAATGAGTGTATTGTATTATGAATAAACGAGTATGTGAGTTGGTAATTTCATAATTATACAATTATTGTTATATATTATGTTTGTATTGTATTAATAACAAACGAGTATGTGAGTTGGTAATTTCATAATTTTATAATTATTGTTTTCTATAATGTGTGTATTGTATTATGAATAAACGAGTATGTGAGTTGGTAATTTCATAATTATACAATTATTGTTTTATATTATGTTTGTATTGTATTAATAATAAACGAGTATGTGAGTTGGTAATTTCATAATTTTATAATTATTGTTTTCTATAATCTGTGTATTGTATTATGAATAAACGAGTATGTGAGTTGGTAATTTCATAATTTTATAATTATTGTTTTCTATAATGTGTGTATTGTATTATGAATAAACGAGTATGTGAGTTGGTAATTCCATAATTATACAATTATTGTTTTATATTATGTTGGTATTGTATTAATAATAAACGAGTATGTGAGTTGGTAATTTCATAATTATACAATTACTGTTTTATATTATGTTTGTATTGTATTAATAATAAACGAGTATGTGAGTTGGTAATTTCATAATTATATAATTATTGTTTTCTATTATGATTGTATTGTACTATCAATAAAGAGTGAGTTGATATGTGTTTCCCTACCCTACGTCTATGGTACTCAAATAATATGGATATGTTTTAGCCGTTCTTTTATAAATTGCATAATAGAGTACTAAAGGCCTAGAGTAGTATCTATTTAAGCTATCTATGTATATACAAAAAAAATGGGCATGGCAAAGGTTGTCTACACTTATTGTCCTAGTATATCCACTTTCATTCTCCCATTCACAAGAGGTAGGAGGAGAGGGAGGGAGGAGGAGAGGGAGAGGCTTTTTTTGGTCTTATCTCTAAGACCGGCCTAGCTTTGAACCTCTTGTGAATCCAGGAAAATATCTGAGTAGGCCTACATACATTAAAACATATTATTGGAATGTTCATTGTGTCCTTGTTTCTACCAGGAATTAGTAACTTATTCGTGTGACCTGGGTCTGGTTTTACAGGAGGTCCAAAGTTACGCCGGTCTACGAGTTAAGACCATAAAAAGACGTAAGACCTCTTGCAAATCCGGGCCGTGGGGTATAAAAACCAGAAAACTAGTCTTGGCTCAATGGGTTAAATAGCATCTCTATGTTAAATAGAGCTAATCACGGCCCTCTAGATTACACAGCTTGTTTGGGACTTACCTGGCTTCGTGTTACATTACTGACGTATGCGTCCGTGTATAGCTGATGAGAGCGCTATTAGCGTACTCTTCGTAGGAACAAGAGTTGCCTTTCGGAAGGCTGCACTGGTTTTCGATATAAATCACATCATCTCCGCTAGGCCTAAAACAAAACGGAACACGAGTGTAATAATTGTTGTAATGTTTCCCCATACGAAAGTATTCTGATGCTTACGACACAGCCGAGTCCAAGGTGACAACTTAATTCTCTACTTCGCTAATCCCTACCGTCTAGTCTAAACATGTCCATAGGGGTTAATTTAAGACCTTCCGTTGGTTACCTGTACGGTGAGTGTGGCCAAACCGTCTGTGCACTCGACTAAGCCGAACTGTGCATTTACGACTGTGTGAAAGAATATCTGTTGATTTTCTTTCAATTGGTGCGGTTGAAAGGGGAAGTAGACAATGACCTGAGATCGGTATGCGAATACTTTTGCTGGGACTAGTTCCCTGGCTACTAGTGTAGCCATCAAGCTACAGTTGTCCCAATGAACACTGGCCACCCCGTAAGAAGCAAGGTGTCCCCTAAAATTCTGAGAAAAGACGGTGGCTCCACACGGTCTATTTCAACGGTATTCAACTCGAGATTTCCAGATACCTGCATTGTAATTGTCCACTGCATTAACTGCACCAACCGTGAATGGAATGCAACCCCACCACGTCTGACAACATGACACACAATACCTGAGGCAAGAGAACGGGATGCAACTAGATTTATGTTGGTAGTTGTTACATGCGTCACTTCCCTATTAGGCCTACATAATCCGTGACGACAACACCTTGCAAGTTAATTTGACGGAACTATTAGTATTCTCATGCTTATGGCGTAGAGGTGTGAGTCCAAGTGGTAGGCCTACCAACTCAATTGTATACTTCCCTAGTTCCTACCATCTAATTGAAACAGGTAAATTAAAGATAATTTACAAATTCCTTGGTTACCTGGACGCTTATCGCATCTGTAGATAAGACACTCACTACGTTTATCAAGCGGACTGGGTTCGGACTGACTTCAGTACGAACCGAGTTCGGAACCCGTTTAGCAAGCATACTTCAACCCGGGCTAGCCATCACGGACCGAGTTCGGTACCGAGGCACGGCCTTGTTTATTACAACAAGGCCCACTAGCAGGCAGTGCGCTTTGCAGTGGTAGTGGGCGGTGGGCGCCAACCATCATCTGTCTAGTTTGGAAGATGGTGTTGTGACAGCCGCTCTGCGGAATCTTTTAATGTTTTTTGTCAGTACGTTTGTAAAAATAATAAACGTTTCCGGGCACCATTTTTAACGATGTATCCCTCCAGTGTGTTACCTATATGCAATTTATTTCTTTTTAATTTACTTGCTCAGTTCCTTCAAATGAATCAAAACTTCCAGAGAAGAATCATTAGGCGGCGACGTCAAATGGCCTTCAATATGCTTACCATGAACACCAAAAGACAACAATGAAACAAATGAATTGAATCGATGGATAAACAACAAGCTGTCAAAAAAGAATTTCGTCTGATTTTGAAAAACAAAACAAAAAACAAACAAATACACATACAAAACTTTCACTAAGTTGTTGTCCATCATTAAAAGTTTCAAATGGCGAGCAGTTACTATTGCATTGCTACACTTGTTTTTATTTCTATGGTTGCAATTTTATTATTTTGACAGCTGATGGTTTGTCCATAAGTTCAATTCATTTGTTAAACAACACAAAGCAGGCTTTTACAAGATTGGCGGGAATCGGGATGCAGTTACTGTTGTTGTTTTAAAATGTCACTCTCAGTCCGGAACCGTTTACCAACAGGGACTCAGTTCTATTAAACCGGGCTAGATCGGCATCTTAACAGAACTGAAATAAGCTCGAGCTGAGGTGTTTATCAGTCGAACTCGGTGCGCACTGAACTCAGCTCCCACCGCTCAGTCCGCACCCAGTCTGCTTGATAAACGTAGTGACTGTCTAATCCGGTCGGCTAGGTAGGTTTATTAGGGCCATAGGAAGCATATTACTAAGGCAGTGTCTGCTACCAACCAAGGCCGTCTAGATATATCGCTTCGCATCACGAAGGCCCCGTACCAACCCAGTTGGAAGAAGTGCGCCTGTATACGGAACACTGCTGCCAACAACCCTTCAGCTGTTTTAACATGTGGCTAAGGAATGTGACAGCTCGACAACCCCGTTGGTAGGGGTGTGCCCTACTACAGAACACTGCTGCCAACCCCCCTTGGAAATCAGCTGTTTTAACATGTGGCTGAGGAATGTGACAGATCGACAACCCTGTTGGTAGGAGTGCGCCCTACTACAGAACACTGCTGCCAGCCCCCCTTGGAAATCAGCTGTTTTAAAATGTGGGTAAGGAATGTGACAGCTCGACAACCCCGTTTGTAGGAGTCTGCCCTACTACAGAACACTGCTGCCCACCCCCCTTAGAAATCAGCTGTTTTAACATGTGGGTAAGGAATGTGACAGCTCGACAACCCCGTTTGTAGGAGTGGGCTGGCAGCAGTGTTCTACTGCTGCCAGCCCCCCTTGGAAATCAGCTGTTTTAACATGTGGGTAAGGAATGTGACAGCTCGACAACCCCGTTGGTAGGAGTGTGTCCTACTACAGAACACTGCTGCCAACCCCCCTTGGAAATCAGCTGTTTTAACATGTGGCTAAGGAATGTGACAGCTCGACAACCCCGTTGGTAAGAGTGCGCCCTACTACAGAACACTGCTGCCAACCCCCCTTGGAAATCAGCTGTTTTAACATGTGGCTAAGGAATGTGACAGCTCGACAACCCCGTTGGTAGGAGTGCGCCCTACTACAGAACACTGCTGCCAACCCCCCTTGGAAATCAGCTGTTTTAACATGTGGGTATATAAATAAATGTGACAGCTCGACAACCCCCGTTGGTAGGAGTGCGCCCTACTACAGAACACTGCTGCCAACCCCCCTTGGAAATCAGCTGTTTTAACATGTGGGTCATCAAAATCAATCAAATGCGATTTTAAACAGACAAGGTGTGGAATTTTTTATTTTTTTTTACTGTGTGCCAGCTGTAGTACGGACCAGACATACGTGTATTAGCCGATAGCGAGGGCGGGAATTTCATTTTGCCCCATACAAAAATCATGCGTTTTATTTTCATTTACACAATTTGTCATAATACTAAGAAATTATACATTTTAGATGCAATACAAGTAGTGGCGTCGGAACAGGGGGCCAAGGGGGACATTCCCCCATCCCTCCCCTTACCTTTCATGGCCCGGCACCCTTTCCTAGGGGTCCCATCCCCTGTTCCCTCCCCCTTCCCGAATGGGCTGCCTTGCGTCGCTGGTGTGTGTATGGCTGGACTCGGGGTCGTGGGTTCGGTGTCTCCCGAGTGGAAGAACTTGTTCAGACGTTCTAGCCAAGTTCTTTAGAAAGTAATTCCAATCATGATTCTTATTATGTTCAGAAACTAAGCTTTCCAGGTTGTGTAACTTCAGTGTGTGCAAAAGCCAAGTGTTGTGCATTCAACACATCATGGGCTGCATACCAACTATGACTGGCAGTCACTGCAGTGACTGAGATCCGTACCAACTTGACTCGCAGTCAAGCTGCAGTCACTGATTTTTGCGTACCAGTTTACCTCGCAGTTACCCCTCCAGTCACTGCGTTGACTGGGCCGAAAAGATCCAGCTGTCGCAGTGAAGGGGGGCGTGGTTAATAATTTTACCGCGAATTATGAATTTATAGACAATCTTATATGGTTTAAATAGTAAGTGACATCACAACACCATATAATCTCAACTCAGAAGTCCCATAAGCGTTAAATGCGTCACGTAAGATTAATTAGCAGATGGCAAATGTTGCTTTTATGAATGACATTTTCTGCTGTTGTCTGCTTTCGCTGTGACTGTGACTGCCCGTAACAGCTGCTAAGTTCACTGCGTTGACTGGGCTACCCCCACCACCAGTCACAGCCACAGTGAACGCAGTCAAAGTTGGTACGCAGCCCATATCTTCCGCTGGTGTCAAGAAAATGGAGGGGACAAGGCTTACAGCACAGATAAGGGATTGCTTACAGGATACAGGTATTATAACGACCCGCCAATATCAGTCCAATGCCAAGTTGTCTTCACCATGGCAAGCAACAATCATAAGCGTTGTTTTCGTTAAGAAAACAAGTGTAAAGCGGGTGTTACACGGAGAAGTAAGAAAAGTAAAAAACAGAAAGTGAAGAGTAGAGATAGCGTGTAGCTTACGGGAAAAGAAGAAAAGTGAGAAGTTCTCTCCAAAGTAGGACAATGTTGAACAAGTGAAAAGTCCCGTAAGCTACACGCTATCTCTACTCTTCACTTTCTGCTTTTTACTTTTCTTACTTCTCCGTGTAACACCCGCTTTAGTCCCGCGGACTAAATATTTGGCGGGTCTTCGTAATACCGGGCCTAGCAAATACAAAACCCATCATTATCACTCCCATATTGTGTATTTGCGATAGATTTTAATATAGTTACACTCTGTTACTCAGTGTCTCAGTTACTCTCTGTGGCGTGTGGAGTCAATGTAACGGGCTATTGTTGTGTGTTTGCGATAGATAACAATAGTTACACTGTGCTCTCTGTGGCGTGTGGAGTCAATGTAACGGGCTATTGAGGTGTGTTTGCTATAGATTACAATAGTTACACTGCGCTCTCTGTGGCATGTGGAGTCAATGTAACGGGCTATTTTTGTGTGTTTGCGATAAATTACAATAGTTACACTGTGCTCTCTGTGGCGTGTGGAGTCAATGTAACGGGCTATTGTTGTGTATTTGCGATAGATTACAATAGTTACACTGCGCTCTCTGTGGCGTGTGGAGTCAATGTAACGGGCTATTGTTGTGTGTTTGCGATAGATTACAATAGTTACACTGTGCTCTCTGTGGCGTGTGGAGTCAATGTAACGGGCTATTGTTGTGTGTTTGCGATAGATTACAATAGTTACACTGTGCTCTCTGTGGCGTGTGGAGTCAATGTAACGAGCTATTGTTGTGTATATGCTATAGATTACAATAGTTACACTGCGCTCTCTGTGGCGTGTGGAGTCAATGTAACGGGCTATTGTTGTGTGTTTGCGATAGATTACAATAGTTACACTGCGCTCTCTGTGGCGTGTGGAGTCAATGTAACGGGCTATTGTTGTGTGTTTGCGATAGATTACAATAGTTACACTGTGCTCTCTGTGGCGTGTGGAGTCAATGTAACGGGCTATTGTTGTGTGTTTGCGATAGATTACAATAGTTACACTGTGCTCTCTGTGGCGTGTGGAGTCAATGTAACGGGCTATTGTTGTGTGTTTGCGATAGATTACAATAGTTACACTGCGCTCTCTGTGGCGTGTGGAGTCAATGTAACGGGCTATTGTTGTGTGTTTGCGATAGATTACAATAGTTACACTGCGCTCTCTGTGGCGTGTGGAGTCAATGTAACTGGCTATTGTTGTGTATTTGCGATAGATTACAATAGTTACACTGCGCTCTCTGTGGCGTGTGGTGTCAATGTAACGGGCTTTTGTTGTGTATTTGCGATAGATTACAATAGTTACACTCTGCTCTCTGTGGCGTGTGGAGTCAATGTAACTGGCTATTGTTGTGTGTTTGCGATAGATTACAATAGTTACACTGCGCTCTCTGTGGCGTGTGGAGTCAATGTAACGGGCTATTGTTGTGTGTTTGCGATAGATTACAATAGTTAAACTGTGCTCTCTGTGGCGTGTGGAGTCAATGTAACGGGCTATTGTTGAAGCCAAGGGAGGATATCCGAGGGCCGATATATAGCGGTGGTGGCGGTGACTGGATAAACCTCGGCAAAACCTCAAGTCAGATCAGCGATTATCTGGAAGCAAAACACATTTTGTTATTGGAATGTGTGTGGTTAACTCGTATTTTTGGGGGGGCCAGACCAAGACCAGGTTAGCAAATTTAAAAAAAAAAAAATTTTAATTATAAATGCATTTTACATTTTGAATACCAAACTCCTTTTATATCTTCAGAAAAAATGTAGGGCTTAAAATAAGAAAACTATCTTAATCCATTATTTAATTTAGTTATGTGCAAACAAAGCAACATGTTGATTTTTTATCACTTTGTGTAGTACTGTCAAGATATTACTAAAAACACAGTTTGTTTCGATTAGTTTTAAAAGCTCGACCAGTCTATCTGAGGAAAGCCTTGAGCCAGTATATTGTCGTAACAGGTATCGAACCCGCCACTTTTGATGTAAAGGTTCACAAGGCATTGAGACACGTTAATTATTTACTTTATAAAATATTTTTTTTCATACATTTTGATTGCATAGGATTGGTAAAGTAATCCACCAGGTTCGGGGAGGCGTAACAAGTGCACAGAGAGCGTTGTGAGCGATCCGGCCAAAGCTCACTGAACACTGGATACACAACTTTTAACAATAAGAATTTCTAAGTCGTTGGAAAGACTACTTGACTTTTTTGGAATCGATGGATATTTTCCCAATAATAATAAGTGCACTTGCTTCTAGATAGGTTTTCGGTGACTTCTAGCAGGCAGTGCTCAGTGGCCGGAACGCTCGAAGTGCTGCAGTGTAGTCCTTTGTTGTACGCCACCCCTTAATCAATGCTCCAAACACAAATAGTTAAGAGCGAAGGATACCTCTACGTCAAAACCACAGAAAATTTTCATTTTTTAATTATATCTCAAGATTGAAACACAAAATCGAAAATCTGAGAAACCATAGCGCTGTGGTTTGGTAAGCCTTACAGACTGAATGATAAATGTATTTAACGTTATACTCAGTATGACTGTGACTATTGTAATTCTCTGTTTAATTTAAGATAATGCATTGTAATACAGGCTGGAGAGGGTCTAGCAGCCCTGCAGTAGCCTTCCATACCCGATCTGGGTATGGTAAACCACAATAAATAATAATAATATATCTGTGATAACGATTTCCTTAAATTACTAAGGAAACGTTATCACAGTCATTCTGATAATAAATTCATTTAAATTCATTTATCATTCAGTCTGTAGGGCTTACCAAACTACAGCGCTATGGTTTCTCAGATTTTCGATTTTGTGTTTCAGTCTTGAGATATAATTAAAAAATGAAAATTTTTAACTGGAAATGTTAACGGTTCCTGTTAAACTCACCTATCATTTCCCGTGATGAGTTTACGTTTATCCTGTGTTTCTTGCTCGACGACGCTCGCGTTGCGAAGTTTCCCGCTCATCCTGGCGACGCCCGCGTTCAGAAGTTCCCGCTCATCCTGGTGACGCTCACGTTTATAAGTCTCCTGATCATCCTGGCGACGCTCATGTTCAGAAGTTCCCGCTCATCCTGGCGACGCTCACGTTCAGAAGTTTCCCGCTCATCCTGGCGACGCTCGCGTTCAGCAGTTTCCAGCTCATCCTGGCGACGCTCGCGTTCAGCAGTTTCCCGCTCATCCTGGCGACGCTCGCGTTCAGCAGTTTCCCGCTCATCCTGGCGACGCTCGTGTTTAGCAGTTTCCCGCTCATCCTGGCGACGCTCGCGTTCAGCAGTTTCCAGCTCATCCTGGCGACGCTCGCGTTCAGCAGTTTCCCGCTCATCCTGGCGACGCTCGTGTTTAGCAGTTTCCCGCTCATCCTGGCGAGGCTCGTGTTTAGCAGTTTCCCGCTCATCCTGGCGACGCTCGCGTTCAGCAGTTTCCCGCTCATCCTGGCGACGCTCGCGTTCAGCAGTTTCCCGCTCATCCTGGCGACGCTCGCGTTCAGCAGTTTCCCGCTCATCCTGGCGACGCTCGCGTTCAGCAGTTTCCCGCTCATCCTGGCGACGCTCGCGTTCAGCAGTTTCCCGCTCATCCTGGCGACGCTCGCGTTCAGCAGTTTCCCGCTCATCCTGGCGACGCTCGCGTTCAGCAGTTTCCCGCTCATCCTGGCGACGCTCGCGTTCAGCAGTTTCCCGCTCATCCTGGCGACGCTCGCGTTCAGCAGTTTCCCGCTCATCCTGGCGACGCTCGCGTTCAGCAGTTTCCAGCTCATCCTGGCGACGCTCGCGTTTAGCAGTTTCCCGCTCATCCTGGCGACGCTCACGTTCAGAAGTTTCCCGCTCATCCTGGCGACGCTCACGTTCAGAAGTTTCCCGCTCATCCTGGCGACGCTCGCGTTCAGCAGTTTCTCGCTCATCCTGGCGACGCTCACATTCAGAAGTTTCCCGCTCATCCTGGCGACGCTCACGTTCAGAAGTTAATGCTCATTCTGTTTGTTCGCAGCAGCCAACAGATCCCTAGAACAACATGCGTCACAAGTTAGTCAAAAAGAGAACGAGCCCAGTTTTTAATGGAATCCTTTTTAAAAACTAGTGACTGCCATTCAGCCGTTAATGCAAATGGAGTTTTTAATAGAAATTTTTAAAAGATCGGCGCTTCAAGGGATGGTTTATTAAATGTTACTATGTGTGGAGAACAGTGTTGTTGTTTCACTTACCATGTTGGAATGGCTGCCGTTCCAGCATAGATGATGGAGACCACTTGCTACGAGGGGACGGCTGTTGTCGTGGCGACCACTTGTTGCGAGGTGACAGCTGTTGTCGTGGCGACCACTTGTTGCGAGGGGACAGCTGTTGTCGTGGCGACCACTTGTTGCGAGGTGACGGCTGTTGTCGTGGCGACCACTTGCTGCGAGGGGACGGCTGTTGTCGTGCCGACAACTTGTTGCGAGGTGACAGCTGTTGTCATGGTGACAACTTGTTGCGAGGTGACGGCTGTTGTCGTGGCGACCACTTGTTGCGAGGGGACGGCTGTTGTCATGGGGACCACTTGTTGCGAGGGGACGGCTGTTGTCGTGGCGACCACTTGTTGCGAGGGGACGGCTGTTGTCATGGGGACCACTTGTTGCGAGGGGACGGCTGTTGTCATGGGGACCACTTGTTGCGAGGGGACGGCTGTTGTCGTGGTGACCACTTGCTGCGAGGTGACGGCTGTTGTCGTGGCGACCACTTGTTGCGAGGTGACGGCTGTTGTCATGGGGACCACTTGTTGCGAGGTGACGGCTGTTGTCGTGGCGACCACTTGCTGCGAGGTGACGGCTGTTGTCGTGGCGACCACTTGCTGCGAGGTGACGGCTGTTGTCGTGGCGACCACTTGTTGCGAGGGGACGGCTGTTGTCATGGCGACCACTTGTTGCGAGGTGACGGCTGTTGTCATGGCGACCACTTGTTGCGAGGGGACGGCTGTTGTCATGGCGACCACTTGTTGCGAGGTGACGGCTGTTGTCGTGGCGACCACTTGTTGCGAGGCGACGGGCTGTCTCGTTGTAGACGATCTTTGCATCTTCTGAACTTGCCGTTGAGACTTGATGTGAAAGGTTTGATGTAAACGCTCATACGTTTCAGTTTTCACACATATCCTAAGTTGTTGTTTATTAAAGTTCAAATAATCTTTGTTACATAATACATACTGGTGGCTACATAAATGGCACCACAGGTACGAAATTAAACTAAACTAAAAAAAACTATCTATAAAACTATTCAAACATGTAAAAGACAATAATATACAATTTTTACAGTCTAGTTCCAGCACTCATATTTTACAAATTTTTACAATATTCAAAAATTTACAAATAGCCTTCAGGCTGCACAGGAGGGTTATTTTTCAACATCCACAAGAAAACCATACTTGTATGGGATGTCAAAATTATAGCATCAATCTAACAGTATGTTAATTATTGGCAGGAATAGCACAAATAAAAGATTTCTTAACCATTTTTAAGATGTATACATTAAAAAAATGCATTTTTATTTCATTCAATTACTTTTCAAAATTTATCTTAAAAACTTGTTTGACAGCATCCCGCAACTAAGCAGCATGTCAGAGGGGATTTTTCCAAAAATATATTTAAGCATCCTGGGCAGCCTTTAAAGGTTCGTCAGTGTACCGTGATAATAAAAACCATTTTAAATTAAATTCAAATTTTTTATTAAACGAATTAAGATTTTTAAAGGGCTGCGTGATGTTATTGCAGTTATTTTATTCTGATGTTCTCTTCATCAAAAAAATTGGAAGTTTAGTTTTACCCGAACCGTGATTTGAAGCAACTACACTTTCTTGATGGGATATTGCCACAGTGATGTCACCCAAACACATCCTGCGTCCAGCCATAGCATCGTCCCCACACAGTCAACATAGTCAATGACAATGCAACAACGCTATCTCCCAACTTACAGACGTATAGCGGGTCTTGGCCGTCTAACTGTGATCCCCAAAACGAACGAACCTCCGACGTCTTCTCGGCACCTAGGGGACGAACGAAGAAACAACCCCTGAACACGAGTGATATCAGCGACGAAAACAAATCTCTAAATGAAACCCTACTAGATGGAAAAACGAAAACGGCGACCAAACAACACCTGAAAGATGACCCTCACCACCTTAGCAATGAGAACACCTCACGGCACGACCACACTCGACCTGCGCATCGTGAGACCACGTGTACATATATCGACCTATAGACAACGAGGAGTTAGTTTGGGGTTGGAAGGAGTGTTCCATGTAGGGCCGCACTTCTTCCAACTGGGTTGGTATGAGGGACGGCCAACATGAAATATATCACTTGTCAACCCATCACATCAGTCAATGTTCCCATTACACCCCGGCGGTGTTAATACCAATTATTCGCATCGCCAGCATAACTGCATTCGAATTCATTGGAAACGGGAAGGCTTTGATGATGAAAGATGTGGTCCGAGTGGGGTGGGGGTGAAGTTATTTAGCGGCAAGGAGCTATCTCAATATTCACTGATCTATTCAGTATTCAATTCTTCGCTACAAGTGCATGTGACAACATTGCTGTCTCCTTCGATCGTTTTGTTATGTCTGGTGTTCGTAGCAATAACATACTGCCCTTTAAAAAATACAGACCATTTTATTTCTGGGCGAAAGTGATATTTTCGGGACGAAGACATTTTTCGGCAAAATGCTTGCTTTGTTTACCAGCTAATAAAGTAATAGATGCTTCGAGGTCATCGCCTGCCAATCTAAAGAAACACATGCATTTTGATTCCTACAAATCTCAACCATCATTAAATTTAATATAAAAACTTAAATTGAATTTATTATAAAAGTTATTAATAATTAATGTAAATTATAATGCATTAAGAATTAACAATATAAAATAAGTTAATAACCTTTTACTTTGAGTCAATGTTCTTGGTGTACTGCATAAACCCGGATAATAACCATTGAGTCGATGGTTAGTAACCTGCTCGGCAATATCCAAGAAAAAATGGTTGTTTGCGGAAAGGAACTATTTAGGAACTACGTTCCATTTTGAAAGGAACTAAGGAATGCCTCAGTTCCTTTTTTTTTTAGAGGAACTTGGAACTGGAAAGAGTTCCTTTTTTTCTTGCGTGGAACTGGAACTAGGTCCATTTTTTAAGGACCTTACCCAACACTGCAAATCTTGTATCTATCCGCTTGACCACGCGCCTTCTGCACCACTTTCATTTGAACAAAGTATATCGTCGACCAAGTGCTTTCCCTCCATTGATGTATTCAGCTAACCACGCAACTTCAGTAACACCCCTCTTTCCAATGCCCGCTGGAGACGCAGCGCAGAGTTGGCAGCATGGGTCGCATGACGTAGCACGTCCACCTCAAACAGCAAGTTGCGCGAATAAACGAAGGACACCTGATGGTATAGGCCGCGTGATATATACCCAAACATTAGTATTTAGAGTTAAACTTTAGATAGAGAACAACAACTTGCTAAAGAAGTGAACGGGCACTTTAATTTGTTTAGTAAAACATTCCTCCCCTCAATCTCGCCATTCAAGTTTGACATGTTATGATAATTATCATTGAAATGCGAGATAATTGACGTAGCCAGACCCTCGAATTCCTTTGTAGTAGTAGAAGCTTCTTTGCTAATAGTTAGATTCAGAAGTCCCATTTTCATCGTAGAAAGATAAACTTTAAACCGATATTTGTATAATTTCAAGCTCCTTTACCGAGCGTAAAAATATTAATATAATTCCGGAAACAGTATTGTGTTTATAAGATGGAATTTGTTTTTACAAGCCATCGCGATTAATTTACAGGCAAGATAACGCACTGCTGGCGATCGAAGCTGCTTGCGGTCAGAGTCTATCCGTACCCTTTTCAGCGGCTGTACAAAATGTTTCACCTTTTTGGTTAAACAACAGCGAGATAAATGAACTGTACAATCTAGTGCGAGATTGCGAGTCAGGCATGCACTGTCGCTATCTAAACACTGCAAACATAGCCTGGCTACCCGCTCTACTGGTTGGCTAGGTTAGAGTGTGCAGTGCGGTCGCAGCCTTAAGAGCGAAGAGTACCTCTCCGACAAAAGCCGCAGAAAATTTCCATTTTTTAATTATATCTCAGATTGCAACACAAAATCGAAAATCTAAATCAACAGCGCACTGTTTTGGTAAGCCTACAGACAAAATGAAATATAACTATTAGCGTAGGTATTTTGATTATTAATTCGATAATGGGTAATAAAATTAAGATAAAAAACGTACAGATTGTAATGCAAGACACCGCTTAGAACATTCATGTAGGGCTAACAAAACCAAAGTGTGCTGTTGATTTAGATTTTCGATTTCGAAGCCCATTCTAGATATAATTTAAAAATGAAAATTTTGTGCAGTTTTTGACATAGAGGTATCCCTCCCTGTTAAAGAGAATCATGTTTAAGTAACATATGTTCCCAAGCACTTTCAAAGGAAAAGCACATAGTTTATTTTAGACGGTCATTCTGCGAGGGTGTTAGTACTTAGTAGCTGTCTGCTTTGATGTAGCTTTACAGTAGTGCACTGTGGGTGTGCGTTGTCAAAAACAAAAAATGTTCCTTCTTATTTTCGAACATAATAAGACCTTAAGATTCACTCTTTGTACCTCTTTTTATGGATTCCAGTTCATCATTTAGTTGGGTTCTTGATCGTGGGCAGCAGTCTGGAAGATGTGAATGTGTTCATGGTCTATGTTATTTTGTATGAAAATAGAAAAAATATGTGTAGACTTTTGGTGTACTAGGTATAAACTCTGCTTATGAATGTTGTATGAGGAAACTGCAGATGTTATTGGACCTTCCTATCCCATGTTCCTGGATAAGGGTAGGGGTTAAGTTGTGTGATAAGTGGCTTGTAAGAGCACCAATGCCTTCAATTATGGCCTTAAGACATCTCCACAGAAATGAAAGTTCGATGAAGTGAAATAAATTAAAAACAGTGAAACTCTTTTATGTTGAGCTCCCTGCATAGAGCAATTTTATATTAACTAGATATACTGGTTCTAACAATTCTGTACAATGGAATCCATATTCCTCATCTAAATCATATTCTTGCCAAGATTAAAAGAAATGTACAGTTGTTAACAGGAGTAAATTGTAAATATGAAAAATTGAAAGTATAAACAAATAAAACGATGGTTTTAATTCACTGTTATAAGTTTTCCTAAAAATATTCTAGTATCCTCATGTAATAAACTATGGATTTGTTCTCATACAGGAATCAATCATACAAGTTTTCACAATTTCAATTTACTTATGATTACGACTGTACAATAATACCATATGTGCATACATAGTAATAACAATACACATCCATTTCGGTTATGGCGATGAATGTCAAACAAGTATCATTACTTTAGTTAATACAGTAACATTCACAATTTGGAGCCATTAATGATGGTTCTTGAAGTCACTGGACATAATTATTTAATGTGTTTTATTTATAATAATTAAATAAAAGATATTCACATACTATTTTGCAAGTGGTTTTTTAAATCCCGCTCATATCTGTCCTATTGCTGAAAAGTAACGCAGGCAGCTCGATTTCCGCTACAATAGGGAAACCATGGAATAATGCTGCAAGAAGAACTTCTTAGTTTCTAGATGGTATTCTTGTGAAGGAAAATGATGGAAATCGTCCACAGCATCGTAAAAGCCCCAATATGCACTCGAAACAAGAACACCATCTCGAAAGTCACTCGTAGTTGTTGTTTAGTGGGCTTAACGTCTCATTTCTAGCACAGTTGATCTTCCACATAATTATTCCATGGATATCCCTAACCTCAGAGAAGTCTTCCCCTTGAGGAGACACAGCTCCGTGGCAGTGACAAGGTACAACTAAAATGCGTTTAGAATGCAAACAGCAGTAGGAAGGCCATCATCAAACAGAAGAGACCCATGGCTTCAGACAGAGCGAAACCCAAGATGGCGTACGAAAAGAGCTGTTGCTTGAGGGAGGGATTCCTGGCATAGCCGATAATGAGGGAGCCGAACACTGTTCCAATTCCAGCACCTGAAATAAACAAACACACAAGTCAATCATATTATTTACGTTTATATTACCACTGAAAGCCTAAAGACATTGTAAATCAAAATGCTACAATGCCAATTGAGGTTGTTTTAAGTTTCAACTCTGGCATTTTGAAGTCATTGAAAATGTACTAATTGAAAAGGCCACGCGAGACGTATTATAATTAAGGAATGACAAGAGACACAAGTCCCCTTTGCGGGCACCGGCCACTACGATAAGTAACCCACCTTGACCGGGGAAGTTTCCAAGTTCACCAGTAAAGACGGTAGGTACTCATAATTCATGACTTTAAAAGTATACCAAGGGAATATAAATAAAGCTACCTCAAGTGGCCAAATAAAAACACTTACTCCAAATAGTTATTTTAATTGACAGAATTATGAAGTGAATGAAGTATAAACTGAAAACTGCATGATTCTGAATATGGTGTATATTACAAAAATAGTGCAGGGAAGGAAATTTAAACACATTAAAAATAATTATTGTCAACTACCATCCACCCCTTCATTATTTGATTGCTTGTCAGTAGGGATGAGCCGATACCGATATCCGATATATATATCGGTCGATATCTTGCTTTTTTCCGATAATCGGATCATCCGATATTTATCAATATATCGCAACTGCGTATAGTTGAGAAGGCTGTGGTGTGTAAACATCACTGAGCGTCAGATTATTCAACATGGCCGCCGTGGCAGTGTCTTTTATCTAACGCGTCGTTTTGCGTTGTCTCTTGTCAGAAGGGCCTAGGCCTAGGCCTTGTTTTTGTACAATTATTAATGATTATGGAAAATAAAAGGAGTGAAGTTTGGAATTATTTCAGTGTTAATGTCAGGTCGCCGGAAATAGCCACCTGCACTGTGTGTAAAACCAATGTGCTACGAGGGGGCAAATGCTCACGGAGCTTTAACAAGTCTAACATGTGGGCACATTTAAGAATAGAACACGCCGATGTGTTAGAAGATATCATATCGGATTTTTGATAGTGTCTAAATCGGTATATCGGAATATCGGAAAAAACCCATATCGGCTCATCCCTACTTGTCAGTGCTAACAACGCTTCAAAACACATGTGAGCGCATTTGAAAAATAATGAAACTTTCGCCCCTTGTCAAAACAATAAAAATGAAGATTGATTGGGTAAAATTGAATGCTCTGGATATTACTTTTATTTGACAAAGGTAAAATTAATAGAATAGCAATTGATAGGATAAGGGCGATTACTCCTCCTAACGTATTTGGGATGGACCGTAAAATTGCGTAAGCAAATAGGAAATATCATTCTGAAAAATGTATTAAAGTATCAAGACATAGAAGTTTACACAGGAAAAGTGAACATACCTGATCCGGCAACTCCTACTGTGGCTGCTCCAGCTCCAATGAACTTGGCTGCTGAATCGATATCCCTTGTCACGGTGGACGTTTGGAAGTTACGGACAGCTGGTAACTAAAAGTAAAAATGAGAAATAACATTAAAGAGCAAAAAAATATGATTGCTGCCTATTTGCATCAAACTATGACCAATCCTGCTAGAGGTTGACCTAGTGACAAATCCACATTTATCGGGGAAGCTTGATAGTGTAAGGTACCACTTCGCCTCCCCCCAATTAGGGTAAGTTACAAATACGTATAAGACAGACAGTTACAGCGATGCCTTATTAATATTATATATTAGTAATTTCGTACATGCTTGGAAGCGTGAGAAAGCAATGGTCTCCGAGTTTCCAAACACAACATATTTTTATTTATCACCCCCAAATAATTACACCTTATTCGCAGCAGACACTTAAAATTTCGACTAAAAAGGAAAGGCTTGGGCCGAGCCCAGAAGGGTTGTGCCAGGACTGCGTACAGGACAGCGGACTGGGCCATCGCTGCATGCAGATGCGTTCTACTAGACTATCTTAGTTTGCCAGTCAGTTTGTTGTTCCAAATTCATGCGATTCGCCCCTGTTCGGACTTTGGACAAGTTCAGGGACCCCACTTTGACGCAGAGCAACCTGTTCGCCCTCGTGTTGAGTGCGTGTAGTTTTAAAAAAATACCTATCTCATGTGTTGATCATGTGTTCGTCTGGTCCCTTTGTGGAATTTGCATGTCATTTAAAAGAACTACGTGATTCTATGGTATGTACCTGCCAGGCACTCTGGTGAGTATTTATTACAACTTTGACCAAAGTAATCTTTAAAAGCCATTATTTATCATTGTTTTGGCTAGCGTCTAGACTTGTCACCATACAGTAGTGAAATTGTGAGAACATTGTTGTCAAGTGCGATACCGGTAACACACCAAACTCAAGATATCAGCAGCATATGATCTTCGGTCGGCTGACCGCAGTCAAGTTCTTTGCCCATCCCATCTGCCCAGATTGAGAAGACACAATCATGGATGACACTAAAAAAACCACCCCCCTTCTAGCAAACACTTTTTATAAGAACACTAACTTGCTAATTAAAACGCAAATTCAGATGCACGGGAAATGCTTTTGCCCATCCCTACTGTGATATTGTAATGTCGGTGGCTCCTAACATCTTGTTCTCGCCTTCTTACACTGCCAAATAGTGTGCATGCCACCAGACTCGTGATCACAAGTACATACACGTCATGATGCTTGGCTCTCAATGAGGATGCGGCATAATAGGCCTATACAACTTAAAAAGTTGAGTGTATGTAAAATGTATTACAAAAAAAAAAAAAATCAAGTAGGCCTAGGCTATTTTGTTTTTATAAATTCCAGTTGCAAAAGATCACACTGCAGACTGCTCACTACATGTTAAGTACATTTGCTATTAGTCTTGCTAACACCAATCACCAGCCTAGTTTTGAAGATAGTTGTGGTATGAGTACAAGAAGGTTTATTTAAATGCTTTGTTTAAAGATTTGCCTAGTTAAGACTAGGTGCATCAGCCTTACTTGCTTATTCCCTATTGTCCAAAATGTTATTTCAATAGTGAATAGCAACAACTGGTCCTCTATCCTTACTAACAAGTACAACGGTATTGGAAACAAATTTCACAATTACTATTTGTTATGCCCAACATGCATTTAAAGGTAAATGGAAGCTTAATGCATCAGTATCACACACAAATTGGGTCTAGTAGCAATCACAAACCTTGAAACAAAAAACACAATCTTTGCAAAACCAGAACAGTCGACTAGGCAGATTCTGAATGTTTAATTCAGAGCAAATGTGCTTGAGCCTTCCTTGCATGCAAAATATTCCACACTGGTATTAGGTTTAGTCGATTGTCAGAACACATAATATTATCAGGTGGTATGGCTACTGCCTAGACAAAAGACGACCGTGTTTTGATATAGGCCTACGCATTGCCTCACAGATACATAAATTGCATGTATTATATGGCTAGACAGACGTAGTTGCTATGAAGATGTTCCCAAAACAGGCAAACACAAAATTAAGGTTAAAAAATAAGTCTAAAGAAGAAGAATTTTGGGTTACTTTCAGAGTTAGTCATCTTAACAATAGAGTGAGTACCAGCAGCACCTCAACACCTAGAAATTTACATATTTTCTGCAGTAACAAAAGACAACTTCAGCATTAACCATGCTGTATTTGCAGCAAACAGCGAGAAAGCGTGTTCTTTGTTACTGCGTAAGTAATTGGCAACTGGGTACAGGGAACAAACTTCGAACATTGGATTAGTAGTGTCGCGCTACACTCAAGCATAGGCCTAGTATCTCGTACACGTGGATCAAATAACGGACACTTCAAAGATTGTTATTACGTCTAAATGAGCTAGGCCTATTCCTGTTATCTTAGCGCCAGCCACCTTTACATTGAAACACATAGTAAATAAGGGTGGAACATGAACGAAAAACAATCAAATGGGCATAGTAATTCAACCAATAATCGAAAACTTACCAAGCTAATAGATGATGTCGTCTGTGGGCTTTGTGTGGTACTATTGCTGACTGCAGTGAACCTAGGAGTGTTTACAATGCTGCTCAGAGGCCGCACAAATGCTGATCCGGATCCGGACACCAACTAGAATAACACATTTCAGTACGTTATATTTTGTTCTATTTTTTTACAGCATAACCTTCACCACTGTAAGATGATGCAGGGTCAAGCCACCCTTGGCTAGGCCTGTCTAGACATAGGCCTAGGCTAGTAACATGTTCTTCACTAAAATATAACCTGTGTGCGCAGAGACTAGGGGTAGGCCTAGCCGGTGAAAAACCGATTACAGAGCCAAGCTTAAGACCTATCCTAGCCCTACACTTAGCTTAACCATATCCTTAAAAACTGTACACCATAAGATTAACTAGGTCTAGGCCTAGGTACTTACAGCAGTCCTGGCAACAGGGGCGATGAATCGGGCACAGGCGAACATGATGGAGCTTTGGAGTGGTGCGTGTCGTCGGAGTCGAAAGTCCTAAAAGAAAAAGCAACAACCGATCAGTTGATTATAGAAGATCACACAACGTCGGGTTGTAGATAAAGACTAGGCCCTAGCCTAGCTAGGCCTACGAAAGGTAGGCTTATGCCTGGGTAGGGTAGAGGCTAGGCTGACCTAAACTTCCCAATCGATGAGGTAGATGAAGAAGAACTGAGCTTCAAAGTCGAAACTCCACTCGAACTAAGCTTGGACCTTACTGGATGTTATAAATTTAGTCAGGAGTGAACTTTGTGGTCGTATAAATAGCTAAATATCTAAATTCCTTTTACGTTTCCTACCGGTTACGTAAAATGGCCGTCCTACAGAGAACTGAACAGACTACACTATCAACTATTACACCTCCTATCAAAATGGTACTAACGAGAAGACCGAATTATGATTATCTAGACGTTTAAATTTATAACTAAATCGATCACTTAATACTTGCAGATGACTCTTTAATATTATGATATGTACGGATAACTTTACTCACTTCACTCGAAACCCCGAACTTACCAAAGAACAGACGAGGAGAGGAGGTGGAGCTAGGTCAATCCTCGGGACGTTCACGAGCGAATGAGTCTAAACGGAACTTGAATGTGACTCGCTATCCCAGTAGTGTAAAACGAAGGACTCGGCTTCTAAATTTAATTCACCTTTTCTACGAACATTCCTATCGATCACGCGAAGTTTGACGAATAAAGCCGAAGCAGCATATTCGTCTGCAATAGCTAGTCAAAAGCTTTTCTCTTACATAGGTTTATATAATAACAACTTTATGAAAGAAATAATAATATTTATACGTACTAGCCGTATAAATTTTAGGGTTTTCATCGTATTTAATTTATTTAATTGGTGTAACGATCTGTTTTTATGTATTTTGGGATATCAATGATATAGTGCGTAGTCTGACTTTATTTCGAGTAGTAGATATGGCCGTCTTCATGATAAACATATGTAAATTTAATAGTTGTGGACTTACTTTTCCTAATTTAGCAGACCTAATACAACATATTGAAGACACCCACATAGGTAAAAAAATAAAGAATTTATTTTAGATGTAGTTTACTAAAATTATTTTTCAACTAAGTAGTGTGATGTGTAGGTTAGGCTATGATGACGTATGTTTAGTCCGAAGCCCAGGCTCCTCAATCCCAATTTTGTGGGCGTTGCCTCAAGATTGACGTGGATTACAACTTCTTTAGATTAATTACCCTGTTTAGACAAAAATATAGCTATATAACTCAACCATGTACTTATGAATGAACTTGCCATCTCACACATAATATGCTGTTTGTCTCTCATATTAGTCCTCTTGTAATTATAGCCTATGTATATTTTTAGATTACGACCCCAGGACTGTCGAACAGAAGGAATTACTTCAACCCTCATGTCTTCCTCTCAGCTACGTTCTGAGATTCTTGACAGATGCTGCAAGAAAAGAAGGCATTGACACGAAACGAAAAGTTTCACACAGTCATGGAAATAAGATATCTACTATTATCCCTCGAAGTAATACACCAACAGGTATACCGTCGTTCACTAGCACTACGTTTATCAAGCGGACTGGGTTCGGACTGACTTCAGTACGCACTGAGTTCGGAACCCGTTAAGCAAGAATACCTCAATCCGGACTCCTCCTATTAAACCCTATCCCTAGTCCTGTTAAACCGGGCTAGATCGGCTTCTTAACAGAACTGAAATAAGCTTGAGCTGAGGTGTTTATCAGTCGAACTCGGTGCGCACTAAACTCGGCTCGTACCGCCAAGTGCGAGCCCAGTCCGGTTGATAAACGTAGTGTAGGTTTCCGATCAACATTGGAGTCCGCTGTATGCCCAGTACTTTTTCTCGTGAATCCTTACCTCTAATAGGTTCTATCTATCTACCTTGAAAACCAGTTGAACTCTGCAGTATTGTCTTGCTCACTGACAACGTACCACATTTCCAACACGGAATCATAGGTCGGCCATAATTCATGAATTATCTAGGTAGGCCTACTAGGCCTAGTGTCTACGTGCCATTTTTTCTGCCGTAGTTGGCCCTGATCATTTAGGCGTTGGTCTAGTAAACCACAGTTCCTGTGCTCCAGGTTTCAATTGTAGCAAAGTGCATGGGTGGCATGTAGTATTTTTTCATCCTCGTATATACCACCTATTCTTGCGATTAGCATAATTGCCAAAATGTGACATTGCATTAATGTTTCCCAAATTCTAATAAACCATTAGAAGCTACCATGTGTTATGTGACACACCATTCCATTTCAAGACTAGAAGGGTTCAAGCTAATGATATTTCTCTATTGCAGTCATGAGTAACGTTCTCGCTGACTATAAGAATACAAATCTAAAACATAGTGGACCTTTGTGACAATTAGTCTCTGTATTTTAGCCACCAATCAAACTATGTGCAATAGAGATACGTAGACGGGAATCTCCCTGGAGCTACCAATAAGTAACTTCTTCTTGCCAAATCATTGTAGATAAAGTTCTGCCATGAACTTTATGGTTTGGTTGGCTTATTTTTAATTTAATTTGTCAACACATATCTTTACTTAATACTTTGTGGGCTACTTCTATTATGCTCATTGTCCAACCATTGTATTGTGTGTCATTGTCCTCATTGTATCACCATGTCCATACTTAATAAGGAACAAACTAATGTTGTTTGCCTTTTTCACATCTTTGTCATATAGCAAACTAAAAAATTCAGAGAACCAGTACCGGTAGCTTACAAAATTGCCAAGTCTAGAAAGTAATTTGTATCAGTCAGTGTGGGTTAACAGCTAAGAAAGTCCAAAGAAACTGTCTTGCTCAGCAAATATTTTGCCATTGCTTAGATAGAGCTTGGTGGTTCATGTGAATATAGCGCGTGGAATATTTAAGGATAGTTTTAACTTTTAAGATACGTGGTTTAGTTAAATTCAAAGTCTACCAGGTCAGGTGAAATAAAACTGCAAGGCCTATTTAAAAAAATGGTATCCAAGTATAAAATAATGTGAAAAAGGGATCTGTGTCTGCATTTATGTTCCTCCTGCAGGAACTGTTTGAAAGTTTATGCATGCTTTTTTGTCACTCTCTACTATTTCCCTATTTACCCTTTTAGTAGGACCTACATCCTTTCAACATCCCACCCGGGCCACCCCCTCTGGGCACCCAAACTTTTTTCTGTTGCCGACCAGTAGTTCATTCCACCCGAAAACAAGTTTTTTGTGTTTTTGTTTTTTGTGTTGCCTGCACAAGAAAAAAAAAATCCCCACATCTGTGCAAAAGGACACTATCTCATTCTCATGAGCTCTCGTTTTCTTATATTGGCCCTCACTTATACTCGTTCCAAGTTTGTACCATTCTTCGTAAACCCACCACCGGTCTAATGTAACGTAAAAGTAAAACGTGGTATATAGTGAATTGCTCAATAAGTAGGCATTATCTTACACCTATGAACTCAACATACATACGATTATGTATTGTATTAGCGTAAACTTTGTGAGCGACTTTTGGACTTTGATCTAGTAGAAACATAAAAACTACAAAAACAAAAACTTTCAAAACTGTTTTGGCGAAACACGGCTTTGTTCACTCGATGGCATGTGGAATCTCACGACGTTTAAAACGGAACTATAGTAGTCCCAATGTAACTAGCACCTATAATCCCTTATCTGTGTAGCCAACGGTTTAGCCGCGGTCGCTTAGCCGGTTCCCATACGAACACCGAAGTTAAGCAACCTCGGGCTAGGTCAGGAGGTGGATGGGTGACCACTCACCTCTGAAACACTAGTTACCGTTGGTTAGAGCAGATTGGAGGGTTCGAAAGCTTGTGTAACAGCTTCGTTCTTCTCGTCAACTGCTCGGCAGTCCAGGTCCAGGGAGGAACCTATATGACTGGTCAAAGTTACACCGTCCTTTCGGATGGAACGTAAAACCGATGGTCCCCTTGGTACTTTTCGACAGGAGTAGGCTACGTGCCGGTACCAGGCTTCCCCTCCTCCCTTCCTCATTATCATTCATCAATCATCACTCATCAGGCTAAAGAGGGCATTGTGCCCTACACTGGCCTTAATTACAATAAAATAAATAAATTATCTGTGTAACTAGTCTTATGCTAACCTCGGATGCTTATATACAGACCCCTTCACGCATGCTGTTTCAATAAAAATCAACATATTCCTGGCTTTCTTTAGTAGAGTACACCAGCCTCATTAATTATGCCCGTTATGTTTGGAATTTAATGCTGTTTCAAACCAATCCACATATTGCTAACATAAAACAATTATATTATGTTAGTTACTAGCTGGTGCTATAAATTACTTCAATGTTGTATTTCACTAAAGTAGTTTGTTTTACTAATATTGTGCAGGCAGCGAAGCAGACGAAGATGAAGTAATGAGTGAATCGGAAGATAGCAATGACTCTTGGACCACCCCCGAGGAATTCAGTGCAGAGTTTATCCTGCGATATGGAAGTAGCAGGTATGAAACTAATATTTATACAATGTTATAGTAGCTGAATTTCATTGAGGATCTGGCATTGTGTTTTTTTATCATTTTTGAATACAGTATAACATTTTCATTATATATTGTAGACATAAAATAATCTAAATTTAAGAAAAAAATCTGAGCTATCCTTTACAATAACACTGTCCTAACGTTTTAGTTAGTAAACATCATTTGCACTTTTTGACTAACTACGTACTTCCTGTACCTTTTCTTCTTTCCCATCAAGCCATAATGTCACTGTATAAACATTTGTGTGATGGAGTTTTTGTTTATTGTTTATGTTTTGATTCCCAGCTAGTTTTCTCATTGTAGGGAACTTGCAATGTACAATGCTGATTGGTTACCAGTATTGATTTAAAGGCAATAGGCACAGGCATAATATGACCAGTATACAATAGGGAGGTTACAATAATATAATTTCTGATTTCACTTGTTGACTCTACTGAAGTCCCCAGGATATATCTCTGTACATTTGACCAATGAATGATTCATTGTTCCAATCTTGAAGATTGAGAGTTTAACTGTTTTATTGTTTTGTTGTTATGTATAACTGAATATAGTGAAACGTTAAATACGAACATGTCTTCTCGGCTCTGATGTCTTCTATGTAGGCGTTATAATTATCATAAACTTTTATTACCCGTATCTTTATGTGTTAAAAACTGTCACATCCTGTATGCCACAGGCTTAAAATGTATTTTATTAACAGAATAATTAACAGGCATAAACAAACCATTTGTACATGCAATGAGTGCCAAGTGAAATCGGAAATATTAAATATAGTAGTGAGGTGTGTAGGAAATATGTACATTACTCTGGCTTTTTGATCTGATCCTGCTTCCAATGCAAATGGTCTGGAGTTCGATTCCCGGTCCAGATGGTAGGTTTTTACCTCAATAATATGACTTATGTATGTCTATATGATACTGGTGTATATGTAAACACTGACTTTGAAGCTGAGTGCCGAGTGAAATCGGAAATATTTAATATAGTAGTGAGGTGTGTAGGAAATATGTACATTACTCTGGATTTTTGATCTGATCCTGCTTTCAATGCAAATGGTCTGGAGTTCGATTCCCGGTCCAGATGGTAGGTTTTTAACTTAGGAATATGACTTATGTATGTCTATATGATACTGGTGTATATGTAAACACTGACTTTGAAGCTGTCATAGCAATGAAGCTCACAACAAATGGTATAATGTCCTACACTGAAAATCAATTCCAAGTGTAACTGAGTGGGTAGACAAAAAATACAAATGTACATACACTGTATTTATTTATCGAAAACTCCCTATAAAAAATGATTATGTATGAAGAGAGCTTGAAATTACTTGCTTGACATGCTTGCTACATGATGAAAACTGGTCGAGCAAGCAAGTTTTTGTTTGTAGGATATGCCCCTTTGGGTCTAGGCTTTTGCCAAACTTGGGAAATTAAAATAATGATACTATGTTGCAATCAGCCATGGTCTAAAAATGAGGTAGGTTTAAAATATTTTTGCTAACCTATAACAGATGGTAACTTAAACTAGGAATTTGCCATTGCCAAAGACATCAGTAATTAGCTGTTCTCATGGAATGATTTGGAGTGAAACTCATGCATGTATAACCTTGGACATATAAATTAAGAGTAGGACAAAATGTTCTTGACCATATCCTTTATTGTGCACTTGCCTTGTTTCTTTCTTGGTTTTAATGCAACCATCCATCCATCATTGCTCACATTCATATACATTGTAACTACAGTCAGTAGACATTCCGTATTGGGCAGCAAGATATGTGTACCATTGATCCAATTTGTCACCTGGTGTACTACTTGATGGGCATTGTGTCCAGTTTGCTAAGTCATCTCCAACTCCTGAGTAGGCCTATTTATTTACCCTAGCTCTTCAATATAAGTTGTTTTGAAATATCCCCTAGTTTATTTTTAATGTAATGCATCTCACTGACTTCCCCTGGTAACTACAGAACTTCTGTTTGTTTCCACCCAAAATACAACACATTGAAATCTCGAGAGAGCATTAGAGTGTGATGCACACAGTTGTTAAATCATATTTTTTCATAGGAATACCTGCTAGTAGTAGTAGTAGTAGTAGTAGTGTGCTAGTGGTGCACACTGGCTTTACCTGATGGGCTCCTCTTCAAGTGACTAACTAGATATGTTAGGGTATTTGGATAGTTGGGAAGAAATATCCAAGGGCTGTCGGTAGGACTCAATCCCGGCATTCCCCTTTACGAATTTGGAAAATCTCCTACAAAAACTTGTCAGGATTGCTTGTAGCCAGAATGGAACCGACGACCTCCCGAATCCGAGTCTCGCGGGCTACCACTGAGCCACCTCTATTAGTGTAAACAGGAGAAAGACAGGTGCATGTTCAGTGATCAATATCAAGTAGTGCACCATGGAAACGGACTTTATAAATTATCTGTGTGTATAAAGGTTTGCTTTTTTCGTGAAAATTTGAACTTTTCCTGTGCTTCTGGATATAAGCCACAGAGCAGTGCATTTTTAGGTGACTGGGGGGAAATAAAGAACGGTTTCCATGGGTGTAAGTGCAGTACTAGACAGCGGTGGGTAGAACCCTTAAATTGCACAGAAAAAAACCTCTTGGAAATAATTCACCCACCCACCCAACTTAATCTTTCATATAGGTGTCATGCAGAATGGAAGTGGAATATTTATTGGTTAAGTATTTAAGTGGAAAAGGAACAATCACCAGAGGTTTGGGCTTGCAGAACCTTCCATTTTGCAGTGCAACAGCACTCAATGCTCTAGTCCTCAATGAATTCAGACTACCGTGTGTGCTATTCCAATATCATAATTCCCATGAAATACCCCTTACCCTTCCAGTATGCACGCGAAGAAGACACCAGTGTACTATCCCAAGAAACCACAACAGCTTTGGTAAGATAACCCAACAATGCTGTTGATCCAAACTAACGTAACATATCTACTATTACCTCCTTATCAATCTATTTATTTGTTTCACTCTTTTTTAGGATGTTAAATCCATCAATTCCTAATAACAACAACAATGTGGATAAGCCATTTGCATGCCCCGTGCCGGGTTGCAAGAAACGGTACAAGAACGTGAATGGGATCAAGTACCATTCTAAAAATGGTCACAAGAAAGATGGGAAGTAAGTATCTACTTGTTGATCTACATCAACTCTACTACTTGTACATAAACTGTAGTATTTTTTGCTGTGGCCCGGTTAGTATACAGCAGCAATGTACACATACCTATATGTGTTTCCTTTGATTCCCATCGGGAACACGCATGCCACATACAGTGTATTGCAATGAATCTGTGGTCCTAGGATCCCGCCCACCTTCCCCTACCTCACTCCATACCTCGAATTGAATCGCCAGCCGCGAGGGGTACCCCTCGATTCGAGGTATGGAGTGAGGTAGGGGAAGGTGGGCGGTATCCTAGGACCACAGATTCATTGTAATACACTATAGGCTTTCTACTGTAGTTACTACATATATTGGCTACCTTAAAATCAATCGATTTGAATGGAACACTTGTTAGCGTTTTCCGATCGCGCCCTGAGCGCTACCCGAGCGGAGCGGTGTTGACGTTTTCCGATCGCGCCCTGAGCGTGACCGAGCAGAGTGGGCAGAGCAGGAAGCGAGTTCGATACAGACAGCGATGACGAGAGGTGGTGTCGTTCGTTGTATCCGATCATATCCGCGAGTGTCTGTAACTATCCGTGTCTTGAACCATTAAATACTCATCAATAACCAAGCTGCGTTTCCGTCAGTAATTACCCGTATCCGTCCCGTCCTGACATTAACCGATTACAAATCAGAAGTGCGATGAGAACACATCAGTGAAAGCCTACCGTATTTGCCGAAATCACGCGTCCCGCGAATAAGGTACGTCCTAACCTACAAATTACCACGAGCTAATGTTACGCTACAATTACGCGATGCCTGATAACCATCCACCACAGGATGATGGAGAAGCTCAACCACCATTAACAACTGAAGAACTTTTAAGAATGATGATGGAACGTGATCGTGTAAGAGACGAGTTTATGACTAACTTACTACAGCAGGGAAGAGGTGTAGGCCTAGGCCTAGCGCCACAACAGTATCACATAATGCCGGACCTAGATAAGGCAATCGGTAATTTTGATGGAGAACAATCGAGTGGTCAAGCACTACATTGGCTGCACGATTTGGAGAGTTCCGCAAATCTACATCAGTGGCCAGACTCGTTCAAAATTGAATCGGCCCGTTCGCATTTAGTTGGAGGAGCGGCAAACTGGTTTCAAGGCCGTCGCCATAGCCTAACCACATGGGAAGAGTTTACACGCCAGTTCCGAGCTACATTCGTCAGTGAATCGAGCCTTCCAGAACGCTGGAAGAAAATGCAGAACCGAGTCCAGGTGAAAGGAGAGAATACACAAAGTTACTTTCATGATAAAGTGCGACTTTGCAAAAGTATAAACCTGAACTTAGAAGATATGAAACGCCAGATTATAATCGGATTGTGGTCGAGAGAACTCGCGAGTATGTTGTTAGCCAAAAACCATACTACTGATGATGACATCCTACACGATATAAGAGCATTTGAAGAGATTGACCGTGAAAGATTGGAAATGATCAGGAAAGACAATAACAGTAAGCCAAAGTTTATTTCTAATCATACATCGTCTGAAACTACTAAGCGGAATACACCGTTAGAGCCAAGAAGTGAAACAAGTAATCGTAATCAAGAAACTCGCTACGGTAAAAATGAAACCATGAAACAGCCTGTAGGCCTAGGCCTACCACGTTTCGTAAGACCGCCAAGTTACAACGAGAAAGGAGAGCCGAGGTGCTACAATTGCAACAATCATGGACACATATCGCGAGATTGTCAAGAACCTAAACGTATTCTTCGCTGTCAACAATGCAAGCAGGAAGGACATACAAGAAGAAATTGTACGTCGCAGATGCAGCCGCAGCAGCCGAGTATGTATAATCAGTTTACACCTAAATCCGAAAATATGCAAGCAACATTCTCTAATGTCAGTGTAACTGGTGATATTTCGAAATATGTGAAACAAGCGCAAATTAACAATCATGTGATGAGTGCCTTACTAGACACAGGTAGCTCATGTTGCACTATCCAGGCCACAGCTGCAATTCAGTGTGGTTTGAAAATAGGACAGACTTCGAAAACATTGTACAGTTTTGGCAATGCATCGAGTGACCCAATACACCCAATAGGTATTGCAACTGCTGACATAGTAATAGACAGTGTCATTGGAAAGAACGTTGAAGTGCTAGTTGTGCCTGATAAATCACAACTTACTGAAATGCTGATCGGAAGGACGTGGACAGATCTTGCCCACGTTGCTATCTTAAAAATGGGAGAAGAACTTATTATCGGAGATAAGAAGGACGAACCATTCTCGCAAATGGAATTACCATGTACAGCTAACGTTAAAGTGAAACTACTTGCAAGCGCGGACACTATTCTTGCAGCAAACAGTGTTAACTTCATAAATGTGAAAAATAAGGCACCAGAAGATTCTCTGTTGATGTACAATGGTGGTTTATTTAAAAATACCGATGGACAAATCAACGTACCCATAATGAACACTGTGTGTAACGATATGTATGTAGCGAAAAACAAAGCGATTGGCCGAGGAGAAATAGTTACGATTGTTGAAAAAGATGAGGAGTTCGAACCGAAGAGTCCCAAGACATCAAGTAATGAAGAGTACGAGATCCATACCGTTGAAGAAAATAATTGCCGCCGTCCAATTATTGCAGAAGATTTGAAAATAGGCGAATTAATGACGCAAGATAATAAAGAAGAACTGCTGAAATTGTTGAACGAATACCGTGATTGCTTTGCCCTGAACATGACAGAACTAGGGTGTACCAATCTTACAGAAATGGAAATAATCGAGGAAGAGGGAAGTAAACCCGTTTCAAATAAACCGTATAAAACAACCGCATCTGAACGAGAGGAAATCAGCAAAATCGTGACTGAGTGGAAGGAAAATGGAGTGATAACTGAAACACAATCGCCTTACGCGAGCCCTGTGCTACTCGTGAAGAAAAAGACAGGAGAGCAGCGGTTAGTCGTCGACTACAGGCGACTAAATAAACAAACAGTGAAAACAAACTACGCGCTTCCGAATATTGACGATATGCTCGAGCAGCTATCAAACTGCAAAATGTTTGTTGTAATAGATTTAGCTCATGGCTATTTACAAATTCCGTTAAGTGAAAGTGCCAAATCAAAAACGGCCTTTATAACACCCGATACAACAGGTCAGTTCGAGCGGATGATGTTTGGACTCCGTAACGCACCAAGTGAGTTTCAACGTGTTATGAACTTAGCGTTGGGCAAATTGCGCAACACTATTGCTCTTTGCTATTTGGACGATATATTGATTCCTGCGAACTCGTGGAGTGAATTGATGACTAGACTTGAACTTGTACTTAAAGCACTGAGAAAGGCAAGGCTAACCTGTAAAATAAGCAAGTGTGAATTTGGTAAAAGTGAGGTAGAGTACCTGGGATTCGTGATTTCTCACAATCGGTTACAACCAGGTAAACGCAAAATACTGGCGATCGAAGAATTTCCACAACCGGTGAACGTGCATGAAGTGAGACGTTGGTTGGGTCTTACCGGATATTTCAGAAGATTCATCCCAATGTATGCTAAACGAGCTGAAGCCTTAACTCGACTGACTAAGAAAACGTGTCCATTCCGTTGGGAACAAGATCAAGAAGAAGCTTTCCTTGATTTAAAAAGTGCGCTTCTGACGAAACCGAACCTAATGCTTTACAACCCTAAGGCTGAAACAGAAGTACATACAGATGCGTCAGCAGATGGTCTTGGAGGAATGATTCTGCAAAAGGGAAATGATGGAAAGTTCCATTTGGTTTATTGTGTTTCCAAGAAAACCACCGAAACAGAGCGAGTGTATCATTCGTCACGACTCGAGCTCATGGCAATCGTGTGGACATTGGATAGATTGAGACAGTTCCTGTTGGGAATAACATTCACGATTGTAACAGACTGCCAGTCACTAGTTTATATGAACGCGAATAAGACGCGTAACCCTCAAATTGCTCGTTGGTACAATTTAATCCAGGAGTATGACATCGCTGAGATCAGACATCGACCAGGTACTAAAATGTGTCATGTAGACGCCCTGAGTAGAGCTCCGACTGAAGAAGAAAACGATACAATGGAGTCGATAATTGAATCTAGATTTGACGTCTATCTAACGATGAGTATCGAAGACCAAGTACTAATGATGCAGCGCGCCGACAAGGATTTACAGAGGTACATCAATATTCTATCTAAAACTACAGAAGAAAGAACGAGACAAGAAAGATCGCTAATTGAAAACATGGAACTGAAGGGAGGACTACTGTTCAAAAGGGTAATCGTAAATGATGAACCACGATGGTTGTTCGTTATACCAAAAACGATGCGCAAAAGTATAGCTGTGAAATTACATGACATGAGTGGACATTTTGGACTAGACCGAACAATATCAAAAATATACGAACATTACTGGTTCCCTTCAATGAGACGTTACATTAAGCATCATATATCTCATTGTTTTGAGTGTTTACTAAACAAAGTGCCAGCCGGGAAACAGCAAGGTTTGCTAAATCCAATACCGCCAGGTGACCGACCGTTTCAAGTTATAAATGTCGACCATTTAGGACCGTTCGTAAGAAGCAAGAAAGGTAACCAAGATCTTCTTGTGATGATTGATAATCTGACGAAGTACGTTCATTTGTATCCTGTTCGAGATACCAGTGCTAAATATGTAATCAAGTGCCTAGAGAACTTTATTTGTCAACGCGGACTGCCCGATCGCGTTATATCGGATAGAGGTTCATGCTACACCTCCAAGGCTATGCAAGAGTTCTGTCAAACTAATGGAATGAAACATACATTGAATTCCACTAAACATCCACGTGCAAATGGCCAGGTGGAACGAGTGAATAGAACTGTATTACCTGTGATCAGTATGTCAATGATAGATCCACAACATAAAGATTGGGACGTTAAGATGGCTGAGATAGAACGAGATCTCAATAATTCGTTAAACAAAACTACGAAGTTCACAGCGTTCGAGTTGGTGCATGGCTACAAACCAAGGTTCCAGGATGGAATACTGCGACAGTTAACAAGTAAATCCGATAACACACCGTGGAAGGATCCCGAGGATCTAAGGAAACAAGCAAGATCGACTATAATCGATAAACAAGAACAGATGAAGGATCAATTTGATCGTAAACACTGCGCTGGAGATAAATACGAGGTGGGAGAGATGGTCGTGATGCGGCGAATTCCTACACACACCGGACAACCTACCAAGACGCAAGCTAAGTTTCGAGGCCCGCTTGTAGTGACCGCAGTCCTACCAGCCGACACCTACCGAGTCAGCCAGGTCCGAGGTGCCGAGAACGGACGTTTTTACGTTACCACAGCGCACGTATCGCAACTCAAGTCGTGGGGATCAAGTCACCAAGTCGATGACGGTGACCCCGAGTGTCTCGAAGATCATCATGAGAATTATGTCAATAACGAACAATCTGAGACGAATATGAACCCTAGAGTTCAGCGGTCTGCTAAAAGACCAAGTTATTTAAATGATTATGTTTAGGAATAATATGTTAAATGAGTTATTTTTAATGTATCATATATGTTATGTAAGGCCTTATGCCAGTTGATACAGCTTGAAAAATTGAGGTCAATTACAATAATCAGGATGCCCGAGTGTTAGCGTTTTCCGATCGCGCCCTGAGCGCTACCCGAGCGGAGCGGTGTTGACGTTTTCCGATCGCGCCCTGAGCGTGACCGAGCAGAGTGGGCAGAGCAGGAAGCGAGTTCGATACAGACAGCGATGACGAGAGGTGGTGTCGTTCGTTGTATCCGATCATATCCGCGAGTGTCTGTAACTATCCGTGTCTTGAACCATTAAATACTCATCAATAACCAAGCTGCGTTTCCGTCAGTAATTACCCGTATCCGTCCCGTCCTGACATTAACCGATTACACACTTATCAAGAGAGTTCTATTTATTTAAATTAAAATTTATTTTTTGGATATTTATGCCATTGTATTACTAGTACTACATCATGTGTGAGCGTATTACCTACTAACAAATAATGTACAACATTTTGGTCAGTAGTAATTCCATAAAAACACTAAATTTCCATGTGCTTTATGTGCTAGAATTCTATAACTAATGTATTTATCTTATGTATAAATGCTATATGTTCCATTGCAAAAGATTATTATTATTATTATTATTATTATTACCTATTATTATTATTATAAGTATTATTATTATTATTATTATTATTATTATTATTATTACTATTTAGTATTTATTATTATTGTTAGGGTCTTGTATCACAGTCCAGCAGTAAAATTCTCAACATTTGACAGATACTGAGTAGCCAATTATGCCAAAAAAACAAATACAGTTTGAACTCACACTTTTTTTTTTAGATAATCTTGACAAAGTGTGTTAATTTTTAATATTCACACTAGCTTTTACATACCTATCAATTAGTATATATAAAATTCAAACGGAATGATAAATTGAGAAAAAACTAGAATAAATAAATATAACATTTTTGTTGTGGCAATGGCAACTGGAAACCCAATCTTACGGCCGCTAAGCTCTCATTTCCAGCCCTCTCATTACTGAGTAGCAAAACATGAAGTGTGATGATGTGCGGCGCTTTAACATATTCAGTAGATGGGAATAATCGTTTTCTGCCATCTCCAGATTATAGTGGTTCATTGTTCCAATCAATGTGTTGTTTTGTAAACTTTCTTGCCGTTGATACAAATTGAAGGTCCTTTGTTTGTGTTGGTAAACGAGAAATCTCTGTTCCAGTAACTTGAGGTTTGATGTGGATTCAATTCCATTACTTCTTGGCTTAGAAATAAGTAAACGGTGACTATGGAGCCGTCCTAGCAACGGAGCACTCAATAAATTCAAAGTTGTTCTGAATCGGCCTTGTTGATTCTGGCATTTGTCCGCAGGTGTTCGCACTGTCCAATCACTGATTCATATCTTTCGTATTTGAAATATCGATCTTTGATTGGTTATCGCTCACTCGTCGATGGTGTTCGAAGCCTACAGGGTTGGTTTAGTCACTTTAAATTAAAGTCCCCCACTGCAAATCAGTTTAGTTACTGAGTGGGTAGACTCTAAATGTGAATTTATTTATTTATTTATTTATGATTGTTCGTAGCAATCTGCATTCCTGGTCAATTGTTCAACACCCTGTCATGTTTTATTTCAGGGTGCGTAAGGGTTTCAAGTGCCACTGTGGTAAAAGCTACAAAACTGCGCAAGGCCTTAAAAACCACACATCAGCTCATCACAGTGGTATAAACTTAGCCACTCTCACCACACAAAACGGGGAAGTTCTCCAAATCCCTACTAGTCGGGTAGCCTCCCTTCAGCCTCTTCGTGCCGTCACGTTGAAGCAAATCTCTAGCGCAAGTCTCAACGCCATTGGGCTGCCCATCAAGACGATCCAGGGCATCGTTGTGGCAACCAAACAGACGGACGCTAACTCCAAGTCGGAGGGCACGTTCGAAACCATCACCTTTGCAAAGGGTTCTGCCATCCAGATGGCCGTGAACAAGTGTCAAGGTGAAAAGACTCTAACGACCACTCTGGGCGTTTTGACTCCGGCGTCGTCCCCTCCAGAGATAAAAACACTTCCATTGACGTCCTCTACAACGTCACCGACATCTGTAGTGAGGAACCTGGTTACAGATGTAAGCCAAACTCTTTAACTTTACATAAAGCAGACGTAGGCTAGTTGTCGATAGGTTTACGCCTCTGTTAATACAATGAGGCTGGCTTTGAACCACCACAACTAGAAAGTTAATAGTAGTTATAATTGAGGTGCAGTAAACAGCATGGTGGTTTTATTTAAATTAGTTTTTATGGTAGAGATCGTTTGGCTACTCATTGTTATTTAATTGAACCGACCGCTTGAGGAAAGACTTCCGAACACAAGACCGACAGAGCTTGGGTTCGAATCCCTCAATGACTGTTGTTGTCATCGTACTATTATGTATTGACGTATATGCCTACTCAGTTTGTTAAACATTAGTGTTAGAAGTTTGGACCTTCATAATTGATCTGCAGATAGTAAACAAAAAGCATACAATGTTTGAGTGGTGAAAGTAGAACCCTTACTAGTATTAAAACAAGGTTATTTTAAATTATGTTTTTTTTTTGTAAATATTTAAAAATCAATTAATTGTATATCCAAGAAAAATCAAGCTCGCACAATATTCCATTCCAATGCGAGGCAGTGCCCCAATGCAAGTCTGCATTACTGTGTATTTGTTTTGGTTCGAATTCCAATGGACAAGTTGTGCTATTCGAGTATTAATCGAGTTAACTTGACATATATTTTAGATTGCTTTGAATGATTCACTTGTGTTGTTCATTTTTATTACTAGACACAAATATGTGTGCAAGTGAAAATTTGCATATATGTTTTCAAATTAAATAAGCAGATACATTATTATTGCTATAGATTCGAAACATTAGCAATAATTTTGTTTTGTAGTACCTATTGATTTCCCAGAAATTAACATTCAAAGTAACTCTTGACCAGGTAGGATCTGTAAGGAGTAAAGACAAGTGTTATCATTTAAAACTATTTAATATCTTGCAATGTCTGAAGAACTCAATCTCGAACCTGCAATGTACTTGAATAGACCTGTTCTTGGATTACTTCTCTCTGTGTCTTCACGAGGACATGTTGCACGTTTTGGCTCGTTTGCACTCTCGATTCTTAAAAGTGTAAAATCATGTTTTATACCACCGGTCAGTAAGTCCCATTAGGGCACTTGGCCACTTGACTAATAAGCAGCCTGTGCAGCACCGAAAGCTTGACTGGTGGTTTAGCCTTTTACGATCACAATCGAATTAGTTTATTTTGTATTATTATCCATTTACAATTTAGGGGCCTACAACAGTTTCTAATATTTTCTTCAATATTAATAAATCCACAAATCTACAACTTTAAATGGATTGTAAAAGTGTGCCACATAATTAGTAGTGTTTAGGTCTGATCATTGCTTCTCCTAAAAATATATACAGATGCCGACAGTATGCGTGCAGCCCATTGCTCGAAACTCTTATGCACTCCTAGACCTGACCTTGCAGTTCAACATTAGCAATAAGCCAATAACTGATAATATTAGTAGATCGATAGTAAACTTCTTGAATCTTGAACGGATTTAATCAAAGCTATATTATTGTTAACCAAGTATAATACATCTAATAGAACTCTATAATACAAAGAGTCGTGGGCAATGGCGACATTGCATCACTTGACTTGAAGTATTCATATTTCATGGTAAAAAATTAAATCAGTTATGCTTAACAGAACAACATTAATAATAATTGATCATCTGATATCTGATGAACAATCCCAAAGGTTTAACATGATTTGTGTGTTTACTTTAATGATGCAACTGTAATACCATTAAGCTGTCATAAAATGTAATTTATGTTTGTCACTGTGGCACTTATGTGATGAATCCTGAATCACGTTAATGCAATTTGTTTTATGAATGCACCTGTATGTGACTTCATAACTTCAGTAACTAATTACTAATTAGAAACAATGAATTTAAGATTTAACTATGGTTTAAACTGAAATTAGTGTAGTGTCATTGTCACATGATAATGACATGATTTGGGTATAACAAATGATCAGAAAAAATACACCATCTTCACTTGGCTACCAACATACTTTATGTATGGAGCAACTGTATTCAATATCGCACCATATGTGCAATGTAACTTTTAGGCGTAAAGAAAGTGTACAGAATGTAATATAAAAAACGTGTTATGTAGGTGTTTGAGTAACTATTAAAAGCTGCTGTTAGAAATGTCCCGTCGGAAAGAATTAAGGGAAATTGTCACTCTATCTTTAAGGGGTGTCTGTGTGTAATGTGTATAGTTACTGGTAGTGGAGTCAAAACTGTGTAAATAATAAGTGTGCCATATTGTACTATAGTAAGTAGATGCTAAGTGTAAATATAAGCTAGGTACTCATTTCATTGTTTGTGCTATGTATATAGAAGCTATCATCTGGCTCTTTTATACAGGCAGCAATGTTGGATGTAGTTGTTCGGTTCAAGACCGAGCATTTTCTTACTAGTCATTTACCTTGTGTTAGTTTAGAAGACTGTAGAATGCAAACTGGAGTGAGTTATGTATATATAATGTAATTTTGGGATCAAAGAACCTAAAAATTAATTGGTCTCTAAAAATACAATATCAAAATGCTCAACTAATATACACACATCACATATTAAATATGGATCGATTCTACACTGTTGTAGTAAAATTGTGCTACCAACAAAATGTTAATGAATAATTCTTTAAAAAATGATATTGGACCAAAGCATTGCTCGTTACATTACCTATTGCAATTTAAGACCAGACCATATAGATATTAGTTAAGAATTTGTTTAGCCCAAAAGAATGTGTGAATTCTCGTACGCAACCATATAGGTTACAACCATATTTCTGTACAAGAATCCAACAAAATAATACCTGTAGTAAGATTGTTCAGGCAAAGAAGGAGTGAGCAGTAGATTATTGTGATAATTGGTTTACCAGAAAATGAAATTAAAACAATTGTTTATACAACAGTTAAATTAATACATGCCCCAGTGTTGAATTTTACATGGCATTTCAAAATAAAGTCATTTGTTCTTTAAAAACTATTTAACTGATTTCTCCCAAAGGACACTGGATCATATAAACCTCAGCACACAATGATGACAGTAGATTTTTTCTGTTGGGTATTTTAAACTACTAAAACTGGAACATGTCCAAGTCCCATAGGTCATGATATTCTCAGCACATTGCAGTTTACTTTTAGTTCAAGAGCGATGCTTGAACGGTAGAGGAGAGTTATTGTGCTATTCCATAACATGCCTTTAAGCTCTGCCATTGCTTGTATACAGCTGACAAAATATTGAATTTGTAACAGTATAAAGTCGTACTAAGAACAGACCCCAAGTCTGAAGAGTTTATGTTTATCCTTTTGTATCAAGTATTATTTGGCTATGATACATTTTTCTCAAATTCTAATGCTGTACAGTTTTAAAATCCCACTAGGTAATCCATCGATATTTGTGAAATTATTAGCCAGAGCTCACTGCTATAATGAATCTGATCCAGGGTAACTTTGTCTGTTGTACAAGCAAACTAAGAGCGACACCTTATAGCCTCGTTGTGTCATTAAACATCGATTGAAATAATCTTACAACCACCATGTGTGTTGGAGAGGGGAGCAAAAGAGAACTAGTCAAACATTTCATACTTTTGTTTTAGTTCTTTTAAATTTATTATAATAGTTTGTATGATGGTATCAGCTACTACAGAAACCCTTCAAAATATACCAAATTCATTGTAGAATTTAAACAAATCCAAGGGCAAGCACCTATCCCATCTTTCAGAGAGGGAAGGGTTCGGAAGTCAATTTCCCGCCCAACTCTGTATGTTCCTATGCACCTGGTTGTAATCTTATGCTTGTATTTCTGTAATTTATGTTGTCAATTGGATGGACTTTTTTATGCATGTGGCTAATCTTTGAGGTCATATTCGTGCATAACAAAGCCTTGTACTTGTGTTTTCTATTGATTTACGAATTTAGGACTCACCCTAGTTTTCAGTTGTCGATAACTAAAAAGCTGGTTTGCACGCAAAGTAGTTTGAGCTATATAGTGTTTGTTAGTGCTGTTATTTGTGTGAATCACTTAAAATCATTATATGAAAATAATTATTTAAGAAGCATTAACTGTGCAATGATAAAGAGGTTGAATGGAAAATTTCAGAGAATATTGTACTGCGCAGAACGTCAATCTGATGGCAACTCATTAATTTTTATTTAAACTAGGTTTATACCTAGACAGATCCTTATTTTAAAAGTTGAAATTACAAACATTACAATGTAAACAAAAAAAATTTTTTGCATGCAGTTTTAGGTTACACCCCACTATTGTCACTCTTAATCTTTTTTTCAATTTTGATGTTTGACTGCTAAAAATTGTTAAATGAAATTGAATGAAATAACAGCTCGTGCATTTCAACTCTGATACAACAACGAACATATGTGATTAGAAATATAATTTTTACATTTTAAAAATAAAATGGTAGATAAGATCACCCATTTATCAAGGGATTTAAAATGATAAAATTCCTATTGCACTCTTTTCTGTAGATATACTCCCCAACATAATATTCTAGACAGTATTATCTATAAGTAACAGCTGGTATTAACCAAGGTTTTTGTGTTCATTAAAGGGGTTCTCACCCGCTAGATTTATTTTTTACCATATGATCTACTGCACCACACCAATCGATAATGAACCATTACACATCGTAAGTTGAAACCTGTGAATTGTTATTAATTAATGAAATTTCTGGTTAACTGCCGCGGCGACTGTTGGTGTCAGCCGGCTTTTGGTGCGAGTGTACTCGAAGCGATATATCTAGACGGCCTTGGTGTACTCCATTCGACACCGCATAGCAGACCGCGTTCATTGTGCATGCGTTGACTATTTCCCCTCCCAATACTACTACTCTCTCTCTCACACTCCTCTCTCTCGCTTGGCTTACTTGACACCAACTCGACAGTCGACACCCGCCGACTCGACGTGCACAGCAACGCACAGCAACGCTCAAAACGAAATGGAGCACCCGATTACACATCTTTAATTTGTACCTGAACGGAAGCTCCGATTACAAAACCAAAATATACGAAATACGCAGAAAAAAAAGACGCAGCGAAAATTATTACATCATTTTTTTTTTGGAGCAGAATCCTCCAAGGTCCCAAGGCATACAGGTCGTCCCAATGCTATTTCTTATGGGAGATTTTCGCCGATGGGACCTAGCTCGAAAATCACTAACTTTGATATTTTTTCCCCGGGTTATGGTGAACCCGATTTCTTTTCATTTAGTCGCTAATTTCATAGCTAATCAGCCTTAGTTAAACATATTATTTTGGTGTAGCGGGTGAGAACCCCTTTAACTGAAGGAATATATTTCAGAAACATTTGGACTACACAAATTCACCAAAACGAAACACATTTTTCAAACGTAATTCTTTCGAGCTATTTTTTCATAGTGACCATAAGTTATTTTAATAGCAGTAGCAGTAGCAGTAGTAGTAGTACAGTAGTAGTATTTCTCTTTATTAGCAATAATGCTATTTTCATGTATGTACATGGTTTAAGTAACTAATATCTTTTGTTTCTTTTAAATCGAATTCTATACATTGTAAAGCAATGTGAATCTAGTATCGGAGTCATTGAAGGCTACTATGTTGGATTTGTATCCCTATTGGTTGTCAAGTACTTTGCCTTCATACAGGATACTTAAAATGACTGTTGGCCCCTGAATGTGATATGGTAGGAAATATGTTTCTCCCCTTTCTTTTCAAATAGTGATTGATCTCAATTTTCATATTCAAAATATGGCCACTATATTGTTTATTTGACATGGCTCATGTAAACATTGCATATGGGGCTTAACTGCTATATTTTTATTGAAACAAGATGTAGGTAGATCATTGAATGTGCTGGCAATGTTCTTGGCAAGATGCATGCTTGTATGTGTTAGGTATCTAGTATTGGATGCACTTCTATGGAGCAGGATAATTATTAATTATGCTCCTGTGTTCGACAACATTATGAAATAATTATTCAAGGTATTCCTTGAACTGTACATTTTAGAGACCAATTAATTTTTTATTCTTCAGTGATATAAATTTAAGATGTATATCAAGTTTGGAGTTGTATGTAGTTGTTGAATGTGTGATAAATCAAGTGTGCAATGTTCGTAATCTGTGATAGTTGCCTTGTTAGCTAATGTTTGCTTCTTCTTTTTATTGCATACTTATAAATATATGTTGAATTGTTAAAGCTTCAATGCTTTGATCCAGTGTGCGCAACTAGTCCACACATGCCTGTTTATAGAAATGCTCCAAAAATGCAATAACAAACAAGAGTGGAAATAATTACCTTCACTTGGCATAGATGAAGGAGTTTTGTTACTTGTTACAATGTTGAAACATTTCTATCTAGTGTCGTTCCACGTGGATGTATTTTGTGTGTGTGTGTGTGTGTGTCGCGTGCATGCGTGTGTGCACTAGTAGACTACTTGTCTTGTCGTTAGATCTGTTGTGGCGTCTCACTTGCGTCAGTCACGATCTACGTACGGTAGCCAACATTATACTTGCCGACCAAGAGGCGGAAGACAAAAGGCTTCATCGCGAAGATAACATCCAGGCTATATAAGTTGGTTGCCATTGTGCACATATATTACGTTGTTATCAAATGTCCTATTTTGCCCACTCAACTCAAGGAACATGCATGCTTTACTGTTGTTTTCTGTATAGTATACCTCAGTACACGTGTTTCTTTCAAATCACAGAACTAACTTTGGATAAATGTGGGAGATACTATTTTTGCACTTGTATATTGTGTGTGCTGTTAATGTATGGTTTATTTTTAAGTGTGTGTCAAACGAATACGGTGAAATGACACAATCTGAAGATGGATAATACCAACACAATAAATTGCAAATTGTTTTGCTAGAGAGACGTGGATTGAATTAGGCGTTTTTTAGGCTCTGAACACCTCCGATCTTACAGACACATGGATCGTCACTATTGGATGTGCAGTGTGCTTTATTGTTTTTAGATGTGATTTTTAGAGTTGTGTGGGCTTCTTAAATAAATGTTTCTATAGTGTGTGCTTTTTTACATTTTCTACAATGTCTGAATGATTCAAGCCTTTGAACAAAGTGCTAATGAAGAAGATATCTCCTTACTTCTGCCAATGACAATTACATTTCAACTGCTGGAAGGGACATGGTCGGTCATAGTAACTGTGTGTGTATATAGTGGCAAATCTTCAAATCTTAAATGAGTATATCAATAAGACTGATGTGCTGATAATTAGCAGTGTTCAATTTGTCTTTATATCTGCATGAGCTTTCAGAATCTCAGGCAATGTTTAGTTTTAAATCATACTACATTGGCATGCAACAAAGTCCGCCATATCTACCGTGACCCTCCTATACCAATGTTGTTATCTCAACAGACAACTTTAATCTCTTTGAACCTTGACTAGCTTATGATCTTCATAATTCTGTTAAACTTTATGTGGTTAAGACCAAATTTACGTACATGTTCTTATTGCTTTCAATTCTACTTCACTTTATTATAAGATATTTTAGGAATCAAACTTAAAATATTAGTCATTAGGGCAATGAGTTCCAATCCACCTCAATACAAAGTGACGTCTAACTTACAGTCCCGAGCAAAACTGCACGACTGTTGCCTTGCATTAGCTGCACAATTCTCATTTATTGATACTAGACTGAAATTGGTATCTCATGTTTCCGGCAAATAACACAAAGTCCTTTTGTATTTGGAATCGATTGGAAAAAGCAAAACATTGGTATTTTAAGATTGTTCACTAATTATAATTGGGCAATGCAATGGTCTACGTGCTACGATTTGTTGCATGCCATCATAGTATGTAGTTAACAGCAACTGTTTTCATGCAATTGTTTGTATTGACCATGACATGATAGTTTAATGGTGCTAGTTATTGTGTGAACCATGTGAATAATTAGCCTTGATTTTAAAATGATATAATTATCATAAACTATTAAGCATATTATTTAATCATAGTACATAATTATATGTAAACAGATTTGGTTGTTTTACAAGTATAGTTATGTTTTATTGTTGTGCTTTGGTTTTCTGAAGTGTGAATACTAATATTGTATAAGCTATATGAATAATTCTTTCATTTTATTTCATTAAACGTGTCATGAGAAACCAAATGTGAGTAGCTATTTTCTCATCCCCATCGACATTGGTAGCTCGATGGTCATTACTTGAAATGCTGGGATGTAAGTTGCTAAGACATCCCATGAGCATTAATTCCCAATCATCCAATCCCTGTCTTTACACAGCATGTAAATAATATGCTGTAGTGCATTGTCGCAAGGAAGTAAAAATAATGTACGTAATTCTCTACAGAATTTGGTCCAGTGTTTTATGGTTGTTGCTATGTTTCAATTTTTTTTTTTTATATCTGCTCCCTGTGTCCAACAATGAAGTCAGGTAGGGGATAGGAACTTAATCCCATCATATTCTGGCCCCTAGGTACATCGAAGCCGGCTGGCCATGCCTGACGCTTCCCTCATGTTAACTTCCTCCGGCTCCTCCTCTTCACTTTCTTCTTCCTCTGCTCTTTCTACAAATTCTGTCCATACTTTTCTATCTTCCCACCATCGTTCCTGATTGACCTCTTCCCAAGTTGCATTTCTTCTTTCCACGTCCATTGCTATCACTTCTTCCCACCTCAGTCTTGGTCTTCCCCTCTTTCTTTTCTTTTTCCCTGCTTCTTTCTCAAACTCAATTTTCGGGATCCTGTCTTCCTGCATTCTTTTCATGTGGCCAAACCACCGCAATCTTTCTTTTCCCAGCTTAAAGTTTAGACTCTCCACTCCAAGTTCCTTCCTTATCTTTGAGCTCCTTATCTTATCAATCTTGGTCACTCCTGCCACACTCCTTAGGAACTTCATTTCTGCTGCTTGTATTGCTTTTTCTTCTTTTCCCCCAACTGGCCAAGTCACCGCTCCATACGTGAGTACTGGTACAAAATATGCTTTGTATATTACCAATTTGCATTGCCTTGGTATATCTTTTTTCCAAATCAGTTTCCTCACTAACTGGAAAAATTTTTCAGCGGTCCCCGTTCGTCTTCCAATCTCCTTGTCAATTTTACCATCAGATGAGATGATGCTTCCAAGATACTTGAAATCCTCAGTCTCTACTAGTTCTTCGCCTCGCAGTACAATCTTTGGTCTATCCGCTTTCCTCTTCTTATTCCCCATAACCATCACTTTGCTCTTAGCCATACTTATCTCTAATCCAAACTCTTGAGTCCCTTCATTCCACTTATCTACTCTTTGTTGTACTTCTTCCCGTGACTTTCCCCATATTAGAACATCATATGCATAAATTAAGGTTCTAGATGCCTCCGGTCCGTCTGTCTCCACTTTCCTCAATATCTCGTCAAGTACTATATTAAAGAGCATCAGTGACAGCACACTTCCTTGTCTTAAACCTGTTTTGACTTCAAACCAATCCGTTCTGCCCTCCCTGGTTTCCACGCAACTCACACTCTTCATATACATGCTCTGCACTCTTTCCACCAGTTTTCTGTCAACCTTCTTTTTCCTTAGGAAAGGAGGTTTTAGGAGGGTTTTTTTTCCCACACTCTCTCTCTGGGCATTCTATCATAGGCCTTTGTGAGGTCTAGGAAGACCATCCATATCTCCTCACCATTTTCCCTTTCTCTTTCCATCATTTGATGTATTGAGAAAATCAGGTCCACCGTTGCCGGCCCCTTCTAAACCCATGTAATTCCTCCCTTAAGCTTTTCTCTACATGTTCTTTCATTCTTTTCTCTAGCACTTTTTCATATAGTTTAGCACAATTGCAGAGTAGAGTTACACCTCTATAATTTCCACAGAGCTTTTTGTCCCCTTTCTTAAATATTGATCAATAATAATTTTTTTTTATTTTAATATCATTCTTCTATTAATATTATTATTATTAATTCTTCTATTACAAGTTTCACAAACACATATCAAAAGATAAACTTGACCAATGCAAAAAGAACTTGTACATAGTTCAAGTTCCTTCATACAAAAAGGAGTAGGTTCCTTGAAAAGTTCATGAAAAAAGAATGTTCTTTTTAAAAGTTCTTTCTCGAATACTGGGTCTAGTTAATATGTAAGTAGAAATGTGATCTAGAGTAACTTTATATGTATTAAATTCTGTTAGTACGTACATAACTGGAACACGAGTATCAGGACAATAAGACGATTGGTACACAGTGTGCGATGAACATACACTATCACGCGTTTATTAACATTTCCAAATATAAATAGTTGCACAAAAGCCGAGGTACCTTCTCACTGTACTATACAAACATATACATACACAAAGGATGACCAGGTCTTAAATAAATACACAATTGGAAGCAGTTTATGGCCCGGTAGCAACAATGGGCTTAGTTTTCACTGTCACTGTTATTGCACTAGATGCTCTTACAGCTTACTTTTAACCACAGCATTAGCACGGTATGGTCAATTCACCATAGTATTTACTATTTAGTTTGGTAATGGTGGTGATCATCTAATAAAACTGTAGCTGAGCAACTAGGAAATGAAAATTGAATAATCACACTGAAGTGAAATTTATTCATCCTAAGTTTTGTAATTCATGAACTATAAAAATGACAAGACAAAATGAAGAATTTTCAATGTACTGTATAGCAAAATGTTACCCTCAAATTGTGCAACAGAAGTTACATTTATGTACAAAGGGAGTAATATATTGCTATAGAGAGTCTCTCACAATTGAACACAAAATTGTAAGATATAGACGGGTTACTTACCAGGTATAACATTTCTAGGTCACATGCTTATGAAGTGGAAATGTAGCTTCTACTGTATTAAAATGTCTACTACATGAGAACATTCTAAAGTCCCAAGCAGACAATGGAATACATACTTCAAAGTCAAAAAATGCTGACTTACCACATCGGCTGGTCACCCCAAGGTTTCAATAGCATACACTTTAATACAAATTTTATAAACTTCCAAAATGTTATATGGTACATATGAACTATATTTTACAACATCATTTCTAGGTTGACCCTGCCAGAAGCAGGAAACGGCGATGGATAATGATGATGATGATGATGATGATTTCTAGGTTGAGCAAACCCAATCGTTGGGAGTTTTAAACGAAACCTTGAACTAATAAGTATCAACAAAATTTCATTCGCAGCATTAAATTAAAATTTTAAAACATTAAATTTGTGTAGTATTATTAATTAAATATGTACTGTATACATATGTTTAGACTGACGTTTCTAGGTATAACTTTGTTTTTATTGAATGTTAGACCTTATAGCCCAACAACATTAATTTTGTTTTAATACATTTCTACATGAAAATTAAATGTTTACATGAAATAAATTTTGCACGACCCATATTGGTTTCGAGGTACGGGTTAATGCACCAACCAAATCATATAGATTACTTTTTAGGAGAAAGTTGTGAAATGAAGACATTAATTTTATCATTTAATGCTTTATCTGAAGATGGGCATTTGCTTTGAATAGCCGCCAGCGATGATAAGTCCTTTTGGTCAAAAGCAACCTGGGCAGCCTCACTGAGATTGCTGTAAAACAAGGGCAAATACATTAATCAGTTGAATGCTACACTACATGGACTCTCAACAATAGTTACACTTAATAAAGTTAATCGAACAGAACTATTACTACTGCAGTATTGCTAGAAATGAAAGTTAAAAAAAAAACATTAAAAGTAAATATAAGTATAACCCATGATGTTCTCGATGTTAATGTTGATCTTAACCCAAATTTCTCACATTTAGCAGTTACAGTTAAAAATAATAATATGACATGAAAAATTACTTTTTTAAAACAACGCTTATATTTAAATGTACTAAAAAGTAAAAAATAAATTTTCGCCCAACAAATTTTTGCCTTACTCGGAAAATAAAAGCGTTGGGCGCTTACGGTATTGACATAGATTACAGAATGTTGTTGTTCATGGAGGGAAAGCGCCCAACGCTTTTATTTTCCGAGTAAGGCAAAAATTTGATGGGCGAAAATTTATTTTTTACTTTTTAGTACATTTAAATATAAGCGTTGTTTTAAAAAAGTAATTTTTTGATGTAATATTATTTTATACTTTTTAGTCTTAACGAATGTTGTACTTGAATATGTGCTCACTGGACGTGTCCGAATTCAGAAGATTGCATACTTGTGTACTTGTATTTGATGGCTTCACTCGCAACCTAGCGTGCTCGCAGACTTGAATTTCGGACAGTTACGTCCATGCACGATCCAGATTAGCTCATATATTAGCGTATTCGTGTATTGCTATCAAGAATATACGTCTGTGTGGAAAATCTCAGCTCGATCGGACATTGGGAAGTGGATGAAATATCGATTCCCATATAAAACTTTGATTAATTAATTATAATAAATTAATTGATTAATTAGTGAATCTGTTAATTGATCTATTTATTGTCATCACGAATACGTATGTGCGAAAAATTTCAGCTCGATTGGACATAAGAAGTGGGTGAAATATCGATTATAAGATTCCGTCCAGACAGACAAACACATGAAGCTAATATAAGCGTTGTAAAAACATCTCTAATACCGGTAATAGTGCCAGGCCAGCACAAGCTATTCCAAACAGCTGGATAACATTGCAGTGAACACAGAGTATAGGTTCAGATTGGCCCTGACTAAAGAGTGTGTTTGTGTAGGTACCTACAGCGTAGTAGGTACCTACACAAACACACTCTTTAGTCAGGGCCAATCTGAACCTATACTCTGTGTTCACTGCTCACTGCTCAGTACAGCAATATGATTTGGTGTAATGTGCATGTAACTTGACTTACCCTGCTTTCACATAGTATTTTATTTTGAGATCTTCCTTAACTCTAGGCAGGTACTTCTGGGCTTCAGACTTGTTATTGTATTCCAAGCAGACATCCACAAACGGCTGAAAACAAGTTACGTATTAGTAGTATTACCAATTCATTTGGATCCCAGATTGTTTTGTACAAAATGTTGTATACACTTTAACTTTGGAATACAGTACATGTATCAGAAAAAATTAAAGTTGCCAGTTGTAAATTTAATGTTTTTTACAATACATATTTAAATTTTAGAGTACAAAATTATAAAATGTGGATCTACCAATAGGCCTATTTTCTTTAAAACACTGTCAAGCAGTAAACTGTTAAATTATAAAAATATAAAACACAACCTTGCTTGATCAAGACCCATTGTTTGAGCCACAATTTAGCATGAAGACGAGTGCATGGGAATATACTAGGAAAACGCTCTGTTTGACGCGTTGATAAGCGAGCGCGTCCATATCTACGAACGTTCTGGCAAAAAGATCTCAAAGCTAATAAAAACAACAATTAACAACAATTCAAGAATGCGCATTACAAAATTTGTTCTAATTTCCATAGCTATTATACTTCCCGATATTGTTGAATGCAGTGCAATGTACGTTGCTAAGAATTTTCATTGTCATTCTGTCTAGTGTTTTCGCCGCGGTCCGCCACCGTTACCAACAGTTATTAACAGCAATTAAAATGTAATTTCTGCCTCTAATACGTATCAGATCGCGTTTACATTAGTATATTCGTTACCGGACAAACATTTACTATAAAATAGCCACCTCACATTTTGCTGTTCCTGTGTTTCAGAAATATATTTTTGAGTAACTTTTGTGTAACTTTGCCAATATTTATCAGATAGCAATAAAATGAACATATTCGTGACTGGAAAAATCAGTAAAAAAATATGGCTATCTCACATTTTGCCGCCATTTTGTTTCAGAAAAATATTTTGCAGTAACTATGATGTAACTTTGTAACTTTTCAAACGATTTTGCCTCAAAACTATACACCTTCAATCCACATCGAGGCTTGTGGATGGTCCAAATTTCAAGTTGATCGGACTTTCCGTTCGACCGCTATCGACAGACATAAAAACAAAACAAAAAAAACAGAACGAAGTGCCATAAGAGTCGCCTAGTGGAGAGGCTCGCTTCGCTCGCTTAAAAAACACCAAAAAAATAAAGTTAAAAACGTGAATTGAATGGAAACCCAAATTATATCAATACACATAAGGTAGCTCTTAAGTGTCTTACCTCAAATCCGATGGGAGACTTCTTGCTTTTAGAGAATTTGTCAAGTTCTACCCAGTCACCGAGTTGAGCGAGACTAAGGATCCTAAGCCACCAGTACCGCCGATCAGGCACTTTATACTCCACTCTCAGCTTCTCGGCCAGTTTAACCTCGTGCAGCATCAGCAACAAGTGAACGGTGTCGTGCAAGGAACGTCCAACGAACTCACGCCGGAATTTCTCCTCCAAGCTCTTTTGGTATTTCAGAAGTCTTTGCTGCTCTTCGCAAAGAGAAGACGCGAAGTCGTTTCGGGCACGACGATAGCTTTCCAGTGCAGCGGAGAGTGAGGCTTCTTTCGACAACGAATTCTGAACCAAGAACAAACATGTCGAAACTATAGGTCTACGTCTCCTGCAATCCCATCATGCATTACATCTATTCTCTAAGTTATTCATACTTCACTTCCTTTTCTTTCAGGATTATTCGAATTATGGATACCTCTTGACTCCTATCCTCTAAAATCTCTCTCTGTATCATTCTTTCCATAGCTGGTCACTCGCCGACATATATAAAGCACGGGTAGTACAGAAACCTTCTATACCAACACCTTTTCATCTACCGGCAAGTTAAAAAATACATTTGGTTCAAAACACACTATTGAATTAATTATTCAAGGATTCCAGTATATGTGTTGCCTCTTGTGCACTGAAACCCCTTAATATGACATTATTATTTTACAAATTAATACTAATTCATGTCATATTATAATTTTAACAATACAGTACAAAGTTTAACCAAATTTGTGAGTTGCACAAGTTTAGCAATGACGGGATTCAATATCTGCTGTTGTTTGGTTATTGTAACTGATAATATGATATAAAAGCTAAGTTACCTTAGGATCATAGCTTTCTTGTAGGAAACAAGCTGCTTGTGCATTGAAGTCATCTTCTTGAACGTAGGTATCCCTTAGTGTCTCTCTGTTATGGTCACGACAGTATTTGAGATACAGCGCCTGAGCCACTGGGTAGTTCCTGATGGCCATTTGAAACTCTCCGAGCGGCATGTTCTTCCGAAGGTGAAGCAACACTGTGTACATAAGGTCTGTGTCCCCACTCTCAATAGCTTTCACCAAGGCAGGTCTATCTTCACCTAGAAAACAACAATCAGTTCCAGGCACGGTTACTTGAGTGACTAATTTGAGTTGTCACGAATTTCAGGGATAATAGCTCCCCAGTTCGTCAAAAGACACTGATTAACCTCACCAAAACTTAGGTTATGAAAGTAGGTGCCAATCGGCTGGAATGGTATATTAAGTGAGGAAAGGATCCAACAGCTTACCTTCGTGAAGTAAGATGACGGATTTGCTTTCCTCACTTAATATACCATCACCAAAACTTAAGCTTAAATGGCAAGATATTTGCCAATTAGAGTATTTCAAAAATATTTTGATTTGGTACAGACCTAGTTTTAGAAGCAGAGGTACTTGTTGGCTAGCTCTTGGCTCGTAGTCTAGAAGTTTGATGGCTAGCTTGGTCTGGCCACAGTCGGCTGCCTTGATTGCAATACCGCTGTAGGAGACCCCTGGAGTGTAGCCCAGTTTGTCTGCAATCTCTCTCGCCACCTGTTCTCTGTCTAGCTGGGTCTGCTTCACCTTGTAACAAGCCCAATGAGCCAGTATGCGACTTGAACCCTCTACGGCAGGCAGCTTCAAGTACTTCGCTATCTGGATTGCCAGGTAGTAATGTCTTCGCAGTACTAAGCGATCGAGCAACACTCGCAACGACAGATGCTCTAGTCTGTTGGTCGAGAGTTAAGTAAGAATATTGAGAGGGGTCGATTCAAACAGCTTGCCGGAGAAATGTAAGTAGGCCATCATGCCATGCAAATAAACTAGAAACATTTCATACAGACTATCATAATAAGAAAATTACTCTAGTAAAATCTTTATTCATGATGTACATAAAACTCTATTACAAACTTCAATAATACAGGCATGTATTAAGAAACGTAACTAATATAAAGAGTGAACACATTCAAGCAATAAAAGTATGAAGCCACGTTGGGCTCTATCTACCTACGAAGATTATTTTTTGTATGTATGTATGTATGTATGTGTGTGTAGGCTATGTATGAAGGTACTGTCTGCAGATACTCTATGCTGCTCAAAAAAACAATGCTACCAGCATGGTAGGCCTAATCCCAACTGAAAAGGTTTATAAGATTCCTCAGCTATTAAGCAAATGCAGGGATTGTTTCTCCCGCCCTTGTATATTCCTTCCCATTTATCCAAATCCCTTAATATAGGTACATACATAGTCAACTGACTATAGAAAAGTTACTTCTGGTCTGGTTTTCTACAAAAATATACAATCTGAGACAGAATTTTAAAGGATACTGCGTATATGTGATAGGAATTCCAATCTTGTGATCTCTCACTGCATTTAAAACACGCAGGTTTCTACACATTTTAACATAGAACTCTGCATTGATATCAGGAACAAATCCCTTTCCAAACTGCGCTGCCTGCAAAGAAAACACACAATGAATGATACACGGTATGAATTCCAGTGTCGATAACGTTTTGGCTACATTTCATATTTGTAGACATTTATTTTTTTATTTGCATATGCTAGATAAATAGGGATAAACAGATTTTGAATGCTACCCGTAGTGAGAAACTAATACTTCCTTTTGCATTGCAAGAACATAAGTGCTATTAAAGTATTAACGTAGAAACTTTATATCACATCTTTATGAACATTGCTGAGTATAGGTCAAGTTTAAGTTAGTTTACTACAATAGCATAAGACCACCAACATTTCTGTGGGAGGTTAAGTACGATAGAGATGATGCTAATATGAAAACAATTATATACAATCTACAAGCCAGTAGCCTTAAATCCAAGAAACATTATCTTCATTCTGCAAAATTGCTATCAAACACAATCCTAGTTTTATTCCAATTTTAGCCAACAATCTAATGTGACTCAAATGCAATTTCACTTATCAATAAAATGCAGAACAGATGTACTGAAAAGTGATATCTTAAAACTATTTTCTATTACACATATTGCATGTTCCTAGACTAATAAACGTGTTACAAGACCCTTACCCGTATAAGCATTTTTTGGTTATCAGTTTCAAATTCATATCCTGCTGCCTCAATACATTGTTGTATGGCAACATTCAACTTGTCTTTCACTAGTTGGATATATTCATCTGCCCGATGACTTCTTTTTTGGAACTGTTTGGATGCTTCCAAAAGGTAAGATCCCGGTTCCGTGCTGTTGATACGAAATATCAGTTGAACAACGAGCGGAACCTTCTGAATCATTTCATGTGTGTTGGCCGTCAAAACCCGGACTCCATCCATTTCAGGAACTAAATGAACAGTTGAATCGTAGCCATAGTTTATGTCGTCTCCTCGACGACCGATTACTAACAAGTTGTTATCCCAGTGACCGATCACGGCCTCTGTTCCGCACCACACTAGCTGCTTGGGTCGGCTCGTGAGCTTCGTGTCAAACTCGCAATATTTCTTTTGCAAGTCAGAAGAACCGATGCACATGTGACCGTTGTCGGTAAAAATGGCTATGTGACGGTTGTTTTGTGACACGGCTATTTCTAAAATGACGCTCGTGCGATTGGTGAAATCACTCACGACTGGAATGGCATGTTGTTCCGATTGTTTGAGCACAAACAGATCCTTATCTTTTGCTACTAGAATCCGAGTTTGGCGATCTTCTGATATTGTAGTCCAACTACTAGGAGGAACATTCAACCCTGCAATAACAGATCAAAAGTTGGATTGAAGTTATACAACAGTCTGAATTCTCTACGGAAATAACTGGTATTTTGTTCTTTAGGCGCATGTTTCCCATTTTTTGCACAAATTATAATTTATGAAAATAATGAACAAATTAAACAAACTCAAAACATTATTAAAGCACGTTAGGCAATAGGAGGACATAATCAATGCTTTGTTTTCATGTTCCATGGCTTGTTGGGTTTGCTAAGGACATGGGTTCATGAGCTTATCTTTAACTTTAAGAATATTCTCTCTGAGACACTGTAACTACTGAGTCTAACTTGTATTGTACTATGACCAGGGCTACTGAATTTCAAGAACTATACCATACCTGGTACTTCTGGTAAACGTCGAACTTTAGGATCTTTGAAGCTGTTGACTACAAAAAATCGATACGAGGAAGTCAAAATTGCGACACCTGTTCCATTGGCACTCATAAAAACCTTGGCTTCAATAATCTTTGTCTCTTTTGCCTCTGGCCCCATACTGAAAGTGTGTTGATATGTTCCGAATATGTCGTAGATGAGAACAGATCCTTCATCTTGGATGCAGAGTAATTCCTCGGAAGACGACCAGCCTAGCTGGACTATCGGACCACCACTCCATACTATGGACGAAATCTGCTTCCCGGATGAAGTATAGATGGAAATCACGGGTTTACCACTTCCTTGGATCTTGACAAATTTCTTGCGGTCACGGATAATGGCGACTGGGCCGGCGTAGGGCGCGGCGCAAATAGCCATGCTTTCCATGTCCACTTCATTTTCCCAACTCATCATATAAAGTTCGAATTTTCTGAAAAGCACAAATATACATACGGTAAGCTAAAAGATTTAAATGTCATAGCAGCACATAACAGGTATTATTTTTAAGTTGAAATTGTGCAAGAATCAAGAGTGAGCATAGTAGCCTAGATAATTTACTAATCAATTCTCCATTACATTAAATTCAAATTTAGTTTATAATGCTAATTTCTCTATTTTTGATTTTTGTTCATAATATCACAAAATGAGAAATAACGGGACAATTTTAAATTTAGTAATTTCGAAAAAGCCGCCCAGACAGGGAGTAAAAAGAGGACATATGTCCGGCTTTAACTGAACGTATGGTAACCCTGCGGCCTGCACCATGATTAGGCCTAGGGGCCTATGTGAATGCTAGCCATACCATGAAGAAAGATTGTTAGGTGTTTAATGACGCGTCAACATCTTGGAAGCTCCGGAATCTTGAGTGTGCTTGAGAGACAGATTACGGAACGCCGGGTGTAGCATTGCTAGCTAGATACGGAACAGGTCTAGCGTGCTGTGAGCATTTTCAATAGGTTTTGTAATGTAGGCCTAGGCTCTACCCAAAATGGGGTGACAAAGAATGGAACGGGCTGCATCGTAGGAGCCCCGCAGGTTTGGCCTCATAGAAAGAGACAAGGAGGAATGGGATAAGGGGTAAAATAAGAAGCAGGTGATAAATTCAAGCAAAAACCGGAGTTTCTGAAAAACATAAAGAAGCACCTACGTTTAAATGCAATTTCACAATATTTTTGTAGGTTATGTTCATCAACAATACTCACCTATAGTACGTATCCCTACCCAAAGGGCACCAATCTGCAGTTAGCATTGCAGACATTGCAGGCGATAAATTGAGTTAGACAGGGAGAAGCACTCAGCTCTAGAACGAATTGAAAGTAAGAAAAATCACATTGAAAACAAGCCGTCAAACGTCAAATGCAGAACAACCCATCCCACCCATGAGTGTGCTGTTGTTGTTGTTGTTGTTGTTGTTACCGTCACGGTTACCATGACATACAATGACATGGTAAATCTTCTAGTCACTTAATAAAATTGAACACGTTTGGCTGAAAATACGGTTTCAACTAAAATCAAGTTGACTTAATAAAATGAACAGACATAATATAAATAAAATGAATTATCCATGGAAACATCTCTGTCACTGCCCGGTAGATTGTTATTGTGTCGTGTTGATTTCCCGTTGTGAAAACAGGAGCGATACCTCGAACAGAGGTGTCATATCGGTGTCATATGTTCACAGTAACGTATTTTTGGCCCACCTGCCCGAGCTCAATAAGCCTATCTAGGCCCATTTGGTTGAAATCATGCAGAAATGATGTGCTAAATTTATTAGTGTAATTAAAATACGCAGACCATTAGGCTCATGTTAAGTTAACTTATCGCCAGTGATATAGCTAAGTTTCCCATTTATTTTTAATCCCACGCACTGCAAATTGAACATTATGGTAAGTAATAAGTCAAACCTAACCTTTATTGTTCTGGTAATTTTCACGTAGATCTTAGGCCTAAGGCCCTACGCCATATACTAGGCTTATAAACAACAACTTTAAGGTTGGAATTCATAGTCGGCCCCTACACCTAGGGGCGCCCATTGTTACCAAGGTAACAATTGTTTGCATGTTATTTCCCATAAACAAAACAAATCCATAGCAACAATGGGTGCCCCTAGGTGTAGGGGCCGACTATGAATTCCAACCTAAGCAATGCTCTTTAGAGAGGTGTATAGCTAGACTCACAATATATCTGGTGTAGTCGCACTTTCGATGGAATCATCAGTAACAGTACAGACAGCTGATTCCTTTGACACATGCCCTAGCCTAGGCGTAGGCATAGGGGGGTCTAGGCCTAGGCTACGGTACTTAATGGTGGACGAGTTTTAGAGTCTTGTCATGTTAGAACTAAAGACTGATGTTCAATAGCCTGATATGAATAACTGTAATGTCAATTTTGACTTATCGGAGCCGACTCCAGTCTAGCCAGTACGGTACTCTCTTAGTTCGGACTAGATTCGTCTCATAAACACCTTTATATGAACTAAGTTCGGCTCAGTAAAATTACCGAGCCAGCACACTGTCTGAACTGAAATAGGAGTGATAAACCCGTGCACGCACACTGCACTGCACTGCACTGCACTGCACCCACCTATGCGACACAGTCTTGTAGCAACAATAACAACAGCCATTACTTTTAATAATATATGTTTAATAAGCAGGGCCATTTGTAAAACTAAGCCTGTTTTCCAGTCCGAACTGGCGTAGGCTACTAACTAGTTGGTACAGACTGAATGTCTATGATGAATAAATACTGAGCTGAGGCTGTAGACTGAGCAGGGGCGACGCTAAGGGGAGGCGAGGGGGGGCAGCCGCCCCCCCGAGCATCGCCTTCGCCCCCCCAGTCGCCCCCCCAACCAGTATTTACTACTAGACAATCGCTATGCATTCAAATTTTATTTATTTACATTTTAAGTGTATACTGTATACTGTCATTTCATGACACTCTTTCAGTTGGTTGAATTATTCGGTGACTATTAACTATTAACTTTGCATGACTTCATTCATTGATATCCTGCATCAAGCGCAGGTTGCCAGCGCACCTTCCCGTCTCTTACGATTGCAACAATCGCCTTCGAGATTAGGCAATTTTATCCATTGGAAAATCAATCGTCAATGTCATCAATTTGTAACAAGTCGTCCTGCGGTTTGATGCTGAGCACCAGAACGAGCATAATAACACATTTTCATCCAGTTTCCGAAACCCAAGGGTTTACGATGCCGGGGGGGGGGGGGGGGGGTGGGGGGGGGGTTACTTTACACGTCCAGATTGCGATAGCGTTTGCGCCCCCAACTGGCATACTCGCCCCTGAACCGCCTCCCCTAATGTAACATCCTAGCGTCGCCACTTAGACTGAGTAGGCCTACATACTGACTAGTTTGGACTTGGCTCCCTGGGTAAACATAGTCTGTAACTTAACTGTAGCCTAGGACAAAATTTTGTTCGTGTTATTTTACAACACTACGCACAATGCAATTTCCGTTAGGTAGCTACCAGAGATTTTGTCAACTGTTACGAAAACATTGACCAAGATGGAACTGCAGTTGTTGGTGATTAGGCCTAGTAGAACTAATCAGAATTCAGATTGGTTACTTACTGCTATACTGCATGAGGATAACGATCTGTTATGGGGAATCTATAATTTTACTGCTACACTACAGATCTTACCATTATCGGTATAGCCTAGTAATTTTATGTCCTTCCTGAAACAATGCACTATCAAGCTGTTTGGCCTCTTCTGTCATTAAAACGCAAAATGGACCAGTATGGTAGAACTGTAGAATTATTGTTCGTGAAACTCCTTTTGCTGACATATTAACATCAGTGATAATGGAGTCTGAGTGAGAATGCCTGTAGGCTACAATAGATTATACCCTGGCCAGTCAGAGATAAGCTAACTTGACTGCACATTACAAGCTGTGGCTCTGGTTGAAAAGGAAGAAAGATGTACTAATTTGATAGTGATGTGACATTTTTACATTTGCAGGCAGTTTTGGGTGCACAACTTGTCATAACCCTTGTAATGGTCAGTCTGATTCAAAAACTAGGACCACATTATTCACTAGCAAGATGGCTTCTATGTTCCACTGGGTAAGTGAACTCCAATTGTTTCATTATCTTGGTTATTATGGTAGTGTTGAGTTCGATAGTCGGACTAGTCGACTGAGATCAGTTGGACAATGCAATTGGGTGTGGTAGAGGATGGATGGATAACTTTACAGGAGACAGTTTGTGATTGAACACGATGATCACGCTAGAAAGTGAATAATAAAAGTGGGAGGTCTTGTGTCAGGCTTAAATGAAATAATCTTGGAACTGACAAAATCTTTATTTCTTCATAGTTCATTAACTATGTTACTTTGCTTTTGTGTTTGTAACTGAGCTAGATGGCATGTGTAACTTCTAATTCTTTGTTTAGATTGACACGCTATCTTTATCCTACGGATGATGAACTGAGGTCACTTTCCGGTGTACCAAAAGAAAAAGCGAAGGGCAAGAAAGGTGGGAAACATACGGAAAACGGAAAAACAAGTGAAACATTTCATATTCCAAGAAATTTAGACATTCATGTAAGTCTCAAGTTGTAGGCCTATGTTCCTCTCTGGATCTATCCCCAGAGTATATACCTACTGTGCAAAATGTCAACTTGATGTCTTGTTTTAGTTAGAAACATCAAAAGTAACGCCCCTTGACGTGATTCACCTGAGGTTTTACACGGAATACCAATGGCTTGTGGATTTTGCAGTGTATTCTGCTCTAGTCTACAGTATGACCGAGGTAAGAGAGATTTATGTTAGTACAAAGATTCCCAATTTACACTTTTCATCCATGTTCATAACTGTACTTTAGCCAATGTATTTAAAGTTGTTTATAAGTGAAAGGTGCTTGCTTCTTGTGCACGTCATAACATTCTCATAGCTTCGCCTCCTGAACTGAAAACTTGTAATACTATTGTAATAACACTGTCTGTTGGCTTCCACCTCCGATATTTACATGTCAGCCTCCCCTCGGAAGTTCTTTCCATTTCAGTCATCCACTGCAAGTGGTGAAAATGCATTTAAACATCTGGAGGTGGCGCCGGATTGGCCGGCAATAAGAAAATACACTTATATTGGAATTGACTTGACACTAAGTTAACAGTCTTTTATTTAAAATAAAAACACGAGATGGTGTAGCTATGATTGGTGGCCTAATTAGTTCTGTTTTTTACAGGTTTATCACTCGTTTGTTCCGAATTCAGAAGAAGTCAACCTAAGTATGCTGTGGTGTATGCTTGTTGTGGGCTTCGCCATGTATCCTTTCAAATAAAACACTGTAACTGTTTTTCAAAACCTTTTTCAATCATGAAATTCAATTTATGTCTATTATTGTTCCAGTTTAATTGATTTGACCAAAGTCAACAAAAACAACCTCTAGAACTATTGCTATCTAGTAGGGTAAACTACAACTACAAAATGGGTATTGGGTATGGGTATAAATGGGTATGGGTATAAATTGACACTCAACCCACAGACAGTTATAATTGTCTTGATAAGCACAGCTTTGTACTAGAGATTAATTTCTGAAATAATGTTGATTCTGCTGGGGCAGCAAGTTAGTATATAGGCCTATTTAATGCCAATAGGTAAGGTGAATTAATAATTGTACTTGCTAGGTACAGTTAGGTAGGCCTATACACGTGTACAATGTTATCAGAAGAGGAAGTGAGGTGTTGTTAGAGTGGCACTTTGCAAGCTAGACAATCTCAATGATTCTGGGTCAAGTTTGGGGGGGAAAAGAAAGTTGCCAATTGTTAAACAAGTGAATATTCGATAGTAAATTATTCATTATTAGTTCTAAGCCTTTATGTAGTGATTGTAGATTTTCCAAAATAGGCAAATGTATTTGTTAAGTTCTGATTTCTGAGCAATGTTTTGTAGAATTGAAATCTAACAAACTATATTACATCATTATTTTGTAGCAGGGAATGAATGGATTCTAAATACAGTAGATATGTATACACATCTATATATATATATATATTATATAGTATAACTACTGTATTAAGTCCCAATATAAGATTTGATTAGTCTTGATTACCTTCATTTAACAAACATGAGACCTGAAGTCACCATCGGCTTACTCTAATCACTAATCTTTGATAACGAGTGTTTTATTTCTTTGGAATAAAAAAGCCTTGCAGGCATGCAAGTAGTCCTTGTCAAGCCTGATGGAACCAAAACTCATAGGTTCGAATCCCACATAAGACACATGGTTTAAAACCGGCATAAAAAACAGGCAGGCTGGGGATTTACAGGCTTTCGGTAGTGTCGTCGGGATCACTAACGAAATTAAGGCTGGGCGTCGACATCGATTAATCGCTTAATAATCGATGTCGGTGACGATAATCGACATCGATTTTTTAAAATTTTAATCGATTTTTTCGTCAATTAGTTAAAAAACTAGAATCAATTGTCAATTTTTGTGGTTTCCCGTAAAAACGTAAATTCACTTCAACGCGATAATTTTAATTTCACATTTCAATTAATAATTGTTGTCACGCGAGAGCACCCCCCCTCCCCCCCTCCTTCCGGCCGCGTAATCTTTGAGATGGCATCGCGTAATATGCAGTCGGCAGCGCGGGCGAGGGGTTGGCGCTTGGCCGACGGAGAGGCAACGATCGCCGGGAAGCGAGTCCGTGCGGGCCCGCACATACGCGGCCACTTCATCCCACCCCTCGGCAACAATATGCCTCATGTTGCAGTATTGATAGCTATTAGTGGTCGTAGAACATATGATTTGCAGCAAACAAATATTGCTCCATTTAACAGGTGACAAAGTTTTTTATTAATAATAGATTAATTATCAATTTAAAAAAAAACGATGTCGATTATTTGTGTTTCGATGTCGATGTCGAAAATATTCCGACATCGCGATTTGACATCGATTATTTGTCGTCGATGTTGTCGATTTACATCGATGCCCAGCCTTAAACGAAATGTATGCCACCTTAACGCGGTACCAGGAAGCTGCTTGTGTCCCTGACGCTGCAGTATTTCCGAGGAGAAGAGTCGACCGGCGAACGCTCCACGGTGATCGTGACTGCGTTCGCCTACTTGGTGGTCGCCATGATGATTCTCATTGTGGACGAGGGGAAGCTGGAGCTGGGGCTGAACAAAGCTTACGTCAGCTTCAATCAGAGTGCAGCAGAGTTCCTAGATGTGCAGGGGCTCAACTCCAAGTAAGTAGAGGGTAGTCTCAATATTAAAGTTGCCTGTAATTTAATTAATTGTTTTAACCAATATATAGTCCCTAATATACCTGTGTCAAGTAGATGATAGGAACTAGAAAAGTAGAAAATTTGGTTGGTACAATTGGACTCTGACTACATATTTCGTAAGCATGAGACTAGTTACATTTAAGGTTGCCAACTATTGAATGTGAAAATACGGGAATTTGGAAATTGATGGTAAATGCAGAGGGGAACAAGACGGGGTCCGGAGTGACGCCCGAGTCGCCAAAGGCGAAAAAAAATTTATTGGACATTTGAGCCCAGAAAATGAGTCGAGATTTAATATCAGAGTGAAATACAGTTTGTGTGATACTGATACAAAGTGAATAGGGAAATATAGTTTTATACAGTACATTTGTACATTTGCATCTTATGCTATTATTTTATGCTGCTATTGTTATTAAAATGATGCTATTTGAACATGGGAACATGGGAGGGGGGGGGGTATCTGTAGTGATGTACAGAGACTTGCATAATGTTGATTTGTTTCCCAATTGCAGTGGGCCAGCTTCAAAGCTGGTGATAATGTTCTTCTTGGCACTGTGGTCGGCTCTCATTGGATCACTGTTTACCTTCCCCGGGCTCCGGATGGCGCGGATGCATTGGGACTCACTCAAGTAAGAGAACATGACATTCAAACAACAGTGCGTACAGTAATAGTCGATTTACAGCTATGCGTTGCGAGCGAAGCGAAAGCTCGAGCTCCTATCAGTGGCCGAGATTGCGTGAAACTATTAACTTCTTTGCTTGAAACTCGGCCGCTGATTGGAGCTCGCGCCCTCGCTTCGCTCGCAACGCGTAGCTGTAAACGTACCGTTAATGTGTCTTGTCCTTGTGAGAGGCAGACAGACTATGGTTATGGCCATTGAATTTCTTTGCCATTTATTTATGTATTAGATAAAGTTCTTCAAGAATTGGGTGCTTATTAGGGATGTGCGAGTACTCGAAAATTCGAGTCAAGTCGAGTAGTTGCCACTTGACTCGAGTGTTCGAGTATTTTTTACGAAAGTGGAGTCGAGTCGAGTAGCTGTTGTCGACGGAGCCGCCGAATCCGAAAGGTTGGCTTTCTGCCAACAGGTAGCGCTAACAACAAATCGCGCAAGAATCGATTGTAAAATCGATATGTTTTAGGCCTTCTAGGCCTACATGACGAGCATGCGGGCCCGGTCAGTTTATTTTTGTCGTCATAAACACGACTGTAACCATTGTGGATATTGATTTCAATTTATTTTAACGCAATATCCGAATGTAGAGGCTTATTCAAGTCGTTTTTCTTGAATCCGTTCTTGATTACGTGCTGCGTAGTGAACTGTCAACAGGCGGCCGCTTCCATTGCACTCGCCTGCGTCTATCGCGATCTCGCTTCCACTCACGCGTCCTGCGACTAGCGCTTTCTCTCTCTCTCACGGCGGCCGATAGCAGCCGACACGGCGAACTACTTCGTCGCGTCTCGCTCAGACCATTGTTCTCACGCTCTTTCTCGTTCGGCCGCATCTGTTCCGTTCTGTTCGTGTTTCTCACTTGCCGAGTGCCGGCCTGAACCAAGGGATGGCTCGCGCAAAGTACGCGCGATCTGCAAATATTGGGGGGGGGGGGGGCGCTTGAGAGTGTGCGGTATCCTTTGATACGGTTTAGTTTGGACTAAAAGTGGCTGTGGACGAATATTTAAGCAAGCAGCAAGCAAGCATAGTTGAAAGTTCCCATTTAACATTATTTTTTTAATCAGTTATTTTAATTTAACCGGTTACGAAAATTAACTGGTTAACCAATATTGTAGAAGTTTAATAGAAGAGTAGAGCCCCTCACTCATAAACGCTACCTATTATGGGTAGATCAAAGTAGGTGGCATACTGCTGTCTAATTTATGCAGTACTGTGTAAGAATGAAGGTCTGCAAATTAATTTTCTAATATGAAAAGGATGGATGGAGACTCGACTCGACTCGACTCGATACTCGCGAGTATTTAGAACTCGACTCGATACTCGACTTGAAGTCAAAACGCACTACTCGCACATCCTTAGTGCTTATTTATAATAATCAGTAATCACATGCTTAGAGCAATTTTGTTTTAATTTCATTTTTATTGTGGGCCTTATTTTTTAAAAGAAGAGTGTTGAACGTGGGAAAATGTTTGGCCCACTGGTTGTATGGAAATGTTTTATTTTGCCTTTTATAAGACAGAGTAGGCCTACAGAGAGTTTAATAATTTAATTACATAATTAATGTTTCTAATCTAATATGATGAATGGCTTACTTGCTTGCCACACATACTACAAAAAAGTTATTGTATCATTTATAATTTATTAATTTTTAATACTTCTCTAGGCCTACTGGTTATAATAGCCTTCTTAAGTTATAGTCCATACAACCCCCAGTTGACAACACAGAGACCTCCGAGGTCTGAAAGTTGGATCGTTTGGCCAAACCCTGACATTCCTTCCCTCTACTCAAGCATCGACGGTAAATGCCTTTGTTCGGCGAGCTGTTCATAATCTCACCTGTTAATCGTGATGACCTGTCAAAACAAATTCCATTGTATAAGCGTAACACTTTTTCCAGAATTACATAAATATTTTTGCACTCGGTAAAAGAGCTTGAAATTATACAAATATCGGTTTAAAATTTATCTTTCTACGATGATAACAACGGGACTTATGAGTCGCTAACTATTAGCTATTACGTACTCATACAAAGGAATTATGATGGGCAGATCGAAGGTAATTAATTACGGATCGAGGCGAGAGTGGGGATACTTGTACTTTGGTCAGAGGTTGGTGCAGACGCTAACCGAGCCTATGCCCTCGGGCCATCCAACAGCGAAATAAACGAACGATACCTATATGGAAATGTTAAATTTAAATTTGTCTTTTATAAGACATGAGAGAGAAAGTTCTCAAGGAATGAAGAATGTAATGAGGGTTGTGAAGTGAAGTCTGTCGCTTGTTTTCAGGTATTGCAGTGAGAACCGGATGATGCGAGTTCTACTGAACCTCAGCTTTGCTTCACCGTTCCTGTTGGTTTTACTGTGGGTGAAGCCAGTCAGCAGAGACTACCTGACAGATCGAGTCTTTGCAGGCATGACAACTCCATTGTAAGATTATTAATCTGTTTTCACTTTTTGTAAAACAAGGCTGTTGAAGCCATAAGGTTTAGTCAATTTGTTTTATTATGTACACATGTTTTTTTTGTTTTTTTTTCCCCTATGCAGAGATGGCTTCATCAGCCATTCCTCTTCCTCGCTATCCAATATAAAATGGCTTCTTTTTCTGACCTGCCCATATCATCGGGCAGGGCGTCAATGTCACTCTGAAGTGCGGCACATCTAAAAAGGTGTGCTCTGTTTGTACACATGTAATATTTGTGCTATCTTCACACTTCAAATCGCTACCAGAACTTCTTCAGATAAGCTTTTGGCTCCTATAATTCTTTCCCAACCATATCATGACAGTTTGAGTACGAAAATTGTGAAAAAGTTACAAATATAATACTGCAATGTATCGTGTCGAATTTGTTTCAAAGTAAAATCTTGAGTATCGACTTCCTTTCGTGGGCGCAGCAGATGTTTACACCGTCTTGTGAGCATTCTTGAAGCTTAGTGTAAGACTCTTTGATGGTAAAAGGTCTACTTTCTTGCAAGCCATTGCAATATCCATAGCTGTTGACAAGTACAGATTGTACAAGGGATAGAAACTGGTTCTGCAATGGTAGAGCTTGCATGTGAGAGTAATTCCCATCCCTAGTACCATTGCCATGCAAAAAATGCTCAGTTAATTAGTTGGTTGGATCTACTACTGTTGTTTTGTTTTACTAACATTTTTTTTCCAGGATGACTGTCGACACATTTGAAAGTATGCGGTCCATAGCCGTCATCTTGGTGGTTACCCTTAGATTCGCACTGATGCCAGTGTACTTGCAAGCGTACCTGAACATGGCATTCACCCGCATCGAAGATCAAAAGAAAGAAGCCGGACGAATCACAAACACCGATCTTCAGAAAAAGGTATCAAGTATATTCCTTTATTGTTAGTTATAGTTTGGCACCAAGAAGTACTGTCGTCCTGTTTCCGTTCTTTGTAACTTTACCGCCCAGAGCTTGCACCGTTATTTCATGCATTCTTTGTTTGATGACTTTTGGTGGTAGGCCTATTTAAAACCTACTTTATTTTTGCAAGTTTTTGCTATACTGGCTCAGCTTTCAATAAATGCGTGTAGGAATACTGACTGCTCAAACAGGGAAGTTGAAATTGAGTCGAGTGTCCTTATGTTGCAGATTGCCGCCGTCTTCTACTACTTGTGCGTAGTGTCGCTACAGTACGTTGCCCCAGTCCTGATGTGCCTTTACTTCTCATTCATGTACAAGACATTAGGTGAGCGTAGCTTCCATCTATCATCTTACCCTCATACTTATTGTTTTACATGTACTATAGGTTTGTGTATTTCCCTGTAGTTAGTAAGCTGGTGTTATGCCTGTATTGTAGCCTGTACAGTTATGTCGAGTGCTTCCACGTAACTTTTGTATTTTCTTTAATGAAGTATGAAATAATACACATCACCTCTAAGCTAAGAATGAGCCAAGCTCGGACATATTATCTAAGACTGGGCTGCCCCTTCCAGCTGGAATGTAGGCCTATACATTACTAACTAGGGTTGCTTGTTGATAAAGTGAAGATGTTATTCGAACTTAAAAACAAAATAATTGTGAAATAAACATTTCCTCAGAGATGAAAGGTACAGAAGGGATTTCTACTTTCTACACAATATGCAATTTTTTTCAGAATGTGTAGCTGCTAGGCGCATGCCTAATATTATGTGGGACTTTTGAGCATTGGTTTATGTCAGTGTTTGGGCGTTTTAAAAGTGCATTTTACAGGAAGATCCAATCAAGTTATAACGTTAAGTTAATTATAGATACAAGCTTAAGTAACTTATTAACACGCTCACAATTATCGATAACGAGTTTCACATCAAACAGCAACCCTAACAATAACTCTTGAACTTCATCTCTTCTTACAAAAATATCCTCAATGGAAAACCAGTGCATCGTGGACAATTGAGGATTGATTGTATTGTGTTTTGTTGTGTGTTATGTTTTCTCCCAGTCTGTCACCTGTCCATCAGATCCCTTCTACAATATCTTTTACTGTGGTGGTGGTAGTACTGATTGCTTCTGTTACATGTCGTGCTTACTAGAATGTCTGTAACAATGAATTTGCCTCTATCTCTAACCTTTGATAATTTTTGAGGCAATCTAACACATTCACTTTGCTTATTTTTGTTTGCAGTCTAATCAGATAAATTTCTATGTAACTTTTTGTAAATATTACATAATTATGGACTGTGCTCACACACCTGCTTTATGTGTTCACTGTTAGTATATGTGTCTTACTGTGATGGCATAAACAAGGGTGCAAGGTTGTTTGTAGTCGAACATTGTTTATCAAGTAGGCCTACCTAGTGAGTTACTAATTTTGCCAATTACTTGTCTGGTGATGACTAGTGTTGTAGAACTATGTTTGCATGATATTTTAGTGCATAGAGTGACAGTGATGGTAGACATGTGTTCACTCTAGAGAGGCTAAAATGTTCCGGCCTACAATGTGAATGATATCTCTATTTATTAAATATTTCTATTCATGCAATGAAGGGTTGGTAGAAAAGAGCACAGCTTCAGACACAAGGAGTGACTGCCAACCCTTACTAAAAGTAACTAAAAACGTAATATAACCATGAACATATAAAATTGTATAGTATACACCCGAGGTGAAGATAACAAAAATAATAAAAAGTACAGCCTAACAATACAAAGACCTTTGAAGAATAATGAAATATACACACAAAAAATAGAAATAGCATTCTAGTATATAATTTGAGGAAAGGATCCAACAGCTTACCTTCGTGTAAGATGACGGATTTGCGAGTTTGAAGTACATATAAAAAACATAATACAAATATAACAAGTTCTGATGGTATTAAATTATAAGGTAGTAGGCCTAAGTAAAAATATGGTATACAAAATGTTAAAAATAAAAACTTACGTCTATGTCTGTGGTGCAGGTGGCTACAGTTGGACTGGCACACCTGCCTTACCTGCGGAGTGTCCGTCTAGTGAGACAGAAGCCGGGCAGTTCACTCAGTTGCCACTAGGGGACGACGAGTCAACCATCAGACATTCGGCACAACAGTTCACGTTGGCTCTCGACTCTCTCAAACAGGTCGGATATACCATCCACGTATCTTGAATGTTGTCGCTTGCCTCATTCAAACGAAACCCTAACCGCCGGAAGGAAATTCAATGAAAGCAAACTTTTTAGTTTAGTGGCTAAAAAGTGGGGAAAAAATGGTACAGTATCATGTCATATTTATTTATTATAGTCTCCTAGATGAGGGTCTGCAATGTTTGTTTTGGACTTCAATTGTCAGCGTCGGGGCTTGGGAATTGAGTAGGAATCGATTCCTAGCCTACTTGTTTGATTCCCAAGACTTGTATTTTGCAGTGACATACAGTAAACCCTATTTCTTAAAATACATTTGTGTGGTCAGTTTTTGGCTATCAATTTGTTCGTGATTTCAACAAGTGTAATTGAACCTCAAGGTTTACTCTCGGCCTACTTGTATTTTTGATTACCATGTTGTGCATGACATTGGAAAAATGAATTTAATTTAAATAATACTATTTAAAAATGTGAACACAACTTGTTTGTTTCCACAGGTCTTCACTCCCGACGTCTATCGAGGTCTGTTTGGTTTCGCAACTTGGTGGACCTGTTTCGCTTGGTTTGCGACGTCGTCGATGGGAATGGTTTATCAGTCGTACTTCAGCCATTGATAGGAGACACGATAAAGACGTTTAGAAGAGGTCGGATAATAATTTGTTAGTATTGCCTTCTTGTCGTCCGTGTTTAAAAGTCGGATACAAATGCTCAGAATCGTAGGCTTTGCGTGAAGAACATACACATTATTTTTGTTCGTTAGTGTTTTAGAATCGGTGCATAAGAAAGGTGTTTTTCCTTTTTTTAAATCTATTTTTATTTAGTTGGAATTTATTTTCTGAGAGATCTCCTGTGTTTTTTTAATTTTTATTCAAGATCTTGGACCTGCTTAAGAATTGTTTTACATGGTTTTTAGATTGGCTTGCCAAGTGCATTTATGTCTTTTACCGTGTACTTATTGTCACAGCCTTGAGAGTTGTACTAATGTGGGTTGTTTCTATTGATCTTGACGATATGAGCAGAAGGCCTTTACATCGCCTACCAACTAATGCAACACGTAACTACATAAACAGTCTTCCCAATGTTGCCTAGTTCACACATTAAAGTACTGCATCATATAGTTATTCTGGAGCTGTTTCTACACAAAAAAGGGTGTTAGGCATAAATACACATTTTTTTGCTGGGCTTGTTTACATGTCACGTGACCGTATTTATGTTGTTTGAGATTTTCACAATTTGTTAGCATGTATAAGTCTTGTCTCATGTTCTTATCCGAACAGTTTTTCTACAATGCACATATTTCAAATATGTATCTATATCATAAGATCAAGGCAAGGTGAAAATCGTTCTTTGGTAACTTTTATATGCCATGCTATTGTTAGATATTTTTGTGTGTATTAACTAGACCAGGGGTGCCCAACTTAATTTAGAAGTGGGCCACATAGCATAATTATTCAATCTTGGCAGGCCACATCAACTTAACTATATACGTACGTATACGTATAGTCTGGTTATTTTATATCTATATCAAATTCCCCGTCAGCAAATGGTGTTCCCCCCGCTGCTAGTAAATGTGCACTGTGCAACACGAAAACTAGCGCGGACAGACGCTTGATTCTCATTTACCTTCTTTTTAAACATACTTTGCTGCCAAACAAGATTTACTTTTTCAATTCGAATTAATCCTTCATTTTATTACACTCGTTTTTGTGCTTCGAGTCATGACGCCTTTGCAAGATCACAACTAAAAAGAGTGAAACATATTTGTGGGGACACTTGTATAACCAGTAGCATTTGTTATCTGTGCCAGTAGAGTCCTCGCCAGTTAGTTAGTCGGATGTCGCCACAGAAAACAATAATTGCCCCCCCCCCCCCTCCTTGGCTTCCAAGAAACTAGGCTTGACCGAGAACAAAACTAGAAGTAGAAACAAAAGTTGATTGATTGATATCTGGGCTTAACGTCTTATATTTTTGCAACTTGGCTAATCAAGACGATGAGTGGGTGATAATGAAGATGAAATTGAGGGCTCTTTGGAGGAAAGGGGCAAGTAGGAGGGCGCGTGAGGAAAGGGGAAAGGGGAGGAAAGGGGATTGGGGTGTGGACTGCACTTCGTCTGATTTCTCCTCCTCGACCCTGGCTAAGGTGGCCCTACTAGAAGCATACGCTTCCCCCGGCATAGCTCTCGGGATCAACAAAGCACGCAAACCTGCCCACCACGATAAGGTAGCAGTCCTTGGGCAGGTAGAAAGAATTATGATAATTTTTCTCTGCGAAGTCTTAAATATAGTTATACACATATGCACCAAATATATCATAACAATGTGCTTTCAAATAAAATTGAGTTTTCTTTGTGGGTTTAGTTGTGAGACTAGAATGTAAATGGGAGGTGTGGGGCAGATAAAATGGCTTGGCGGGCTGCATGCGGCCCGCGGGCCGTATGTTGGGCACCCCTGAACTAGACCTATCCATGGCCAAATGAACTACGTTGCTCTGACGAAAGCGCACGTACAATTAGTGTTACATTGAACTGTACACTGTGTGGGTTACAAATATGCTATGTCCTGCCATTTCATTTTGTATATCCATGTTATAGTTGGAAGACTACTGTCAGTAAAACATTGTGTCTTATATATAGCCTAAGTTATTAATGATGATATTTTTTGAGGTAAATTGTAGGGCTGTGCGAGTACTCGAAAAGTCGAGTTCGGTCGAGTAGTTACTACTCGACTCGAGGTGATCGAGTTTTTCATGAAAAACGAGTCGAGTTCGAGTAGTTTTGATCGACTGAGCCGCCGTATTCAACTGGTTTAAATTACCGCCAATAGGTAGCGCTAGTATCCAAAAATAGCTTAAGCATCGATTTTATAATCGACTTTGAAGAAAAAGTGACCTATCGATCATTATCGAGCAGATCGATACACGCAGACCGCGCAGACGACGCTTATTAGGCCAAATTCGCAAAGTGTCTGCGTTTTTTGTGAACTAAGTGTGGATGATGTAGAAGTGGCAGCCAAACAAATGGAAGGGAATCTTCGAGAACCTAGGCCTACGAGATCGCTGACACATAGGCCTAGGTACTATGTTCAAAGAGCCTAGGCCTAGACCTAAAAGTACCTAATCATCAAAGATATTATATTCCCTACTGATCATCATGTATTTGGAATCATTTTAAAAACGTTCCATACAACTTAAGTTCAAAATGTAATCTTTGCATTATTAACCTCAAAATGGGGAACATCTCGCCAACATGGTCTCACAAAAACAAAAGTGGCCATCTGACAACCCATCTGCAAAACAGATTACACTGTAGTTCTATTGTTTCTCTTAAAGTCTTTCTCCTGTGCCAGGTCCCCGTGTACAGTGTAGGCCTAGCATTTGGCCATGCTTCGAGCGTAGCCCTAGCCTATCCCAAGACCCAAGACCTAGGCCAAGCCTTAGTACTTTCCTTGTCTAGATCACGTAGGCCTAGACCCAGTTGGCAGAATTTAGCATTGTTTGAGCCTTAGGCCTAGGGAGACAATAATATTGAACAAATTACAGTATATGGTTTTAGGCCTGGCCCCAGGGACAGCTTTTAGGCCAAGGCCTAGCCTAGGAGAACTCGGCGGTAGCTTAGATGGGGTCCTAGGTCTAGTCTGCCTAGTCCTCTACCGGTAGTTATTCCTTTCCTGTATCTTTTTATTATATTCAGGCACTACTCGAAACTCGACTCGAAACTCGCGAGTTATTTACTACTCGAACTCGAACTCGACTCGATTTGGAAAAGTGCTACTCGCACACCCCTAGTAAATTGTTAATTGTTCTTGTAAGTTGTTGACTATGAAAATCAAGGAAGTTTTTATTATTTATCTGCTCTAAACTAGTTAAACTGTTGTTTTCAAGAGTCGACATATGTATACATCATTCATTAATTATAGTATTTAATACTTGACATGACGATACTATTTTCGTGAAACTTGTTAGAAGTATTACATAGTTTTTTGATCTTGACTATGCACTTAAGTTGTTGGATTAATTTTGGCCGGCACCTATCTCCAGTCTTATATATAATAGACAGAGAGTCCTTGGGGTGAATGCACACCGGTCAACAAAAGTAAATCACTGTGACTAACACAAGTTTTTCTTGCTGTAGTATAACAACTCTTTTGTTCATATCTTGTTATCCAGTGTGGCTGTTTATGTTATTCATCTAGGAATGTAACAAAGATCCATAGATTAGATTGAGACTAGGAAATAACCAGGCAAGTGCACAATAAATGTTACGGTAAAGATTTCTGTCCTATGTATGGTGGCGGCATTACAAGCTTGATTCGTTGCTAACTAACTCATTTGTTGGAGGAATGTATCATCAGTCGTGAATCATCTGACTTGGTCAGCTTATGCGATTTTAAACCGCAAGTATTTACAACGACTTCATCGCAAACGAATCTACTAGCATTTACGTATTATTTGTTCACAGTAGCAAAACATGTTTGCTTTTTTTTGTTAGAATCGCATAGAACTGGCCCAGTTGTGAATCAACATGGACATACTGTATTTCAATCACAAGCATTTAAATGAGAACTGTCTTTTTCTGTAATGTTTTGTAGTTTTATATTGTCGACAGTCGAAACAATGAAGTTAAGTACTGTATTTGTATTATGCAAAACTAGGTTATGCATTTGCTATGAGAATCTAGTGTGTGTATTTTAGCAACTTTAATATTTATTTGTCTGTTCTTTTAGGATTGTTAGATTTGATTTAGCTGTGTTGTTATGTGTGTTATGTATATGTAAATAATCAAAGGGGAATGAATATAAATTGTTGGAATATAAAATTTACAAATATAATTTGCTGCTTGATTACACCAACTACTCTGGGTTTAGAAATTTTCAACATTCTAACCGGATCCAAACTTGATTTATAGTGGTGGTAAATTGCAATTGTTCTAGTAAACAATGAAACATTAAGCCTGCATGAGGCTCCTTGTTTTGTGTCGTTGGTTTGCTAGGTAAACTAACTACAGTAACTAGCAGCTAAACATCTTATGTAATCATGGTAGCCTCTGTCGTTGTAAGTCACTGTTTTAGTTTTGTCACAAGCAAGAAACTAAGGAAAGTTGAATGTACACTTAGGTAAGCAATTCAAAAGACAAGCCTGTGAAAAATTTAAAATAAGAAATTGATTTCTGTATGTTCTTTTACAACATACTCGATTTAAAAGAAGAAGCAAACAAAACTAGGTGAGATCACCAAAAAAGAATACCTCTCTTGATTTCAGTTAGGTGTGTACAGACTAGATAAGTCTATTTTAAAAACATTTCATCTCTTAAATTTGATTAAGAAAATGTCTAGTCGTGTAGGTATGTACTGTGTACCACTTACCTCAAAGATGTAACATGTTGATTATTGTTAATATAACTTTAACAAAACTGCTGACTTGTTTATTTTCACATTAATTCTGAAATGACTTCGACGAGCATTTGTTGAGTGCCAGCTTGAATCCAGTGTGCCAGCAGAGATCCCAAAGACCCAGTGATGTAAGTAAGAAATATTTCCACAGGAAATTTTCCACAAATATATTTTTAATTTCTTTCACAAAATGTAGTAGACATTTAGAGGAATAAGCTGGGAAGTACACTTCATTAACTGGCACTTTATTAGTGTTTGGTGCAATGCTGATAATCTACATCTAGTAGTGTAGCCTAATCTTTGATATGGTTATTTAAATGTTTAAATTTTCCCATAAATGTTCTTGAACAAGACAGTGCTTTGCAACATAATCCTATTTTCCAAGATCATGTGCAATTGGGCCACATGCAATTTATTGTTTTCATCTAGTTTTAATTGAAAGTATGGTACAATATTATCATCATCCATACAGACGAGTCTTTACACTCTGCCACATTATATTTGCAATTTGCATGTATATCGGAAAATTTTCCAGAAATATTTCTGACATTTATCTTTCCGGAAAATTTCCATCTCCACAAGGGCTAATTAAATCATACAATGTATGGATATATGAAGGATTCATCATGCAATAAACAGTTACAACACTTTATTTAAACATCAACCTCAGCGTTTATTATTCAAGATTTATATATTTAGGTGAGCCAAGGGGTATAAATGATCTTTGGGTTGTTTGTGCCTGCAACCAAAACCAAGTACGAGTAGACAACGAATACAATTGATTCCCCTGCAGTGATGTTTGCTAGAACACTACTCTATTCCTTCCAGAGTCCAGCAGACTTTATACTTCCCAAATTAAAAAAGCTTTAAACATACTTAGAGATACGTTTTTTTAGCGTTTTATGCTTTAGATGCTAAATCTGTGAACATGTAATTTTGAAAACGTTACAAAATGCAAATTATACAAAAATAATGTGTTTCCATTCCAATTTATATTTAGTTAAGAATTAATGCTAGCCCTTAAGGTAGCTACAATTGAAATGATTTGAAATATATGCACATAATTTTCCATAAGAAGCGCAACAAACCCCCTCACAATTAAGGTTTTGATGAAAAGAAAAAATATGCTAAAATTTAGAGAAAAATTAATGTTAAAAAGACGTATCTCTTATTGTCTGGTTAGATATGAAATAAAAAATGTCTCTACTTGGCTGTTGCTGCTAGAGCAAGTGCCAGTCTCTCTGAGCTTGTGACAATCGCAGCCTGGCACTGATGTATCCTGGTGAGCAGTTTCTCCCTGGAGCTGTCCTTGGTAATCTCCCTAACCAGGGCACAGGCCAACACACAAGGCGCCACGACCCCCATACACCCACTTAGGACCCCATTGAGGGTATCCTTGCCCCGTGGGGTCAAACTTGCCCCTTGGCCGGTCAGGTGGGGGTCTTGTGTAGCGAACACGGCGAGCGCGTTGCTTGCTGTCATAAGACCCTCCCCGAACACCTGCAACACATTTTTTCCATGAGACTATGCTACAACACTACACACTTAACTGTGGTCGCCTGTTTTACACTGGCCAGTGTGTGTAGCTATAAGCGTCCAATAGCCGGTGTAAGAATCTTCTGCACATACACGGGTACAAAAGAACGGCAGTACTTACACTAAAGTGTAAAGTGTAGGACAAGCGAACGAAGCTTCTGACATGCACCCGCTTACAGCTAGAGGGCCGCGCGTTAGTTAGGGGCGGAATGGCTACGGGTGCCCGCGCCCCTAGGCAATCCGGGCCCTTTGGCAGTCCGGGCCCCCGCGGGCTGTACATATTAACATGCAATACCAGTAGTGTGTTTACGCGCACACTTGGCCCCGGGGCCCCACAAATATTTGTTTAATACATGATCACATATTATGTAAATGGAACGAAAAATAGCTCTATAGAGGCCCTTAATCTCACACCAGAAAGCTCCTGTGATGAACCTAACCGTCTCTGTTTATTGCTAGAAAAAATCTAAACCCCACTCGATAAGTATTATTTTGAAATACCGCGCGCTGCGACTGAAGGCTGAGGGCAGGGGAGCAGGGAACACGCCAAGGTCCGTCGATCTGCGTGCCTAGCGGCAGTGGGGAGTGAGCCATAGTGGGGGAGCTTGCCTCCACTGCCGCTACTAGGCGGCTAGCGCGCAGATCGACGGACCTTGAGAACAAGCCCTGTCTTGCGTTAGCCATGTGCGTTGGCGGTGACTGCAGCGCGCATGTTCAGCCACTCGAGTGAGTCGGCATAATGTGCCGACCGGCCACAAGTGTTCGATGTTGTGACAGATTTTACTCTAAAGGGTGAGTAAAAGCTATAGTCTGTACTTAGATTTATTTTGGTTAAGGGTGAGTCGGAGGTTATTTGCGACAGTAAGCCGGGGCTGGCAACGTAAACGCATGACTGTGTAGGCTAGTGCAGTTCTTTGCACCACACAACATCTATGGTTTATACTATTGTCCACCTCATCTGTATAGTTGTGACGGTTATAGAGGTATGAATGATACAGATTAAGATGCAGTGAAGAATGATTAAAGAAAACATCATTAAATAAAATAAATAAATAAAATAAATTCACATTAGTTAGAGTCTACCCACTCAGTAACTAAACTGATTTGCAGTGGGGGACTTTAATTTAAAGTGATGAAACCAACCCTGTAGGCTTCGAACACCATCGACGAGTGAGCGATAACCAATCAAAGGTCGATATTTCAAATACGAAACAAATGAATCAGTGATTGGACAGTGCGAACACCTGCGGACAAATGCCAGAATCAACAAGGCCGATTCAGAACAATTTTGAATGTATTGAGTGCTTCGTTGCTAGGACGGCTCAGTCAACCTTCTCTCTTTGGTGCCTGGCGACGTAAACCGAAATTATTTGGAGATCAGGAACAATTTTTAGGCCTACCTCGAATGTTGTTTTCTTGAGATTTGAATTACGCGCCCGGGTAGTGTTACTTGTAGGGTGGCCTCTGTTAATTAATCGCCTCCTAAAATCGCGTTTTAGGCCATAAAATGCAATGCACCACACCCCCAAAATATTGGGCCTGCCTCCTGCGGCTGGGGCTCTGCCCCAGACCCCAGCTGTGCCACACCACCTCGTGCGGCCCCCCATACCGCGCCTTTTTATTCCAGTCTGCCCCTGGCGGCAGTTTCAGTTGTTCGCGAATGACCAACGCTGTTTCAGGTTGCCGTTTGTTCACAGGGTTTACTTGTTTCCTGTTACATAAAAATGGATGTGGGGCAAAGTCTAGAACAATACGTCTTTAATTTGTATACGTTGTTGTCTTGGGTCCTTGGCGCTAGAAAGAATTCATGCAATTATCAATGTGTGCCGATAGGGGTCATGTATCGTATTAGTGTGCCAGTTTAAGCTAATAAACGTATCGTCGTTTATACAGAATCGCCCTGCGATTCTGTATGAACGACGATAAGTTCATCAGCGGTTTTGGTCGTTACTGAAGGCGAATGCAAGACGCGGTGATTGGCTCATCGCCTTCTTCTAACAACCGAAACGAGTGATAAACCTATCGTTGCGCATTCAGAATCGCCCTGCCTGGAACTTTTTTAATGTGCCCTACTCATTTGAAACCTTACGACCGCATCCAGCCTCTATGGACGGGTCCATACACTCACCCCTCATGATTTTCTGTTTTAGAATTAATAAGTTTGACCCATATCATGAAATAAAAACTCATATTTTTACCCGCCCTTCAATTACGAACAGTCCGTGGTCTTTAACTGCGCAACGTGGTAGCCTACATGGCTGCAAACACACAAAGGAAAGTGACTTCATTTGAGTCGTTCGTTCATCATAATCACCATCATTATGCACTCGTCCAGCCGCGCGGTACTTCACTGCTTCCCTGAGTGGAGACTGCTTTGCTAACGAGTTACGCGCAGAGGATTTCAATAACGCAAGTTTAGACGTACGTTTTGAAAATAAAAATGTGTTGTTTTTAGACACGTTATGAAGTTATACGGTAAGGAAGGATGGTAACGAAAAATCTCATCATTACGTTCACTGTATAAGAAAAGCACAGCATGCACTTCAGGAACAACTGTTTTCTTTTTGTTTTTCACCTGAAAATTCCACGGTTTGGATTCATGAGTTTGGAAATTGTGGGACAAACGAACGCTGTGGTATCCATTTCATGGTAGTTCAGTTTCAATAATAGGATGGACTAAACAAGGGACTTAGGCATACGCTTATTCCGTTTACAATGCTTTTCTATCAATTCTAGGCAGCGTAATGTGGGTACATGGCTTAGCGTAACATGTTGTAATTCAGATTGGAGTTTTTAAGGTATATAGACGTTTGAATTAAAGGGGGGGGGGGGGGGGGTTACTTTATAGTATTTGTCATAATATGAACAATAAATCACCGAAAAATATTTTTAAAAGGCCATGTCAAAATATAGTCTCACTGTAAAAGCCGCAGAAATTAATGTTTTTTGTTACATTTTGCGAACGCAACACAATTTGAAAAAGTAAAAAATGAGGGAATTGTGGTTCCGAAAGAACTAAAATCTGTATTAACAAACTATCACGTATTGTATTGCAATCATTACGGCTGTCATTACGGAAGCCAATCCAAAGCAAACTTCCAATCACTAATTCATATGTTTCGTATTTGAAATATCGATCTTTGATTGGTTATCGCTCACTCGTCGATGGTGTTTGGAGCCTACAGGGTTGGTTTAGTCACTTTAAATTAAAGTCCCCCACTGCAAATCAGTTTAGTTACTGAGTGGGTAGACTCTAAATGTGAATTTATTCATTTCATTTTATTTTTTAAGACATACCTGGCAAGCCCGGTAGTTGAAATGGCTAGGCCGATCCTTGAGGAACTTGATGCTGCCCGTGAAGGTGTTGACATTGGAGGCAACGCTCTTCAGGCAGAGTCGAAACTGCTCTCGGGTGTTCTCGTAAGACACCTCGTCAGCGGCTTTGAGGCAGGCGTCTGTCAGCACATGGGCGTTATCGCTGACGCTGATGCAGATGTCCGTTAGTTGCTATGGACACCGGCCGTACAAAACAATTGTTATTCTCATACGTTGAAATACTCGAAATCAGCAACAAATTCAGTTATCTACCTGAGTATATTCCTTCCAATTTATTTCAATTACATCTGTTTTAAGTATATATAAACAAACCTGCGTGACATATACCACAGATTTTGAGATAATTACGGAAGTTTTACGGGCTGACATTATAAGTTACGTAACGTAGAAAATTTAGTAATGTCACACATTGTAGCGATTTGTAAGAGAACCTGTGTATGTTTATTTAATTTGATTCGTTTTAATTAATCTCAATAACATCTGTTTTTAGTATGTACAAACAAACCTAGGTGACATACCACTGACTGCACGATAATTACGGAAGTTTGACGGGCTGTCATTCGAAATTTACATACTGTCACACATAGTAGTGATTTGTAACATAACCTGAGTATATTCATTGAATTTGATTCATTCTAGTTAATCTCAAATACACCTACTTTAAGCAAATGTGAACATACCTGCGTGACATACCACAGATTTTCAGATAATTACGCAAGTTTCAAGGGCTGTCATTCGGAAATGATGTAGTTTTAAACAAAGTATCGATTTGTAAGAGAACTTGAGTATATGCATTTAATTTGATTCCTTCAAATAAATCTCAATTACATCTGTTTTAAGCAAATATGAACATACCTGCATGAGATACTACAGATTTTGAGATAATTACGGAAGTTTGATGGGCTGGCATTATAAATTACGTAATGTCGATGTCGAAAATTACGTAATGTCACACATAGAAGCGCTTTGTAAGAGAACCTGAGTATATTCATTAAATTTGATTCCTTTTACTTAATCTCAACTACATCTTCTTTAGGCATAATATATGAACAAATCTGCGTGACACTCTACAGATTTTGAGATAATTCCGTAAGTCTCAGGGGCTGTAATTCGAAAATTACGTAATGTCACCCATAGTAGCGATTTGTAAGAGAACATGAGAATATTCATTTAACTTGATTCCTTCCAAGTAATCTCAATTACATCTGTTTTATGTATATATAAACAAACCTGCGTGCCCTTCCTGGACTACTCTTGTGTTTATGACAAACCTCGCGATGTGTAATAGATCTGATTCGGAAGACATCATATGACATAAGCTGTCGAGTACGTCGTTAAACACCAAATTATCAATTAATCAATTCTAACTAAACTCTAACTTAACTCTATAACTTCTATAGAGAACACGTTCCTTACAGTTGTGTCACAAAGAAACACAGCGGCCATATTCTCACATAGGCCTACACAGGCCACAACCATCCCAGGCCATCAGCTTACAGCCAGGCTTCGGTTCGATTCCCAATATCGGCACTTTGACACATTGTTCTCGCAATCACATCGCTATCGTTATCTGGAGCCCCTTTTCACTGTACCGCTGCAATGTTGGGCGTATCACAAGAGTCTACCCTGCATCGGAAGGGTAGGTTGTTTTTAGCAACTTTAAGTAACTGGCTTTAGATAGGCCATGGTAGACTAGCTAACAACACGGCTATCGCGGGAGTTTCTGTAATCCTAGATTTAAAACTCGTTACAACGGTATACTTCGTAATATGTAAAAAAATTGGACTATTTGCGTTGTATAATTTTAAGCCAGTAAAAAGTTACTGGATAAAGAACACGACGTTTTGGAGACTGCATGGCGACCGCCTCCATCGTACAGATGATAAAACTACTAACTAGACCCTACTACTACAGTATACGTATGGCTGCAATCGGGGAACGAATTATGTAAAAGTTTGAAAACGTTGTCCAAAGAGTGTTAATTAAAAGTGGGATAAAACTTAATTTAGTCAGATTTGGGGAGAAATTGAAAAGCAGGAATGCGTCATGCCCACTTCTTTCTGAAACGTTCGATCTATCTATAGGGCACTAGCAACACCAAAAGACAACAATGGAACAAATGAATTGAACTGATGGACAAACAATCAGCTGTCAAAATACTAAAATTGCAACCATAGAAATAAAAACAAGTATAGCAGTAGTAAATGCTCGCCATTTAAAACTTTTAATGATAGACAACAACTAAGTGAAAGTTTTGTATGTGTTTTTGTTTGTTTTTTGTTTTGTTTTCCAAAATCAGAAGAAATTATTTTTCGACAGCTTGTTGTTTGTCCATCGATTCAATTCATTTGTTTCATTGTTGGCTTTTGGTGTTGCTAGTGCCCTATTGTGAAAATCGGTTCAGTTTTTTTTTTTTTTTTATATAAAACTGATTTAACACCAAAACCGAAGAAACGCAAATTATACTTATGTACGGTCACTCGCTCCCCCTCAATCTATCCTCCACCCACCCTCCTCGTCATTCATTCACTCTTTCTTTTTCTCTCTCTATCTCTCTCCTTCTCTTTCCGCAGCGAGCAACGCGGCAAAGAGCAAAAAATATGCAGCACACAAACTACATACCTTCGGTAATCCGCTTATTGTGGCTGAACGAGTACCCTAATTATAAAACCAATTTATGTTTTTGCACAGGAAAGATAAACGAGTATGTCGTTGATTGCAAATATTTTTTTGCTGATCACAGCTACTCCTGGTGCCCTAGATCGAAAATGTTCCCGGCGGTTACGGATGAACTTTACCGATGGGACCTAGCTTAAAAACTACGGACTTGAGCAATTATTTCTCCGGCTCATGTCGACCTGATTTGTTTCGTACTGGCTAAACTCCTAACTAATTAGCCTTTATGGATAATGTTTTTGGATTAACGTGTAATTAATTACACCTATCAAAGACCGCATCACAGTTCAGAGGAGGATAGAAAGTGTGCATGTGAGACAAACAATAATTGATCAAGAATAAATGTATCACGCTGCTTGTCAATATATGCGATGAGAAACCATTTGAACAAACAGGTTCATTCAAGTTCAAGTACAACAACCAACAACGGTGCATCTGTAGTACCACTCCCGTTCCTCCCCCACCCACTCACTAGCCAAAACTTCACGTATCGCTGTATCCGACCAGGTTAGATTTAGAATATGAATTTAGTGCGCTTATTGCATGGTATTGCTTGCTTGAGCATATCGCAGATTACAGTAGGGGTACCGGTACGGCGCCTGTGGCCTATTTATACATTCCTTGAAGTTACACGTGCTCTGACAATTGGTTAATGCTGGCATAGCTGCAACTTTGATGTCATGTCTAATCTGCAGCTGTTTCTCAAGCAACATAAAGTAGTACAAGAGTTTTTAAGACATCTTTGAATATTGGAATACAGTATTTTTGGCACGGACACGCACACTATTTTCAAAGTTGTTGGCTTTTAATGGTCAAAAGATGGACTTTGCTATCAGGGCCGACAACATATTCCCGATGAAATATTGTCCATCGATGGACTGTTAACTTCTCGAATCATTATTTTGTCGCCGTCGCCGTAACTGCCAGGAATTATAACGAGATGCTGTGCCAGTCTTTTAAAAATATATCTTTTCGCGCGAGTTTAGATTTCAACTGGCCCCGGTGTCTTTATACTTACAAGCGCGGTCACTGTCTGCAGCCTGTAGGTGGTCAGTAGTCCTGTCTTGTGCTGGATCTCTCTATACTTACAAGCGCGGTCACTGTCTGCAGCCTGTAGGTGGTCAGTAGTCCTGTCTTGTGCTGGATCTCTCTATACTTACAAGCGCGGTCACTGTCTGCAGCCTGTAGGTGGTCAGTAGTCCTGTCTTGTGCTGGATCTCTCTATACTTACAAGCGCGGTCACTGTCTGCAGCCTGTAGGTGGTCAGTAGTCCTGTCTTGTGCTGGATCTCTCTATACTTACAAGCGCGGTCACTGTCTGCAGCCTGTAGGTGGTCAGTAGTCCTGTCTTGTGCTGGATCTCACTATACTTACAAGCGCGGTCACTGTCTGCAGCCTGTAGGTGGTCAGTAGTCCTGTCTTGTGCTGGATCTCTCTATACTTACAAGCGCGGTCACTGTCTGCAGCCTGTAGGTGGTCAGTAGTCCCGTCTTGTGCTGGATCTCTCTATACTTACAAGCGCGGTCACTGTCTGCAGCCTGTAGGTGGTCAGTAGTCCTGTCTTGTGCTGGATCTCTCTATACTTACAAGCGCGGTCACTGTCTGCAGCCTGTAGGTGGTCAGTAGTCCTGTCTTGTGCTGAATCTCTCTATACTTACAAGCGCGGTCACTGTCTGCAGCCTGTAGGTGGTCAGTAGTCCTGTCTTGTGCTGGATCTCTCTATACTTACAAGCGCGGTCACTGTCTGCAGCCTGTAGGTGGTCAGTAGTCTTGTCTTGTGCTGGATCTCTCTATACTTACAAGCGCGGTCACTGTCTGCAGCCTGTAGGTGGTCAGTAGTCTTGTCTTGTGCTGGATCTCTCTATACTTACAAGCGCGGTCACTGTCTGCAGCCTGTAGGTGGTCAGTAGTCCTGTCTTGTGCTGGATCTCTCTATACTTACAAGCGCGGTCACTGTCTGCAGCCTGTAGGTGGTCAGTAGTCCTGTCTTGTGCTGGATCTCAGCGGCTGCTCGACACAGCTGGTACCGGTCAACTGGCCCAGGTGTTTCTGGGGTGCTCCCGTCTGTAAGCACGGCGAGTAGGTAGCCTGCGTGAGCACAGCACTCTGTCAGAGAGACGACCAAGTCGCAGACCTCTTCCACACATACTCGGATCTAGAAACAAATGGACGCTATGACGCAGTGGAATTCGGTAAAATGATGATCACCGTGATTCTTCAGAGCACAATTTGGCTGATGAACTATTGAGGCGATGGAGCTGATTTCTAGTGACGAGTATTATACAATTTAGTGTTCGGCTGCAAGGCCACCGTTTACATGTGAGTTGAAAGTGTGATTCGTTGGCCGGTAGACGTTTTATTGAAGTCAAAATCCATGCCCTAACCTATACTTCGAAAATCGAATTAACACATATTTCTAAAATAACATGATATGAATCATACACCCTTTATTAATAATTGGATTACATTTATCGAAAATACATTAATCGTGTATCAAAAATACGTACCTTATCATTGCCTTCTTTATACACATTTTTAGCTCAAACAATCTTGTTTTACTGTCTTATTACAAATGTTCTACTGTTATTACTTTTTTTTCTTATGATGCTGATCTTAAATCTTTTAATAATTAAAATAAAATAATTGTTTTTGTTTCTGTGATTTTTTTTTTTAATTTGTCTCCGATACTAGTTTCCTACTTGAGTTTGATTTGAGTGAAAACGAAGACTCACATCTGTGAAGGACGCTTGAGGTTGTTGCAACAGCGCTTCTAAGTCTCTGAGCAGCACCGCTAGGCCGCGACACCGAGAAGCTACTGTTTCTCTGCATCGGGCCACACTCTCGCCAAACACACGCAGACTAGCTGTCCGCACTGGTCGGGGGTCACTAACACATATAAGCAATGATAACATACACAGAACAAGCAATAAAAAATAAAATAATAACATAATTATTATAATATACTAGATTTATTAGTATTTATGGTGTTTGAAGCCTGCAGAGTTGGCCTAGTCTAATTTCAAGTCCCCCACTGAAAATTAGTTGTGACTGAATGGGTAGACTATAAATACGAATTTATTTATTCTATTTATTTTGAAAATTTACTATGTACACTGCGTCTGGATTCACAAGAGGTCCTTAACATTTTTCCTGGTCTTAACTCTAAGACTGCCCTAACTTTGCACCTTTTCTGAATCCTGGCCAGTATCTGTGAATAGATTTTTAAAACTTGTTATTGTATGTTCACGGTGTATTTTATCCGACCACGAATCAGTAACTTATTGGTGTGTGACCTGGGTCTGGTTTCACAGGAAATCCAAATTTAGGCTGGTCAGAGTTAAAACCGGAAAAAGACAGTACCTGCTGTGAATCCAGGGCCTGGATTGTAAAATTTTCCCCATTAATACTTAAATTAAACATACATAACGCATGTTTGCTTCAGAAACTATGTCTATACCAACCACTATCGTATTTATGTTATTCTGTTATAATAAACAATTTGTTAATTTTTAAAATAGGTACTAAGGGTCGGTGGTTTGCGCTTTTGGTGGTGAGACACTCAAGATTATAAAAGGGTAGTGTTAAACCAAATCGGAATATTGTATTTGCTGTAAGATCGCGCTCAACATTATTATTCCAGTGCTCAGCCGAATAATATCCGAACTTCCTGCTTTTAACCAATTATCACTTGATTTATTAATTTCTTTCCGAATCACTGTGTTAAGAATCAACATAGGTAATTGCCATGAGTAGCGTTACAGGCTGTAATCATGCAGTACATTTCAATACCTATTGAAACCGAAGTGAGAATTAACAGTTAAACCAAACACCAAGTCTAGAGACATTTGCATGAGCGGGGTCGATGGCCATAAAGCAGATGGCTACATTAGGCGGGGTGAAGTTAATTTAAATTCTGGCTGTTTAACCCACGGGTCATAGGGGTAGAATTGGTTCTACGCAGTCAGAGAAGATAGTAAGAAAGATGGCCCAGTCGTGAACATTTGCCTCTCGAGTCTGTTATCTGTAGCTCTCCACGAGTGACTTCAAGGTGTTCGGGGGGGGGGGGGGGGGATCCCCACGAGCTTCAGGAAAGAGTTCTCGAGTCTTGATTCTTATTCCCATCGCATCGGTTTTTATAACTACGTTCTAGGTGGATGTAATAGTCGATAGATAAACGAAATATTGTCTGGAACAAGACTTTGCCCGCGGCCTTGAGCCGCTGCTGGCTGTCACGTTTGGGCAGGTCACTTTTTGGAAAACTCGACTTTTTTGGAAATTGTCACTTTTTTTTTTTTTTTTTTTGGTGTCACTTTTTGAAAACTTTTCAGTTGGAAAAAAGAAAAAAAAAATTTGAAAAAAAAAGTCGAAAAAAAATGTCGAAAAATTTTAAAGTGATGGAAAAATTTTCGAGCTTTTCTATGTACATTTCACGTCAAAGTGTCGTAGATACTTATGTAAAGAAAGAAACTTAAAAGTTGTGTGATTCTGAAAAATGAAAAAAAAAAATTCATGTTGAAAAATTTCTAAGTGTTTGAAAAATTTTCAAGTAGCCCACTTTTTGGAAAACTTGAAAAAAGTTGAAAAAATGAAAAAATTAAAATTTTGGTAAAAAATTATTTTCATGTTGAAATTTTTAAGTGATGGAAAAATTTTCGAGTTTTTCTATGTACATGTCACGGTAATTGGTCGTAGATACTTATGTAAAGAAGAAACTTGAAAATTGTGTGATTCTAAAAAAAGAAAAAAAAATTTCATGTTTCAAAATTTCGAAGTGTTTGAAAAATTTTCAAGTACCCCATTTTTTGGAAAACTTGAAAAAACTTGAAAAAATGAAAAAATTAAAATTTTGGTAAAAAATTATTTTCATGTTGAAATATTTTAAAGTGTTAGAAAATTTTTCGAGTTCTACAATCCGCACGTTCAAAAGCTTCCCGGTACGTCCCGGTAAGTGTGTCGTCAATAAAATGCACATGTACAGAAAGGTAAAGAAACGCACTTTTCGATGATACCAAAATGGGCTGTTCGATTTCATAACGGGACATACCAGGGACGTTCAAAGCTGAAATTTAAGAAATCAAAATTACACATCTAACCAATGACGCTAAAAAATAACAAAACCGGTACGTTACAGGTACGTCCGGGTACCTTAAATATGTCAACCACACCTTCGGATACCCACGAAACGGAAAATCAAAAATAACAAAAAATTCTAACATGGTTTTTTACGACATTAAAAAATTCTCATAGACAAATTCCCGCAAAAACACGGGCGGATGAAATCCGTTAAAGCATCATAACTCGGACATCCGTAAAGTCTAATTTTTGATAGTAACGTTTTCCAATAGACAAATGTCCAATTATTAATACTAAACACAACAATGTATTAGATGGCATTTAAAACACACTTTTAATATACAAAAACAAACATTTTGTATTCGTGTTTGCAGATCGCCGTGAAAAGTGCTTTGCGCGAACGTCTGTCATTCGGTTAGAGGGTGATTTTTTGAAAATGTTCTTTTATGCCCCTGTACGGGCAAGCTTTGAGCATCGGCCTAAAGAAAAAAAACCCATTTTGAAAGTACCAACTTGACGCAAAAAAATCACGACCGAAGCCGTGTCGTAAAAATGGAAAAGTGCCCATAACTAAGGAACCGGGGCGAAATTCAAAAATCGCTTCGTTAATAATCAAGTTTTGTGGTTACTTTTTAAAATGAAAAAATCGAGAAAGTTTTTGATTCAAAACTGTGGAAAAAAAGCCTTCCCCGCGCTTTTTAAAAACACACTTTACCAAATGTACACAATTTGATTGGCGAAAGTTCCGGGACGAATCCAAAATGTTTCAAAACCCAATTACCCAAAGGGTAAGCGCCGGTAACAAAACAAACCAGAATGTTATATCTCGTTTGGTTCGACGGGCAGAGCCGTTTGAATGTGACACATTAAACGGGTACCAAATCCGTCAAATCGAGACGTCGAACATTGTTCGTGTTTGGGTGCCCGTAACTTTTGAACGGGACACTTTATACGAAAACCTTTCATTACAAAAAGATGCTCCATTCAATTTTAATCATACTTAAAAAGTGAAATAAATCCTCAAAAAATAATTACTATTTTTTACAATTTTTACCGCACTTGGACATGGCCAAATACGCACACTTTGCGACATTAAACTCGTCGGGGTTTGAAGAAGGGTTGACGCACAGGGTCGAAAAAAATACCCACGTGAAGAGAAAGGCCAGGCGGTCAATTCTGTAGCGACAGATGTGGGAAAATGGTCGCGTGCGTGGGCGTACCGAGGGTTTTGGGGGTAGCGGAATGGCCGCGCGAGCTCGAGCGCGGGGACTACCGAAAGATGGTATATAGACAATTATATTTAATTAGATAACTCACTTCATCGTGAAAGAAACTTTCGAAAGTAATTTATATCACTGTTTGAACTCTTTTCAATCATGATTTTGAACTCACCTAATAGCTAAACTACTTAATTTCGTAAAACCTATTTGTTCTCATGAAATTCCACCATTTCTTGAGTACATATTCTCGTGTAACCAACGCAATGACAATAAACAGGTAAAAGATTATAAAAATAATTACAATCTAGCAATGTTGGCAAGTAGACAATAATAATGAAATATACAAACTAGAAAACAAATTTACGAAGGTATTAGAGTCAAATGAGTTTACTTCTTGGGTATAAAAACGCAGCAGCCCGGGACATTTCATCGCAGTTACCCGGCTAACATGCGGGACTTCTCAGCAAACATTTACATGTATTCCAGACAAAACGTACTTATTGACTTGTTGGTTATTTTGTTCCGCGACTTTTCATCGTTTTATTGTGAATGTTCACATTCAGGAGAGGCCATTTTGAATCCGATAATAGTAATTGGACGCGGGTTCCTGTTTTACTTCATAATTACAATGCTTTGTTTTATTGTAGTCTATTTCTAATAACCGCTGAGTTACAGAAAATTCTTATCTGTGCTCGCCAAATCGAATTGTTTGAACATGATCAAACTATTTTCACGTCCTTTAATAAATCTAAGACCACGAAGCAAGGCACTGAAGCTGAAACAATTCTGTCTGATACTATAACAGGCTGGTATCATATTTTTACTTTTTACTGTGGATATATTTGATAATTTTGCTGGCTGTAGACCCCGTATCCTGCAACAGTTTTAGTACAAATGGATTTGAATGGATACAAGAGAACGATTTTGATACATTTAGTTTTGTAATAACAATCTAATTCTTGGCACGTATCAAGTAATGACTAGATATCCGATTGGCATAATAAGAAAAGTGAGAATTATGTTGTAGCCTTATAATATGTAACAAACTATGTAATATATAACAATGCTGATCGTATCAAAACACGAATTTGAAGTAAATTTTCATAACTAGGTAAGTTATTGAAGGCATACAAAATTAAAGTAGAATATATTTTCCGAAGTTCACAATTTCCATGCAAGAAAAATAATATAGAATTATATTTTGTGTATTCTCGGAAATATTGTTGAAATTGTGAATACGTTGATATATTATTATGTACAATTTCCTCTGATATATGAACAAACAGCATATAACATATCGAATATTTACCCGGCACATCGAAATATTTAAAGTTTCAAACAACGTTTGTATAGGTGGAGAAATTTCAAATTATTCTCAATGGGGATAAATATGATTTGGGTTTATAACATCTTGACATTTTTCACCCCTCAAAATATCTTTTCTTAATAAACTCCGTTCTCTACCTATGATTGAGCAGGAACGAGAGAATAGATGCAGTCAGTCAGTATGCAGTCAGTATACAGTCAGTATGTAGTAATAGTAATAGTAATTTTTGTAGGAATACCCGTTCTAGGGTGCACACCAGCTTTACCTGATGTGCCCCTCTTCAGGTGACTAACTAGGTTATTAGGGTGTTTGGATAGTTGGGAAGGATTGTCCGAGGGCTGATAGTATGACTCAATCCCAGCATTCGCTTTTACGACTGAGGAAAACCTCGGAAAAAACCTTCAGTCAGGACTGCCGGTGGCCGGAATCGAACCGGCGACCTCCCGAATTAGAGTCTCGCGTCTTACCGCTGAGCCACCTCTATCGGTAGTCAGCATGCAGTCAGTATGCAGTCAGTATGCAGTCAGTATGCAGTCAGTATGCAGTCAGTATTATCGGAGGTCGGAGTTGAAAGTAAAAACTAAACCCCTCGCCTGTGATCGGTGTAGCCATGGGCTATGGCACAGTTGTTATCATGTAAATAGTTCATGGCTAAGTAAAGCCGGATATGCGTGTTGCATGGGGTAGATGACACCGTTGTGAAAGAATCAGTTCCGGTAACCTTCCACAATTCATACTGCTAAGTGGAAGTGCACTGAACTCTGACCACCAAGGTTTAGGGTTCGATCCCTGCGTCCTGCGATCCCTCATTCATTAGGGTCGAGGGGAAAACATGTTGTTTGCATCGAGATTGCGTCCAAATTTGCATGAATACTTTTTAAATGAAAAAATGAATTGAATCGAAAAAAAATGGGGCTATGCCCTGTTGCTGATAAATAAACATGAATTGAACAAATATTTTTTAGTTCAAAATTTACCATCTGACGCTTGCGATAAGAATAATTGTCATGACACCAGTAATGTACAACCCACGTTCGGCACGCAGAAGAATATATTGTAAAGCCCAAGCAAAATAATCGGCAACGTGATCGTAATCGGGATCGGGATTGCAATAGTACATTTTCTCATGCTAAATCATTGCGACATTACGATTTAGTTGTGAACAGCGCCATAAGAACCATGTAAGTTAACTCTTTCACGATTGCCGGATGGCGATTACGTTTACGATGCCAACAATTGTGGTAGGGGTTTTAGTATTTATTTAATATTAAGAAGCTGTTTCCTGTTTCATTACAATGTGCACAACATGACACGATAGCACATTTCATTACGAGAAAATACTTTTAGAAACTGTATCACTCGAAATAAGTTCATTATATCAAATCATTGAAAACATTTTTTGTTTAATTAAAAAGAAATTAAAAATTAAAATTAAAAAGTAAATACATTTAAAAAAATTGAATTATTTCAACATGTAAAGAAACGAGTTGCCCTGGAAAGAGGCAAAGAGACTTACCTTGTCAGCAGCAGCAGATCAGCGACTGTTTGCATCCGGTGCTCACAGAGATCACACGTGAGGACGAGGGCTCGGGCCTCGGGGGCGTTACAGGGGTCGTTAGAGGGGCCGTCGGGAGGCTGTTGGCTGGGCTCCGGTGCCATGTTGCTGCTGGGCACACAACATGTTAACATGGCGTCGCTAACAGGGTGGGGGGCTACTGGCAGCCCTGACTGAAGGGTTTTCACGAGGTTTTCCTCATTCACAAGGAGAGTGCAGGGATATTGAGTCATACTAACAGCCCTGAGACATTCCTTCCCAACCGTGCCAAAATACCACAATACCTTGTGAGTCACCTGAAGAGGGACATGAATTGTCCCTGGGCAGGTTTCCTATGAAAATAATAATTATTTATATTGTATATCTGAACTGGTTCATTACACGAGTTCATGTCCAAAGATATGTTGTCTTCTAAAACATAAGAGCACATTTTCGAAATGTTTATGAAAAATCGTAATTGTTTTCATAATTAATGTTGGTGAATTGATATCAAGGTAAGTGAATTCTACTCGGGGATTAAAATGCGTCCGCAGTGCAGCGCTGGTTGAAGCAGTGTAAGTGCGGGTTGTCTGAAGTGAGTGTCTAGGAACCCCGTGCTAGTGCTTGCTACTCTGCAGGTCAAAGTGGGATGTTGATGGAAATAGATAGCTTGTAATTGTACGTAAAGCGGTCGAGCTAGGGATACCACCGCAGGTGTTATCATATCACTCATATCTTGAGAATGTTACTCCACATAAAAAAAAGTTAGAGCACTCTACCATATCGTTTGGTAACCAATGCAGAGTCAGGTTCTTTTACAAATCGATACTGTTTGAAATAACGTTATTTACGAATTACCGCCGCTCCTTCTTACGTAATCATCTCAAAATCTGTTGTATATCACGCAGGTATGTCCATAAATGCTTCAAGTAGATGTAATTGAGATTACTAGGAAGGAATTGCATTAAAAGAATACACTCATGTTCTCTTACAAATCGCTACTGTGACATTATGTACATTTCGAATGACAGCCCGTCAAACTTCCGTAATTATCTCAAAATCTGTGGTATATCACGCAGGTATGTTCATTTATGCTAAAAGTAGATGTAATTTAAATTAATACGAAAGAACCAATGTCAATAAATATACTCAGGTTCCCTTACAAATCGCTACTATGTGTGACATTACGTACTTTTCAACATTACGTAATTTATAATGTCAGCCCGTCAAACTTTCGTAATTATCTCAAAATCTGTGGTATGTCACGCAGGTTTGTTTATATATACTTAATACAGATGTAATTTTAATTAATTTAAAGCAAAGAAATTAAATAAAATAAAAATACTCGGGTTCACGTATAAATCGCGAATATGTGTGACATTACGTAATTTATAATCACAGCCCGTCAATCATCCGTAATTATCTCAAAATATGTAACATGTCACGCAGTTTGTTCATTTATTATAAAAACAGATGTAATTGAGATTGATTGAAAGGAATCAAATTAAATGAATGTACTCAGGTTCTCTTACAAATCGGTACAATGTTTGAAATTACGATATTGCCGAATGACAGCTGCTGGCTCTTACGTAATTATCTCAAAATCAGTGGTATATCCTGCAGGTATGTTCATATATCCTTAAAGAAAAGAGATTAATACGAAGGACTCGCATTAAATTAATATACTCATGTTCTCTTACAAATCGCTACTATGTGTGACATTATGTAAATTTCGAATGACAGTCCGTCAAATTTCCGTAATTATCGTGAAGTCAGTGGTATGTCACCTGATTGTTTATACATACTTAAAACAGATGTAATGGAGATTAATTAAAACGAATCAAATGAAGTAAATATACTCAGGTTATCTTACAAATCGCTTATATGTGTGACATAACGAAATTTTCAACCTTACGTAATTTTTAATGTCAGCCCGTCAAACTTCCGTAATTATCTCAAAATCTGTGGTATGTCACGCAGGTTTGTTTATGTATACATACAACAGATGTAATTGAAATAAATTGAAAGGAATCAAGTGAAATGAAAATACTCAGGTTTATAGACAATGATAAATACCTTTTATTGTAATCCGATAGGTAGTTGTTTTATTTATTAAATCCATAGTTAGAAATCAAATAAACCACCCTACTAACTACAACATTCGATGTATTTGTCGTACAGTCTTGTATGTTACGAAACTAAACGTCCTCACTTTTAAAGCATTCAATCAAGCAATCGTCTCGAAAAGAACTTTTGTAATAATGGACTTGAGAGCAACAAGAATCATTATCAACAATTTCTTAAACGGAAAGTTGAAAAAAATAGTTCTACGAAAAATAATATGAAAAGAGTAAGAAATAAATTCAACTCACAAAACCAACGCAATGAAGAAGGCCTAACCCCCCCTAAAGTAAAACCAAGTGATAAAGAATTATCAAACAGGTTTCTGGGGATGTTGCCTCCTAGAACATGCTTACTGTTTATTAAGTATATAAATTAAAGAACTTTGCACTTATCTTAAAAAATATATATAAGACGATGTCAATGTTTCGATAAAGATCTTGATAAGTTTGATGGAAATATTATAATTACATTAAAATAATCTTTTAATCATTCTTGTTATTTTGTTTTATTTTATTTCATATTTCTATTCATATTTACAATAATGAATATTGGCTGGCAGAAAATACCTCTTATTCGCTGGTCACCAAATGATATTCCCTGTTTTCGGGTTAAAACAAATCGGTGCACTAATCAATACATCAGTCGCGTTCGAGGTCATGAAAAATGAAATGTCCGCTCTGTCGCCCATTCTACTACTCGCCCCCTTGTTTTCGTCGGCGGGGGGGAGGAAGGGTGGGGGGGGGGGGGGGTGCTCCAAACGTTTGGAGTGATCTGGCTGACCCGAACAAACGAACGACATATTTATGACAAATGAACACCGCTTACTCTGGAACGTTCGGAACATGACAAATGAACAAACTAAACACCTGTGGCCTGCCCTATTTCGATGTCGACCCCGCGAAATTCAAACTATTCCAGCAATGCAATTCGAAGCAAATTATTACGGCTGTGTGGCCTAGAAAACGGTGGATGGAAATGTCTGTGGTTCAATGCGTAAAAAGTAACACACAATTCCCATGGCGTATTCTAATACATAACTTACATACCACACGCGAGACGAAATACTTTATGTGAATTACATATGTACGGTATGTAATAACTAATAATAATACCACAGATAACGGATTGATAATACATTTTCGCGGACATAATGATTTTACTTTGGTTTCTTTAGTGGCATACTGTGTTGTCAATTGTAACTTTGGGGAAACAAATACCAGTGCCCAAAAATGTGTGAATACATTATAGTAAATAAGTAAATAAATAAATATAAATAAATGAACGAATGAATGAATTTTTTTTAATAAATACAGAACAGATTTTTATTTCCCTCTATCGAAATGATGGAGGATGGATGGTTACAATACGTGATAATTTTAAATTCAGAAACAGGTCAGTACCGGTACCCAATTAACAATTTTGAATTTGATTTAAAATATAATTTTAATTTTTTTTATATATTTTTATTTTTATATTTTTTAAAAATATTTATGTATATAAAATAATAAATAAAAACGATTGATTGTAATTTGCATAAATGCTTACTTACCTATTACCTATTGCACGTTTTGTTACTTGCTCGTAAGCCTGCTGGGCACCAACTAAACGATAAACACGTCCACACACAGATGACAGCTATTCCGGAAGTGAGCCTCTGGAGGGTCAATGAATGTGCCAGTGACAGAACGACTAAAACGGAAGCTGGCTTTCAATCTCTCTGAATGAGCATAAAACGGCACGCGAGCGATCCAGGCACCGTGTCACATTGTCTTGTCAGGTGTTTATTGTGCGTTGCCGACAAATTAGTCAAACACTTAAATGTACAAGGAAATATAAATAAATACATGAATGAAGGAATAAATAAATAACCCCCCCCCCCCCCCCCCCCCCCCCCCACCCCCTTTAAGAAAAATCTTGGTAGTAATTACAAGATATAAATTTGTTTATTTTGTTTGGGATTATACACTACAACTATAAAGACTCTTTCCTATTACAACGTTCTATACAGTTTCCTTGCTATTGTGATTAGGAGCTTCATCTGAAGGAATGTAGTGAAATAAGGAAACAAACCTAGCAGCTAAGTCTTGGAGAGAGTGATTTGCCATAGTAACGTAGCGTTATGTATATAGTAAAACTAATGTATTTGAAATAAAATCCTTACTATAAGGCAATATAAAATACTCAGTTCGGTTCAAATGCTATAAAATGTAATAGTTATTATTTTATTGATGCATTACATACAAACTCGGTTTAAACTATTGTTAACATGATGTACGGATGTGTTAAGTACTTCCATGTCTTAACCGTATTTTAAAACTGAAAAATTTAAAACTAACCTAAATTCATTTTTTGTGTTCACATTTTTCCCCCAAACGAACTTTAGATGTATATAACATGTAGGGTTCTGATCATGTTGTAGAAATCTTACCCTTCGCTCTTTGTTTGATTGGAAAACCATCAAATCACTATCATAATTATTTTCATTCTTTCTTTCTCTCCCTTTCTCTTTATTTGTATGTCATCATTTCTCATTAAATATTTTTGGTTGACGACGAAATGTTTTCTTTTTTGGACGGCTATTAACTTGCATTCAAATAATTTACCCAAATATCGGCATTGTTGTGAATCTGAACGCAATAGGGCACTAGCAACACCAACAGACAACAATGGAACAAATGAATTGAACTGATGGGCAAACAATCAGCTGTCAAAATAATAAAATTGCAACCATAGAAATAAAAACAAGTGTAGCAATAGTAACTGCTCACTATTTAAAACTTTTAATGATAGACAACGACTAAGTGAAAGTTTTGTAGGTGTATTTCTTTGTTTTTTGTTTTGTTTTCCAAAATCAGACGAAATTATTTTTTGACAGCTTGTTGTTTGTCCATCGATTCAATTCATTTGTTTCATTGTTGTCTTTTGGTGTTGCTAGTGTCCTAGGGTTACCGCTGCAGCTGTGCTTGCCGCTCTGCTCGGCCGCTAGTCCGCATCTCCGCCAAGTCGCCAACCTTGTGCACGCGTACCATGGAGGGCATCCACCGTGAAGACCCAGGCGGGCGGAGGCGGATGTCAAAAACAACCTTAATTTGACTATTTTCTGATAACGGATTCTAATTAGATTTTGCTGTTAATCAGGAAAATTGAAAATGTAATATGTTTTACGCTAATTATTATTATTATTATTATTATTATTATTATTATTATTATTATTATTATTATTATTATTATTATTATTATTATTATTATTATTTTTAATATTATTATTATTACTATTATTATTATTATTATTATTATTATTATTATTATTATTATTATTACTATTATTATTATTATTATTATTATTATTATTATTATTATTATTATTATTATTATTATTATTATTATTATTATTACTTTTATTATTATTATTATTATTATTATTATTATTATTATTATTATTATTATTATTATTATTATTATTTTTATAATTATTATTATTTGCCTGTACGCTAGTGAGTATTTTGATGATATAGATAGGGGATTCGTGTACTCATGGAATAAACAACCCTTGTCAACTATAACTAGCAATAGTAGTAGTAGTAGTAGTGGTAGTAGTAGTAGTAGTAGTAGTAGTAGTAGTAGTAGTAGTAGTAGTAGTAGTAGTAGTAGTAGTAGTAGTAGTAGTAGTAGTGGTAGTATAGTAGTAGTAGTTGTTATTGTTGTAGTGGTGGTGGTAGCAGTTATAATAATACTTATTGTGATGGTAGTAGTGTTAGTAGTGGGGCGACAGATACATACATCAGCAGCTATTCAAGCCATCATCTGACAATCTAAAGCTTTTCTCAAGGGTTTCCGTGCTATGAAGACTAGTTGTCATTGTCCTGGCTCTGATAACACAATATTGCTGATAATCCAGCTAGCGCTTTTTACTTAGATGTCAATTTATTATACCATCATGTATGCCCCATCCCCACTAGCCACGAGTAGTATTGATTTTCCCTGGTAAAACATCAATGGCTATAGCTAGTTGCACAGTCAGATATGAATTTTATAGATGACATGGCTTTTTATAGATTTTATCTACACAGAATATGACCCCCAAAGAGATATGTACAGACGTTATCCCAATGACCATTCAACACTAAAAGCTTGTTCCGAAGATTAAGACGAGACCTTTTGTATCGTTATCAATGTATTGTCTGAACAACTGTTGGTGTTGAAGAAAACCTTCCGGAACCACTGAGGTATTTTAATCACTCAGAAGTGTGGATAATGATTTGATAAACTGCAATCTACCGTTTTTCTCAGTTCTTAGTTCTCAAGCCAACCGTTTGAGTTGGACCTGGTATTTTACAGCTGTGTTCTGTTCTATACTAAGACATGTGTTCTAGACGAAAGAGGGTTCCTGGTTCCATACGGCTTTGGACCTGCGATGAGATATGAACATAACAATCAAACTTGTGAGGTTCTGCTCATGAATCTGTCTCTCGGTCGATGATATTTTTTTAGTAAAAAACATTTCCAAAAACAATTCATGTCCCTCTTCAGGTGACCAACTAGTTATTGCGGTATTTTTAGTAGTTAGGAAGGAATGTCCGAGGGGTAATAGTATGACTCAATCCCAGCATTCGCCTTATGACTGAGGAGACGTAGGATGAATCCTTCAGTCAGGATTGCCGGTGGCCGGTATCGAACCAGCGAATTCCCGAATTAGACTCTCGCGTCTTACCTCGCTGAGCCACCTCTATCGGTCTGTTTCACTTTAATCTGCAAAAATGAAATTTTCATGGAATGTAAGAGAAAAATCGTTAACGAAACCGATATTTTTCATTTCCGGTTTCAATTTTTCTCGTCCATTCCATCAAATGGAAAATATTGGTTTTTATTTGAAGTCATGGCCTAAGGTTTGGACTTTGGTTTCTGCAGGAAGGGCCCGACTTTGATTAAATGTTATGTTATGGTGGTATCGAAGTTTTGGAATTGTTTGTCCCATACGGGTATTTGCCTTTAACCCGAGGATGAGTCAAGCACGTCATACAAGAACAGTAAGAACATTGCCTTATGACAATAATGTCATATAACAGTAACACGTGGGCGTAGCTAACATATTGTTACTCACTACAAAGAAACAAGACATACAATTTTCAAAAATATGGAGTGAATCTTGTAAATAGGGTTTATGTGATTTATTATAATTTATATCATATTGACGTTAGCTAGTAATATATTAGGAGTTTTAAGCATTTTAATATTGTCAGTTAATAGAAATTGTAGTGAGAATGGTTCGATACCCATTCAAGGCACATTTTTAGGACAATGTCAATTAATTACTATGAAATAACATTATAGTTATTGTTATTACTTATAACCCCGCTATTTTGGAAATAGCAAGTTTAAGATTATTTCATCGCACCGTTACTATGTTAAAGTTACTGTGATGCTCGCTAAATAAATTATTACTAGTATCACTGAGTTTGTTGCTTACACTTTACACTAATAAACTCAATGCTACTACCTACGAAATACGAAAAACGTATCAAGCTCAAATACAGGGAAAAATATTTATCTATATAATTACTTTTTTAAACACACATGGGAATTTGGAATTGTTTGAGATATTCAACACTATTCTCAAACGCATTTAATAATATGAATTTAAAAGTGTAAGTTTAACTTTAAAATCAATGGTAATAGGTGACCATAAATAAAAAGCATTTTATCCAGACGATTAAACTCGTGGATGATACGATGAGAGTACGTCGTTACTTCCCGACGTGGATATCTCTACGTGCTCGGCTCATCTAGCTTCATCACTTACGAGTTGTGTGAGATGACATTTGGGTCACGTTAAAACGGAATACTTCTGTTTTAAGCTTTAAACATTTCAACAAATTGAAATGAACATGAGACTTTTAGAATAAAACGAAGAACTTAGCTGTGTGAGGATGGATCTATTGTTAGATTGTCTTTTCTTCGCAGAAACATTCTAGTAAAAATTGTTAATATTGGTAAAAGCTATGTTTTTACCTATCCATAGAGAGAGAAAATTGTTCAATGTTTTTCACAAAATAATTACTTTGCAACACACCAATAAGGAGTAGTGAATATCTCATATAGAATTGTAAACAGGAGAAAGAATGTCTATTATTATATTATTTAATTTAATAATTTCAATAGTATTTTCTCCTATTAGAATACCACATCGGTATTGCATTATTGGTCTGCACATCTCTGATTGTAGAAATCAATTTCTATTTTCTCTTATGAGTCTATACGGAATCAAGGCGTGTGAATTTAAGGTTGTCTGTTCGTATTATTCAAACAACATTTAAAATACAAATTGTGAGTAGATGTTATCAAGGTCTAGAGATAACGAACACATATTATATGCAAAATTAATTTGTTAGGATTAAATCCGATAGTTGACACTTTATTATATTACGTATTTTTTTCAAACGTAATAAATGTTGCATACATTCTCTTCATTATTTGTAGACATTGATAATATCTACCCACAATTTCGAATTTAAAAGTTTTTTTTAAAGACACAAACAGAAAATCTTAATAATTCTCACGCTTAAATTATCGATCAGCTTGTGCAACATTGCGGGATGACCAAAGGTATTAATATTGTGTGCTCACAGTCGATGTAACCGTCCACTTGTCCTACGAGCAGGTATTAATATTGTGTGCTCACAGTCGATGTAACCGTCCACTTGTCCTACGAGCAGGTATTAATATTGTGTGCTCACAGTCGATGTAACCGTCCACCCGTCTTACGAGCAGGTATTAATATTGTGTGCCTACAGTCGATGTAACCGTCCATTCGTCTTACTAGCGGGTATTAATATTGTGTGCTCACAGTCGAGGCAAACGTCCACCCGTCTTACGAGCAGGTATTAATATTGTGTGCTCACAGTCGATGCAACCGTCCACCCGTCTTACGAGCAGGTATTAATATTGTGTGCTCACAGTCGATGTAACCGTCCACCCGTCTTACGAGCAGGTATTAATATTGTGTGCTCACTGTCGATGTAACCGTCCACCCGTCTTACTAGCAGGTATTAATATTGTGTGCTCACAGTCGATGTAACCGTCCACCCGTCTTACTAGAAGGTATTAATATTGTGTGCTCACAGTCGATGTAACCGTCCACCCGTCTTACGAGCAGGTATTAATATTGTGTGCTCACAGTCGATGTAACCGTCCACCCGTCTTACGAGCAGGTATTAATATTGTGTACTCACAGTCGATGCAACCGTCCACCCGTCTTACGAGCAGGTATTAATATTGTGTGCTCACAGTCGATGTAACCGTCCACCCGTCTTACGAGCAGGTATTAATATTGTATACTCACAGTCGATGCAACCGTCCACCCGTCTTACGAGCAGGTATTAATATTGTGTGCGATGCAAACGTCCACCCGTCTTATTAGCAAGTATTAATATTGTGTGCTCACAGTCGATGCAAACGTCTACCCGTCTTACTAGCTAGTATTAATATTGTGTGCTCACAGTCGATGCAACCGTCCACCCGTCTTACGAGCAGGTATTAATATTGTGTGGTCACAGTCGATGTAACCGTCCACCCGTCTTACGAGCAGGTATTAATATTGTGTGCTCACAGTCGATGTAACCGTCCACCCGTCTTACGAGCAGGTATTAATATTGTGTGCTCACAGTCGATGCAACCGTCCACCCGTCTTACGAGCAGGTATTAATATTGTGTTATCACAGTCGATGTAACCGTCCACCCGTCTTACGAGCAGGTATTATTATCGTGTGCTCACAGTCGATGTAACCGTCCACCCGTCTTACGAGCAGGTATTAATATTGTGTGGTCACAGTCGATGTAACCGTCCACCCGTCTTACGAGCAGGTATTAATATCGTGTGCTCACAGTCGATGTAACCGTCCACCCGTCTTACGAGCAGGTATTAATATTGTGTGGTCACAGTCGATGCAACCGTCCACCCGTCTTACGAGCAGGTATTAATATCGTGTGCTCACAGTCGATGTAACCGTCCACCCGTCTTACGAGCAGGTATTAATATCGTGTGCTCACAGTCGATGTAACCGTCCACCCGTCTTACGAGCAGGTATTAATATTGTGTGGTCACAGTCGATGCAACCGTCCACCCGTCTTACGAGCAGGTATTAATATCGTGTGCTCACAGTCGATGTAACCGTCCACCCGTCCTACGAGCATTGCAGTGGAGCGGGTGCACTGTAAGTATTCGGTTTCAGCACGTGGATATTCCCTGCGTAGATCGAACTCACCGTCGTTAACGCCTGCAGCACCGCTTGCGGAGAGTTTTTGTACTATCGAACTCCAATGCGACGTAGACACACCTACTGGCCCGGTGATCATTTCCTTCAGGACAGGTGGCTTTATTATCGTACCCTCGCTTACATCCCTTACTTTGCCCTCTTTTCTACTGTTCCGAATGAAGGGATTCGTTAGCGTAGCAATAATATGCTTAATGAAGTCTGAAGAAGAGATAAGGACATCTTACTTGGGGATCCATAAAGCTATAAGCTTGGCCTAAAACTCGAAATGAACTTAAATAGTGAATGGTAGACGAGAGAGAGAGAGAGCGAGAGAGCGAGAGAGAGAGAGGCGAGAGAGCGAAAGGATAAATTATGGACGATAATGGGTCGAGGAATTCCAGAGAATGGGATCCTGAGTAAATACTATATTTATTACCTCTTATCGTAATTTTAATTCCCTTATACAATTTTGAGTTATCGTTATGAGGATTTTAATTTTTTTTTTCCCACCTAGATTTGAATTAAAATCCTTTTACTTAACGAGTGACTATGCATGATGCGTTTGGTTTGGGGATAATAGCCGTCTGTGCCAGGAGAGAAGGTATCTCAGAGGTCACACAAGGTCTGCATGCGGAATACTGATTCAATTCTAAAATAAAAAATCAACTTTGATGCTTGCTATTTCTGTTTGAAGTTGAAAGTGTAGGAATATTTTCCCAGTTATTTCTTTGCCGATCCTGTATTGTTTTGTAGGATAGGTTGTTAAATAAAGGATTATTTCGTTGAAAAAACGTCTCTCAGTCATGGAACTGGTAGCTGTGTGGCAGGCAGGCAGGCAGTGTGTATTATTTATGGATGTTTCAATTTAACCAATACACTGCCACTAAACAGTCTGGTAATTTGCACAACCAGACGAAAAAATCGGATTACATTACATATTAAAGATAATTGGAATGCCATTTCATTGACAGGTTAGTTTATTAACGAAAAGTAAAAATAAACAACCGCTGCGGTTTTACGTTGATTGCGTAATTTAGCGCTCGGAATTAGTATGGGAAACGCGCGTCGGCCGAAGCCCCACCTCAAAAACATTAATTATTGTCTGTTTTCGAAACTAATTTCAATTTCATACTCCATAAGAGTTGGGTTTTTGGTTACTTTGAAAATACATGCGCTAGCCGGTTGATTGAAACATTATCCTATATTCCGACTGTGAATCTAAGCCTTTATTACATACCCAGTTAGTTTGAAACGCTCACAAAATGATGACGTATGCCCGGTCTTTGCAGAGAGTACCAGAGTATTGCAGCTTTTTCTATATCCGATGATCTTCACTGCTAGAACGCACCAATGTGGACCAGAACGAGCACTGGCTAGACTTCAACGATTCACGACATTCATTCATGGCAACTAAACTACTTGTAAACGAGCAGATTATATCCCCCCCCCCCCCCCCGTACCATCGAAGTACAACCTATATAAATAAATCGAAATACAATACACGGATCACGTTTGTACAACCAAATTGGCAGGACTTTTACTTTGAGGTTAGAATACGACGAAGATGACCGAGTACTCACGAGTGCCGGCTGCGGCCACAGAAGTTGGATTCGACAAACTTCGGCGCTTCCGAGCGCTGCCTCATCGTGATTGGTCGGTTCAACAGTTTCCGGCGCGCGGCGGAGCTCCTTGACGTTCATGTAGTGATACAGAGGTGGCTCAGCGGTAACATGCGATACACCCATTCATGAGGTCACTAGTTCGGTTACATTCCAACCACCGGCAATCCTGCCAACATTTACCAGTATTCCACAGATACAAGGTGAATTCGGTAACTGAGTCATACTATCAGCAGTAGGGTATTCCTTTCAAACTTTCCAAAATACTCTAATGTACGTATACCCCTAAATTGGGGCACACAAGGAAAGCCCCATGTTCACCCTACAGTAGATAATCCTAAAGAACCCTCCACAAGAACACTGGCATAGAAAATCATCGATACTTGGAAACAATAGCGTAGTTCGTATTAGTTAGGTGCGATGACGGGGTCCTATAGAGAGGATAGAACTTCAGTGTGCCAGAGGATGGCAGTATTTTAGACTCTTGGCCGTAAATAGAATACGTACCATTCGCGCAATTTCAAAATCAAATAAATATAAACAGAAAATGGGAAATGATCATTTCATTCCATTCCTCCCCAAAGAATTCAGAACCACTCTTCAAATAGGAGGCGGTAATCTTTAGGGCAATCCTGAAAATTACTACCCAGTCTTTTAATATAATATAGAGTCTACTCCCACATATTTTATCTGCCCGAAGCGAGTGGAATTGGCTGTTATATGTGCTTTATTCTTTCTGCGTGACAATTTACGAGATTAAAAAAGGAGGTCCCATCCGGATTGGTCGGTTATCCCTATTCATGGCACAGACAGCTCGTTCTGTATACGGAGCAAACCAAGATACAACCCGCAATATTGTTAGCACTCCATCATAGGAGAACGCGCTCTTCTTTGCTATTACTGCCGGGGAGAATCAGAACTAACTTCGCGCACGTGGTGCGTGCGAATAACCTCGTGCAACTAGGTGTATCGAGACCTGTCAGAGCCGATGGAAATTTTTAGATCAAATCTCGAATGAATGGCGTTCGAAATTAAAAGCCATATCACACATGTTTGCGACATTTTCCGTTCAAGAAAGTGGATGAAAAATAAGTTAATTTTCTTTAATATTTTGACATCATATTTTATTTATTGTTTCTTTAGGGTTACATTGGAGGCTATAAAAATTATATCCCTAGCGTATATTTAAAAAGTGTTCTGCCTATTGAAAAACATACTAAAAATCACAACAATATCTCACCGTAAACATTTTTCGTGAACCCATTATTTGGAAGTTGCTATGATTTTCTTCTCGTTGTATGGAAGCAAACGGTTGAACGGATTATTTAGTACTATACTTGTGTCTTCTTTTTTCTGCTGATTTGTAAGTAAATCAGCAAATCCATTGCACTTCTTGGAAAAATGAGTAAACAATGTCAAAATATAGTTTTTATGATATGTGGTTGGGGCGTGGGCGATGGTCTGAATCATCAGGGGTATTTTAATGCTAAACGTTTTATATTCATAACCAACATTTGGGGCAATTTTGTTTTAAAATATAGCGAATACATAGTTGTTCCATTATTGAGAAATATCGACAAACTGCACTTATACACGTGGGGTGACTGAATAGATAGACAAAAGTCGCGTGGATACCTTAACGGCTTCGCTCAGTCGTATAAGCGTGCTGTGAATGCTAGCTCGCCACTCTATATATACACTAACGTGTAGGTGTTCTCTTGTTCGCCAATAAACCACAAGATGAGATTGGGTGATTTTATTCCCTTTATTTTATAATGGAACGCATCGGAAGTAAACGGTAAATGGGACACATAAACGACCTTAACACGTTCAGAAACCAGGGTCTTGAAACAATTTCAACCGTAATAACGATATTTATAGATATCGTAAAATTAAATGACTATGGGAGTTAATTTGCGCTTTCTGAATATTAGATAGTTGCCAAACCAAAGAAATGAATTGAGATGGTAAATTCTAGCATTGCGCGTTATAACAATATTATTCATTATCACTGGAATATTAATAATAAAAACAGCCTATTATTTTGGTTATGCCAGCGTAGTGATTGCGGTGGTAAATGCTTTGGTCTGATAAACTATGTTCTGTGTTCCATGTTCGAGTCATTAACTTAGGTAAATAACTGACATTGTGGAACATTTTTATCTTAACCTACCCATCGTCTCGATTAACTTCGTGCCATTATATGAGATACACACAAACACGGCGTAGAATGTAGATAGAGATGCATATTTCCCAGTGGAAGGGGGGGGGGGTGGGGGGTGACCAAGTTGTTATGTAATTACTGCAGAGGCGATAGATTCACATAGCCAAAAGGAACAGCATTGTTTTCGCTGTTATTCTGGCGTGACTGTAGTAAAAACTCTTGCCTCGTGTTTACCGATGCGGCCCGAATAAGGGTGTCACTGTGATTTATTATTCGCCTGGCAGCAACTGTCGATTAGTAATCGATAGGCTCTAGTTCTCGATATCTTCATTAGGCGCGGTCTACGTTACTTCCACTGAGAGTAAAGGAAAGGTTCAGGTGCGGTGACGAATATCCTTCATTTATCTTGTCTCGCAAGATGTTGCGTTGTAGGTCAAGCGTGAATAGAAGATATTGACAACACCATGTTTGAAAAACAGCTCTGGGAAGTAATGGCGGACGCATTAGGTGAGTTACCACAACTAATGAGGTGATTGCGGGATGAAATCTGTTTTGTTTTTATCGAAACATCTTCGATGTTATTAAACAGGTCCATTATTTAAGTGTGGAGATATTTAAGAAATCAAACTCAGATTTCGAGAATTTGAGCATTTTTATCAATGTGAAATAATTGTTAAAACAATTAGACTTAAATGGTATTGCAAACAGTTCTGAAAGGTTTTGATTGAGCGTTCTTTTGGATTTGTTTAGTATTGAAATTATTTTAGATCAGTTTGGAATAAAAAAAATCCGTGTTTTCAATAAACGTAATCATAGAAATATGAATATTATCTCAGACTTCGAGGATTAGCCGAATTTCTACGGTCTAAACATCATTGTATTATTTTGGAAGATTTGCGTGAAACCAATCTGGAAATAAGCATTTTTGATAAAAACACAGTAAATGAAAGCAATGTACAATTCATGTAATTTTTTAAATTAAACATACTTTCCAAAAAATGTGAAGCCAATCATGACTTAAATATGGTTTGATCATATTCAAGTTTAATTTAAATACAGTGCATTACCATTACCAAAACCTATTGATACATATTGTTATTCACTGCAATGTCAAGGCAAAATAAATGTATCTGTTTCGTATACATGAAGATCAGAAAGAAAGTTACTGATTGAAAAGCAATAATCATTACCATTCATAATGATGATAAACTAATAATACTCTAATGTGTGGTAATCATTGACAGTTTTCCCAGACTGGTGTTCGAACCCAGAACCTCCCTCCGCTAAAGTATCGGAGCTCTTCCAACATTCGCTACACAGAACAAACTTTTACCCCATTTTCTGATTAATTCTTCAATTGACTTAAAAAAAATAACAACCTTAAGAATTAAAATATTTAACATCTTTAAATCCAGTGCTTAGTTCTTACGAATGTAAATGCTCGTTACTAACCACTTTTACAATATTATCTAGCGTTCTCCAGATCTTCCTAACAATACATTAATTTTGCGGGGCTCAATAGTGAGACTACCCATCTCCGTAAACTAAACCTAAATAACGGCTCAACAGCAACAACAACAATAATCATATGAATTGTATTAATAATAACGATAAATTATAAATCAAAATTGAAACTAATTTAAGTGAAACTCAAGAAAACATCGAAACTGAACCGATCTATTCACAGCTATGAAATTGTCCTCGCGAATATAAATCATCCGTATTGGATTATGGGCCATAGATGGGGGGGGGGGGGGGGGGGGCTTGAGACAAAAGCTGGTGGGTAGGTAGGGGCTGTATTTATCGATACATTAGCTATAATGAAATGTGGGTGTTTCGCTGAGATTAGGCCCGAGTCGATTCAGTTGTTGACTTTACCAGTACTCGGTGTATGTTTTCAAGTTTCCGTTCCTAGTTACACGGCTGATGAGGGTTCGTGACATACAATAGAAATATCTCAGCAAGGTCAGTTTGGTTTTAGTCCGTGGAAGCTAGCCAATGATAATTAAATGAATATTTGATGGCAAACTTACGTAGGAACTTAAAATATAAGTTTGGATTAACTTTTACATGTATATGGCATTTTAAGAGCGCATTTTAGTATCTTACGTAAGTATATAAACCGATATTTCATTACATTACTTATACGAGTAGTTTTATACGAAGACAAACTTACCCCGTTCCTCAGTAAAACGAAAATAAAAACTCATTTGGAGTGAAAGAGTCAGGAAGTTGTGTTTTAATATTGATTACGTTAGGCGTTGTCTCGACTATAGACTAATGTTTTAACGTATTTATGGGGGAAACATTGTGTATGATTTGAAAACAATAATCACTTAGTATGAGAGTTTGACTACATCCTACTATATGGACAATAACGTTGCCTCAATACTCATACACGTGGTCTGTGCTCCATAAATGTTCTACGTCAAGTATCTGGCTAATGTAATTATATCCACTTTCAAAACATCTAAGCCTGGATCGCCATGGTAACACGTTTCAATTACCTGTTGTATGAAATCAGCTGTGCAACTGAAAAGTTTAAGTCGAGTGATCAAAATAAACATCTTTATGTCCGTTACAATAATGGCTGCTTTTTTTACTGTACCGATCATCAAAACTGTACTGTAGATGGGGTATAAAGAAAATGCTCTTATTTGTTTGTTCTGCTTGAGCTATCAGAAACTGTTTGTGAAAAATTGTTACTTTTTTTGGAACTGAATGTTGATGTCGATAATTTATCATTATTTTCACTCGACAAAAATTTGTTTGTAGTAGTAGTGTGTTGTGCTAGCAATGACATGTTCTGTTAGGACTTATAGTCCCTGAATTGATTTTTTGTGGTAGGCAATCCAGATTGCATCTCTAACCACAGATAATCAATTCACTACGTGGTGAATTGGTTATCTGTGCTCTAAGAATTATTTCGGTCAAATTATGAATGTTGGGGTTTAGTTCTTACATTTACAGATTGGTGAATTATTGTCTGATTTATTACGAGTTATTATCACGATCGTAATGAAAATTGTTTTACTTGTTACAAATATTTCATTATTAGGGGTGGCATCGTGTATTCAGGTTACCCGAGTTCAGTACTCGGAGGCTCGAGCCGTTTTGGGGATTCGGGTATTTTTCGATTCTTTAAGTACGTTTTTCTACTAAATTGATTGTTCAATTTACGCGTTGATAAGTAATTAATTAATTCATGATTATATATTATGTGCATGTATTTATTTAGATTAGAAGTAGAAAAATAATCTTGATTTCTACTTTATTACAAATTCAATTTAAATGAATAAACAAATCTCCCTTAAAGATGAGTACTCTGTCTATTTATCGTTTTGTTACTTACTATTTATTATCCTTATCATTCTTTTCATGTCGCTAATGGAGTTATTTTTTCTCAGTGACGCGTCGTTTTCAGGAAAGATAGCCAAGACAGTAAGTCATTCAGTCAGTCAGTTGGTGGCTCATATCAGTTCGAATAACAGTCTCGAGGAAAGGAGGCAGGCTGCTTAGTGTTGCGAAAGACTGTGAACGACTCCTTGTGTATTCTGTAGCTTTGTTTGTAGAAGGTGCACTTACGGGAACAGTCATGAAATTTTGGTTGTTGCATTGCAGGTGTCAGCAGATATGGGGATTGGTGTATTTGTGGTAGGAAGAGGGCCAACATTAACTTAACAAATTGGCAGACATTATTGGTTCGTGTTTAAAGAAAAATAAACGAGAATTTGAAACATCGTCTGCCTCTTCGAACACGCCGTTGCATCGGTTCCTAAAAAGGCAATGCGATTCACCTGTAGCGCGGAACGATGCCAATGAAGGTAAGGAACGTCTTTAGTAGCATATGCACAAATTCTTACATGGGCCGAAAATTTGAATTGCCTTTTGCCTCAACGTGTAAACACACAGGGGACAGGGGTCACTACTAAACAATTAACAATAAACTATCACATGTATGTACACTTTCATACTAATCAAGGCACGTTGAGGATTGAATTATTTATGGGTGTCGCCCACTTAAGCTTCGGTTTTAGTTTAATTAACATGCACTTTTTCCGCAAACGTTAATTGCCATAACCAATTCTGCTTGATGCTAGCACCAAACCAAAAATAGTGTGTTCTTAAATTTGTTCTGTAAAGTTGATAAACATTGCTTTGCGCATTGTATTTGTTTCTGTTGCGTAATGCTTTCAGCAACTTGGTTCTCCAAACTAGAACGAATCTTCCTAATTTGTGATGCTCCTGCAAACATCAAATTGTGGTGAGCAACATTATTTAAAATTATAAGTTAGATGTAATTATGCAATTCCATTGCTGGTAAAGCTAAACCTGGATGTGAGAGCTTTAATTGTTTCATGCAAACAGTTTTTATTGAAAACGTTATGGAGAACATTTGTGGTAATTCTGACTCAACGGATACTTACGGCAACGGACAAATACCACTCCCGCTTTTAAATTTGAATTTAACTCTATTTTAACGGTTATGAGCCACGATAACCGTTGTAATCAGAGAAAGCTGTGCTATTAACAATGATGCAATGTGGCCCATGTATTCGAGGCCCACATTGGTGTCCAAACACACAACTGCTCATCAATCTAGCGCTTGATAATCCGCTGGCACGATGTTCTTTCAATGCGTCGACCATTGTTGGACCATTGTTTCAATTTTATAACTGCCATGATGACCTGACGCGGATTTGACTTCATATTATCAGGATTGTAACAAAACCATTCATGGTCCTTGTAAATGCAAAACATTTTGTGCTGTGGAAAGGCTATGGGTGCACTTTATAAAATAATGTTTTCTCTGTATTATTAATTGAGCTTTTTAACAACAATACTTGTAATGTTCTCTTCGTTTAGCCGCTTTTTACTGTTTGGAATTTATATCACATTATTTTTTTTGAATGGGAAAAAGTAATATGAACGTTTTTTGACTGAAGAAAAACATAAAATATGTAAACATACCACTTTTGCAAATGTCGTTATCCAGAAAATAGCCAACGGAGGGCAAAAAACGAGCGAAGAAGCAAAGGTGAAGAAAGTGTAAAACTTCAAATTGTGCGTTTCTTTTTTAAACTAATAATATATTTGTATTGCTAATTGTTAAATACAATTGTATTTACTGTGTAAAATGTAAGGGTTAATATTAAGGATGCCCAATAAAATATGTAGTCTCGGCCTATCATTAGTCGCAACCAAAAATTCATTTTTGGTCTCAATTTGAGAGGGTATTATGAACTTAGCGATGGGCTGATAGTTTTATATCGTGCAATTGCAAAGTTGGTAATGGATGTTCGATGTGTCTTGAGTCTGAAGCAAAAGAGGAGAGAGCAAACTAAGCAACATCTTTGAACTCGACGGAAAAATGTCATCATTCGTGACATTACTCAAAAGAAGATAGCCACAAATTAGTGGAATATTATAAAGCGGCATTAATGAAAATAATCAGGTGGGCACTTTTACTGTTTTATGTGTCGTTCTCGGAATCGCGCTGAACGTTGCGTCGTAAGGAAGATCTTAGCAACTTCATGGATCATGAGATATTTTAGTAATGTCTTCAGAATGCTACAAATTATTCAGAAAGTGATTAGTAATCCATTTGTGGTTTAGTAAGAACTAAAACTGAAATAAAAAATCTCGAGTATTGTAATCGTTACACTTGATATTTTGGTAACTATAAATAATTACTCATTTCTGAACTATTTCTAAAAATAACACCATCAACGTTTGCGATAGTTGACATTTTTAAATCCAGTTTCTAGTTCTTACGAAACTACATTCGGCTTATTAGTCACTTTTTAAATTTTCTATATCGTTCTCAAGATATGGCTAAACAAAATTTGGTTCACGCTCAAATCATTGTTGGGGCTGTTCTTTGTCCGTCGATGTGTCCATCAGCCGTAAATGGAGTCAAGCTGCTGTAATACCCATTTCAACAATAACTTGGACTAAAGTGTTGTCATACACTACCCATTTAGTGGACATTATTCATTATACCGGGCATATTACGAGTAAAACAAATTTATTTTGAGGAAACTCAGAATACCTCTTATTATCCACGTTGTAGAAGCCACACGGCTAGAATGAGATGATGGTCTTCATTTTACGAATGTGCTAGAAGCAGAACCCAGGTTTTTGTGTTCGGACTGTCGTAAGCTCTACTAAAACAAACATGTAATAATATTCATTGCCAATTTTATCGTTCTACATTAAAAAACGAACAGTTTTATATCAGTCCTAACATTCACTTATTCACTTTTTCCGGATTTCCCGACTTTCCGCTGGGCTTGAAACCGCTGTAGTTAGGGAGCTAAAATATAGCAAACAGAGTTTTACTCATTTTAAAAAGATATGTGGTTATTTAGTTCTTTGGAAAGTGGAACAAAATGTGTATGTATTACGTTTAGATTAGATGAAATATATTATTGAAATTGTCATGATAAAAATATTGAAATAGTTTTTGTAGACCATATATCACATCATTTGGACTGATCATATTAATTGTTATTTACCCGAATAATTATTTAGTAACTTCTTTTTTACCAATATGGAAGAAATACCAAATGCCAAATGTCAAAGCATAATTTAACTGACGAGTTGTTGATGCACCGGAGAGTTATTTCGCCCTGCACTGTCTCGCGTGCTTCTGTGTATCGTCCAAAGAACGTTTGCAATGTGACCGACTAGAGAGAGAGAGTGAGTCATGAAGACTGACCATTGGCACTTGAAACGCACGTGTTGTCGACAGTCCAGTGGCCATGTTGTTATTACACTAGTCTCATGCGATACGGCTACCAGGGCGGTAAAGTCGACAGGTTCCTGGAGTTCTTTCATTTACGCATTCGTAAATTCGGTCTTCCACTTAGTCAAAGATAGTAAGATATACCCTGTCGACTTAGTGAAGTGCACAAGCATCGTTAAACACGCCTGCTGTGTTTTGAACTTACAGGTAACTAATATAATTATACAGTAGTAAATTATCACAAATATATCTGTTTCAAGTAGATGGTAGGAACTAGATATAAGAGTTGGCACTATTAGTCTTAGCTGTTTGGTAAGTATGATGGGGAACATTTATGTACGTCGACAGTTACGCAGCTACACTTACCAGTACCTAGTACATATCAGTTATGGATCTAATTAGTAAAACATCAAATCTGTCGATACTTTCCTTTTCATTCACACAATTCTTATATATGATCATTTAAATATTTGGCTAACGTTAAGAATTCCCCTCAACAGTTCTCTACTGACAGTGATTAAAAAATGAGAGACCTTTATCAAAAGCTGATTTACATTTGATGGTTTCACTGCCGTCAGGGGTCTCGACGTAACTGCCGTTGTGTGATAGCCAACCAATAATCTTTGCTAACGCTGCATTTGCCAACTTCATTATCGGAATATCTGAGGTGCAGATCCAAGGAAATGTCACTGGGAAGTGGTTCTGACGTTCCTAACCGTCTCACAGCAAACTGCAGCGTGAAGAACTCAAGGTAGGCCACCATCCGTCGTGTTCAGTAATCTACTTCGGTAGTCGGATGCCCATTGGCCGGCTATACCTATGAGATGATGTCGTTACTCGGGACTCCCTCACCCTGGCAACATTCAAGGACAAATATGATGTACAGTTCACACTCGCTAGAATACGCATTTTCCTTCATGCTAGAGCCAAATGTATAACTGGAATTGTATTTATGTATACTTGACAATGCTTCGCAACAGTAACGTTACTAAAATCTACTCATCTAGTCACTAAAACTGACTGAAAACTATCTGGAACCGGCCACTACGTTGGCACCTTCGGTAATTTGTCTCGAGTAGTTTGCTATATACAATAGAATTGTATTTTGTCGATCTTTCTATAGCTGCTATTGTGGAATAGTTACATATTCAGTAGCAGATAAAATTAAGTGATGGATTATTTTGTATCCCGTATTCGTCCTCTGTAAAATACTGCGTCGCCCACGACCGTTATACCATACTTGTGATGTCTGTCCCGTCCTAGTAACGAAACTAGCAGACGGTTTATTTTAACGATGTTACGTTTACCTAGAGATAAAAACATAATCTAGTCGAGAATATCAGGATCGACTGCAAGCTGGCCGGGTAGCGCAGCTAATCTGGCCCAATGCTTCATGTAACGTGCGGGACCACCGGAATATGAGACATTTGTTTTACTTAAGCGAAGGATATAAACCGTCAGGGGACTTGCGGAGAATAGAGTTATATTTTTCGTTCTACCCTTTTCACAAATTTTCACTCGAATTACGAATGATTTGTGACGTTTACTCCGTACGTGCGTTGGTGGAGAATGGAGGGTGGAGGGTGTACCGGAGTGCGAGGGGCTGTTGCGTTGTTGTACCTATCTATATGCGATGGTGGAGGGTGGAGACGGGATACGGATGTACGCGGGGCGCGAGCGGCTGTAGCGTTTCTGCAGCCATATATGCGATGGTGGAGGGTGGAGGGTGGAGGATGGAGGTTGGAGGGTGGAAGGTGGAAGGTGGAAGGTGGAGAAGGGTTCTTGATTGTAAGCGGGGTGCGAGCGGCTACCCGTTGCGTTGCTCCAGCACACAACACCGATAGAGGTGGCTCTGCGGTAAGACACGAGACTCTAATTCGGGAGGTCACCGGTTCGATTCCGGCCGCCGGCAGTCCTGACTGAAGTTTTTTCCCAGGTTATCCTCAGTCGTAAAGGCGAGTATGCTGTGACTGAGTCATACTATCAGTCCTCGGACATTCCTTCCCAACTGTCCAAAACACCCTAATATATCTATAGTTAGTCACCCGAAGAGGGGTACATCAGATAAAAGCTGGTGTGCACCCTATAACAGGAATTCCTACTAAAAAATATTATTATGCAGGCAACGAACATACCTTACCTTGTTTTATATGGATAACCAAAGTTTAAACCTGGTCTGTCAATATGATCGGTGCCCGCAAAGAGGGCTCTCGTACATATCTTAAAGCATCCCCTTTGTCCACTGATCAGGGGCTTGCTCACTTTTTCAACTTGTCGGCCCGTCACTCCTCATTCTCATTCATACCAGCCCTTTTTGCGAACTCAACGCCCACCACCCTTGCACGCCCCCACCCCCACCCCCACCACCAAGTTCCTAACTGGACTCCTTTTATGATATCCCCGGCGATGTGTGATGGATCGGATTCGGCGGGCGTCATGACCTAGCTGTAGAGTACGTCAAAAACAATTACAACAAATTAAAATAATAATAATAATAATAATATTAATAATAATAATAAAAATAATAGTAATAATAATAATAAAAGTAATAATAATAATGATTATAATAACAATAATAATAATAATAATAATAATAATAATAATAATAATAATAATAATAATAATAATAATAATAATAATAATAATAATAATAATAATAATAATAATAATAATAATAATAATAATAATAATAATAATAATAATAATAATAATAATAATAATAATAATAATAATAATAATAATAATAATAATAATAATAATAATAATAATAACAATAATAATAATAATAATAATAATAATAATAATAATAATAATAATAATAATAAAAATGGCAATGATAATGATAGTGATAATGATAATGAAATATAGGGTCAAGGACACATTGCTCTAGGCGGTTACAGTACCTTACTCGCAGCGCTGTCAAAAAACACTTTTACATATTTTGTATCGGAGACGGTGAGTAAGTTTAATTTTAATTATGGCCCGAAGCTATTGGGTTTAAAACTTCTTCAATGAGACGACGATTATGAAACTCGATTATTCTCGAACTCATCTATTTCCATTTGTCTGAATTCCTTCACCACGAAGTACCAAAGACCCCATGGAACTAGTTAATATTATAATCTTCAGCAATATAAATGTATGTACATATTGTAAACAATACATGCATACAATGGTCAGTCAATTAAATATGTCAGCACCTCAACATTGAGTTTGATATAGAATCGGCAACCCTTCAACCCCATTGTAACTCCAACTTTTGAATGAATGTGTAATAGTTACTCACTAAAAATGGGTGCCCCACAATGATAATCACTTACCCCCCCCCCCCCCCCCCTTCGGTCCTAAACCTGGCTACATCTGTATATGCTATAACGTATATTACTAACTACTATTACTACATGTCTATTACTCTACTACTTCTCCTATTCGGACTGAGTAAGAAAATCATGATATTTCTACTCTAGATCAGTCTACTCCATTCCAAAGGATGACAGTAAACTGATCTTGGATAGAAAGTGAAGCCAGTGGTTTATTCTACAGCGGAATGTATTCCAACGACGCTAGTGGTCCTATATGGTGTGGTGGGTTATACCATAAAGCTTCTACTCAACCAATACATAAGCCATCAGATAATGCATCCATATTACGGATCTAATATATTTGTATTTCTGCGACACCTTCAGCTTCAGTAGTTTTACAATTAATGTTACTCATCGGACAATTTACCCTGTTAATGGTACGTATGCTGTATTATAGCCGCTACAGGCAACAAATTAAACCCCCAAATAACCACCGATAAAATAATATATTTCTATCATATTTTATGGTTAAATAATCTGCAAGCCACATGGTTCAGGATTAGACCAACTGAGCTATAGTATTTCATCGTGTATACCATTGTTAGGAGGGCTAAACACATTAATATCAGTTTAGCTCGCTCTCACCCCCATAGCAGAGCTCGTTTGGAGGTCACTAAACTAATGGACTGGATGAGTGGCTCAAGATATTGAATTTCGGTTGGAGCTCATCATTAATAATCAGAACCTGGTTCGCATTCACTTCGAGAGGGTTGGGAAGAGTTTTGACTGAGATTGGACTCGATATTGTGGCGGGTTGGACTGGCATGCCTGGTTCTCATTCACTTGGAGAGGGTTGCGAAGAATTTCGACTGTGATTGGACTCGATATTGTGGCGGGTTGGACTGGCATGCCTGGTTCTCATTCACTTCGAGAGGGTTGCGTTAAGAGTTTTGACTGAGATTGGACTCGATATTGTGGCGGGTTGGACTGGCATGCCTGGTTTTCATTCACTTGGAGAGGGTTGCGAAGAATTTCGACTGTGATTGGACTCGATATTGTGGCGGGTTTGACTGGCATGCCTGGTTCTCATTCACTTCGAGAGGGTTGCGTTAAGAGTTTTGACTGAGATTGGACTCGATATTGTGGCGGGTTGGACTGGCATGCCTGGTTTTCATTCACTTGGAGAGGGTTGCGAGGAGTTTCAACTGAGATTGGACTCAATATTGTAGCGGGTTGGACTGGCATGCCTGGTTCTTATTCACTTCGAGAGGGTTGCGAAGAGTTTTGACTGAGATTGGACTCGATATTGTGGCGGATTGGACTTTCATGCCTGGTTCTCATTCACTTCGAGAGGGTTGTGAAGAGTTTCGACTGAGATTGGACTCGATATTGTGGCGGATTGGACTTTCATGCCTGGTTCTCATTCACTTCGAGAGGGTTGTGAAGAGTTTCGACTGAGATTGGACTCGATATTGTGGCGGATTGGACTTTCATGTCTGGTTCTCATTCACTTCGAGAGGGTTGCGAAGAGTTTTGACTGAGATTGGACTCGATATTGTGGCGGGTTGGACTGCCAGTGTCGTGTATATACGCCAGCGTAAGAGAGGTGATCGTATCTTGCTTTATACGTAACGAACAGATTTTCCTCACTGGATGTAATAACATTTAATGGTGTGATTAGGCACATGCACTGAATTAATAAAGTTTTATAAAGCTGATGGGGTTTTCTTTTTTTCGCGTAAAAGGTTCTGCGTTATTTCTCCTCCACGCTACGTATGTATATGTACAGCACACGAGTCGGGTGCTCCGATGGGCTGTTCAAGGTTCGATGGGACGTTCAATAGCATGGGAATAAATGCATATAGATAAATCTTTACAACCCACTATAGATTTATAAGCACTTAAAAAAATACATCATTTCTAATAGGGTGGGTCCGATATTTTTGAAACGAGATTGTTGAGTTGAAACGGTTTCACTGTGGATTCAGCACTCTTGCCTTAATCTCTCCAAACATTCATTCTACTTCCAGTACATTCTTTTTTAACGACACGATCTACTCACTATAGTGTTAACTAAATAGAATTACGGCTGTAGGTATAGCTGAGCCACTGCGAAAATTGGTCATTCAATTAAAAAGAAACAAGTCAACTAGAAACAATTATTCATCATTAAAGATAAATATGATATGATGTACAAAAATGTGATGTGATTTTTAGTTTATTACAATGCATTATAGACGTGGTCCGTATACCCTGAGCCGTGTATTGGCTAAAAGCGACACTAAAATGGTGAGTAAAAATGGGGGGGGGGGGGGACAACTCTGGGTAATTCAGATTACTGATGGAAGTGGATCACTGCGGGGATAGGGTTGACTCGTTTCCAACCAGGTTGTTCACTTGGACTTAAAGTTTCACTCGTATTTTCTCACCTATCCTATAACAACGTGGAAATATTATCCTATGACTGTGAAAACTTTAATTCAACTGAAAACGTTTCCAAAGAAGATTCAATCAACATTCGTATTTTTCGTATTTTAAGGCATCACGTTCCAAGCAAGCTGGTGGCGTTATCGGGCTGTGTTTATTTTTTTATAATGTAAGTTATATAGACCTACCTGCAGAGCTCTAGATTTGTCGGTTAAAATTACTTAAATAGTGTCAAAAAGTAATCCAATATATGTCATCTCCTAAAGAATGTAATCCTCTTTTCTATAAATGTTTCTCTAATCAAATAAATATTTCGTTTTCTCAAATTAACTTATTTAACTTTTGAAACGTTTGACAAACTTATTTGCCAATGGAAATGCAAGTTATTATTTACTTATTGCGCTTGTCGTGATTTGCTTCGCTGAGCGCAATATAAATATAATAACTAAATTTTACATTACTTTGGTCTAGACATTTGTTCGTTAAATGATTCCCAAAGAATTCTGTCAAGATGTATGGTGTACGTAAATAAAGAAATATACAATAATATACGTACAGCGCATAAAATGTAATGTTGTATTTGTAGTGAATTAAGTCGACTGCGCTCACGTGGTAAATGGAATAGAATAGAACTCCATTCGCAATACATCGTCAATAACAGAATTATTACTGAGTTTGGAATATTTCACAAATAATATACTTAGCTTATATATAATACGAGGATTATTTATTTCAGCGTGCTCATATTTCACCCAGAAGGCCTACAGAGATTGCATCACATCACATCATTTATAAATGATGCATCTTATATCACAAAACTCTTAAGAAAATGAAATCGATCTGCGCGCGGCAACAAATTACCCGTGGTTGTGCCATAAAACCCATATCGCTAAGCTAGCTTGTCTCAGGGCTGTCATATTTTACGGCCATGCAAGAAACGCAAGCCTTCAAAACAAACTTAATCGTTAATGTTACAAAGTGTTCCTTTTATTTTAAATTGCCGATAAGAAGTTATTTCTCCTAACCCTAATCGATGTTACGCAGCTGAATGGCAGCCAACATCCGTCAAATGTGCGGTGTGTTTGATTTAGCGTGCATGGCCATGCAGGGAATATACGTGCCAGAAATACAGGACCGCGATTATTATGGTGCGTGGATTTATTCAAATGATTCTACTACTCTCGTTCTCACTACATTCTACCCAAGGTCTACTTGATCTCCACCTAGCGGAGGCTCGTCGAACTCCCAACTTAGGTCGTCGCAAGGGAACCACAATCGCCATTTTGGATCCCACTAACTAACTCCCACCCACTGTTATAATAATTAAATATCCGTTGTAGGTCATGTAACTTGATACTTAAAACACCTAAAAAAGAAATGTTGATAGAATATAATGATCGAAGATTATAAAATATGATGATTTTTCCTTTTTAGGAGGTAATTCTATTTGACAGATCACTTCATTTGTTTTCTTTCACATTTCTCCCATTTGAATAACATGTGATTTTTAACATTGTGGAACGGATTGCGACGACCTAACTTGGGAGCTCGACGAGCCTCCGGTAGGCGGAGATCAAGTAGACCTTGCATTCTGCCTACACACGCGGACTTCTTTACTTCACAACACAACAATGAGTTAAACAAGAAACGAGTCATGGGTATGTTGTGTGAAATAATGTATGTTGCGTTCCAGGCTCGAATCCATATGGCGTGGTCATGGATGTCGTGTGGAGTTTTTATCATCTTCATAATCCCCCACTCACCCAACATCTCGATTATCATCGTTGCCAAAATATGAGACGTATAAACGCAAAATACCATCATCATTAAATAGAGTGCGTATGAGAAAAACTCGTACGAAACCATGGTAATTACCGAAATTGAGCTACGGGTCAGAACAACATAATCGCCGGTTGTCGATTATAAATAAGTAGAGCCCCCCTTGAAAATGGTGAATAAAGATAACACCAAACACGTTTTATTTCACAAAATGAGCATAAATATTAGATTTAAACAAGAAAATGCCAGAATAATCACCGCCAAACATCGACATTCGTAAAATTGGCGAATTACACCGAAATTCACTTTATTTGTGTTTTATTGACAAAAAGCACAAGAAAGTAAGTATGGTTTCAGCTCTTTGTTATTTTGCCGACGTAGACCTGTAATATACGCAATGGAAGTGTTTCAATCATATTTACGCATTTTCAACCCTTAGCATTTTGATTCTTTTTCGCAAACTAGTGCCAGAAAACAAGATGGTAATAAATGATGTTCTGCTGCTATCGAAGAGTCTGTCATCGAAAAATAAGCATATCGTAATAAGTAGATGTACAACAAGCTTTCTACATCCATAGGTGCTGCTATTGATTCATGTCCAGCTATTTACCTCGCGGATGGTAGATGAGTGTTATGTCTTATGGCCGCCTCCCATACTCGCCGGATTATCACTAGGGGTTTACATTTATAGGCAGATAAAAACGCATTGGACGGCCATTGCGTCCTTTGGGCAAGGCTATTAAATACTAAAAACGTGCGGGTGTACCTTTTACCATTTCAAATATTGCCTCTCTATTCTCACGTTCATGGCAACTGGGTATGGGATAAAGTGTTCACATTTGTTCAGAGATATGTCCAACCCTCAGCCCCGGACACTGTTCAACTGCGTCTTCTGCTAGTTTGGTTATTATTGAATGCGTTTACCGCGGATTTCACTCATATGCTCTGAAATATAACTTACAATTTACAATTGCTGTAGTATATTTTGTACTTAACAAAGCCTATTGATTAACTGGTGGGTTCATTAATCGGACCTAACAACTTTTTTGCACTACTCATACAAAAAATGTAATTCCATTATAGTATACCTTTTTTTGTCAGTACCTATCTCGAGTTTTTCCACGCATAGGTCTATCGCTATTTGATATCGACGTAATCACTAGGTCTACACTCTACCGATAATGTAACTCAAACAGTTCATGTGGCAAACTGATAACTGAAGTCGGAACATTTAAATAGTGACTTTACTCAAAGGTTTAAATCATTTTATAATCATTGTTCCCTGCCCAAAAGGTTAACTCATTATTGTGTGATCCTAATTGGGGTGTTTTAAGCGCTTAGGTCTTCAATAGGATCATACCTGACGTTGATCACATTCAATTTGTCACCAGAATTTAATTTATCTATTTTATTCGGATGAAGGCATATTCTCTCCATAAAACCATGTATTTTTAATTAAACAAGTTTGGATATTGGTTAACAAGCAACTCGAACATTAATGATGCGCACTACTGAAGTACATCATTACTGATCACCGGGTCAATATTTGGTAGGCATAACAATTCTCTCGTTTTCTGTCGCACACGCACACGCACACGCACACGCACACGCACACGCACAATAACGGTGGGCTTCTATACCCAGATTGTTGCGCCTGTCTGTCATAGCACGCAACGTTGGTGCAACGCTGGTGCAATGCTGGTGTAACACTGGTGTAACGCTGGTGCAACGCTGGTGCAACCCATACTAACAGCGAATTCGTATAGGTGATTACCACGCAGTACTCACTGTTCTGTTGTTATGTGTTCTCACTAAAAAAAGTAAGTTGATCGACACTGCAAAAAGTTAGCAATAACCTAACTATACCCGATGAATTAAGAGTCAACAATAAAGACCAGAGCGATTGATACTATAGTACCGTTGAGTGAGTAATGTAGAGTAGAGGCCCCACGCCTTCTTTAGTTTGCCTACCGCCTTTTACTGCCCAAAATACTTTAATCGGGTAGTAGAAGTTCGCCAAGCGACGCGATGACGGAGCCTGATTGGTCGGCTACTTCACCGAGGATATACGAAGACAGCCGAAAACTCCGTCATCGCGTCGCTTGGCGAACTTCTACGACCCGACTAAAGTATGTTGGGCAGCAGAAGGCGGTAGACAAACTGCCGATTGCGTTCCGACTGTACCCTATATTACTCACTCAACGATATTACTACTGTATTGAAGGACCTTTAAGGCCCCAAACAAAGCACCAACAGACATGTTCCACCACCTTCAGGAGTGGTCTATGAGTCTATACCAGCTGAAGTGGTGAAGATAATAAAAACGCTCCTGCGTACGAACCAGTCACCGCTATTTGGTATCAGGGTCCAGCACTTGGGAGAAATGACAGGAAATATGACCGATCGTAAAAAACGTAGAATACAGTTTGCAGCAAATAAAAATTGGCGCGTGTTCGCTGCGATATGGATTAAGAGTGTGAGATTACGTCATTTTATTACACCTGCGAGATGTTTGCTCAGTTCAATGACGTACCATAAAATAATATTCTTCAGCCTTGAACCTACCATGAAATATCATATCGATTGAAATGTAGCAACCAAATAACACATTAAACCTGTGACAAATATGTAGAATAAAGTTCATGTTGCCATAAGGTATTAATATCATACGATATAGCGTGGAACTGTAGAATAATATAGTAAACCAATCGAATTTCTGTTCAGGAGATATTCCAGACTGTAGATGTAGAAACTATACTATACTGTATACTCCTAGATTCTCAAATAAAAAAGGTTCATTTAATCTAATAGTTTTTATACCTCTACATTAAAATCTTTCAGTTTCAACACTGTAATATTTTCTCTCACGTCAAATGAACGAAATCGTATATTCAATTGTAACTTCAACAGTTCGGCCCTGCAGTTTTAGTTGGGCTTCGTAATGAGTTTCGCTACGTTATTGAAGCGGTGTTTTTACGACCAGTGGTGTTCATTTGGATGGGATAATGTTTGGTTTGCTCGTACTTTATGGTTGCGCCTGGGATTATTCTACCGCGTTGATTGGGTTATAATTTAGCTTAGATTTTCCAATAACAATTAAAAATAAAGTAATGTTAAATGTGGTTTTGAGTCGCCTGTGTTCAACATTGTAGTTGATTGCCATACGGTGCCGTAATGGGGGCGAGAAAAGCTCTCGTTGGTATCTATATACAGTATCCCATACAATGGGCGTGACTTTGTTTCATGCAATGAACACAAAACAACAAGAGCCCTCTGCTGATATGTCGCGAACAACATGTTCCTAAATGTTGTCTTTCATCCCCCCGTACGTGGTGTGTGAGGGGGGAGGAGGGGAATCACGGGACGTTGGTTCGAATCCTCATGAGACATAGCTTTTTATGATCGTCTTTCATCCTCAACAATCCAGGGTGCAAACTGTCAGTTGCTATACAGGACAGGGACGGGGATGGGGGGGGGGGGGGGGGGGGGGGCGGGAGGGAGGAAGGGAGAACCCTTTCTGCCGGATGCGAAATGTCTTGCTTTCGTACAGTAGCACTTAGAAAGTGTAGCAACAGGAAACAATACGATCCAAACAATGGTTTAGTGTTTAGTAGGGCAACATTTCAACAATAATTTTAAGTTAATTATTGTTAGTAAACTAGATTTACAATATGATTTTTTTTCCGGGGTTTCGATATATCAGGTGGGAATGCCTTTAAGCAAAGCACAGAGTGAGGGACGAAATATTCTCCCCCCCCCCCCCCCCATCTATCTCGCCGTCAATTCGCAACCCTGCAACTATCTAGTATATCCACTCGTTGCCTGTCTACAGCAATAACTGCAGAAATATATTTACTGACATGCTTTACATACTATCCATGAATATTTTAATACATAAGTATAAAGTATGTTTCTTTCACCTGGCTTTCTACATAAATCTTCAGCATTGTTTGAGAAGCTCAAGTGTTTCTCCTCTCCATCCACTCCCCATAATAATTAGTTTACCTATATGGCCGTAAAAAGCAAAACTTGCTAAAATTCGCGCTGATGTCTCGTGATTTATAGAGAACACCGATGGAAATCAGTGTTTAGCAAATATTTTAATTAGTAGACTATCACGCGTGTGCCTGCCACGTCACGAGCTAAGCTCTAAACCCCAATCGCATGAGCCACCGCGGACGGCCTTTGTCTCGAAAAACGTAAGTGAAAACAGAAATAAGTGTCCATGTTTCTTTTTTTATTCTCAACTTTGAAAGTCCTGAAAAATGTTGTACCAATAACGCTAGTTTGCAATATTCTTCTGCTTTTGTTTTGAGAATTCCCTTCTCACATCGGCTGGCAGGAGCAGTTCGTGCTGTGCGTCACCTGACAGTTGCATGCCCACGGGATGACGGGAATTCAATATCGCAGTCCTCCGCGGCCTCTCTAGGGACTGCGCCGTGTCGACTGCAAACACTCGTACGTAGTCGCACTGCCTTCGACCGGCGGCTGCATTCACTGCGCCGTGTCGACTGCAAACACTCGTACGTAGTCGCACTGGCTTCGACCGGTGGCTGCATTCATTGCGCCGTGTCGACTGCAAACACTCGTACGTAGTCGCACTGGCTTCGACCGGCGGCTGCATTCATTGCGCCGTGTCGACTGCAAACACTCGTACGTAGTCGCACTGCTTGGACCGGTGGCTGCATTCATTGCGCCGTGTCGACTGCAAACACTCGTACGTAGTCGCACTGCTTCGACCGGCGGCTGCATTCATTGCGCCGTGTCGACTGCAAACATTCGTACGTAGTCACACTGGCTTCGACCGGTGGCTGCATTCATTGCGCCGTGTCGACTGCAAACACTCGTACGTAGTCGCACTGCTTCGACCGGCGGCTGTCTCTTTTATTTCTCGGCTATTATTATGTTATGTTAAGTATTCTCTGTAACAGGACCGAGGTCCCACTAGTGCAAATTTAATATACTATGCACGATGATTGATGAATGATGATGAGGAAGGGAGGAGAGGAAGTCTGGTACCGACGTGTAGCCTACTCATGTCGATATTATTATTGGTTCTCTGGCTGTTGTTATGCACTTCTTGGGCGGTCCCAGACGAATGGTGGCTGTATCGTTGCCAGGGATTGTCCAAGACTGATCTTTTGACTGAGAACCCCAGTAACGCGATCAGTCAGCTCAGCGGGTGACGGGAATCGAATCGCTATCTCGAGTTGTCTTCGGATATCTGTGAGGGCATTCGGTTCTTGAGGAGTAAAACTTCTGTGATAGTGAGAATCGAACCTAAGAGTCTGAGCATTGGAAGCCTCGAGGGCTCAATCGCTCACTGAATAGTCTGGACCAATGTTTCTCCAAGTGTGGTCTGCAGCGATTTGCAGTGAGGCTGTTCCTGTTCCCAAATACTTGCAAATAGTATCAGAGGTGCTTCATTGGAGGGTAGCACTACCTAATACCACTACTACCTACTAGCACTAACAGCCAATAGTGTTATTTTCTCGTAGACCTCACGTGCAATGGTCATAGCCCATTATAGCTGTTAAAACAAACTGTTAGATATAGTAGATTGTCCGTACCAACTGTCACTTATCTTTTTGACATGATATAGATATTCGTAATGCAAAACCAAATTATGTAACAGGTGAAACCAACAATGGAAGTAAATTACATTGTTGCAGTACTTACGATAATTTGTGTGTTAGTATAGTACAATGTGTTTGGTAAGGATACATGTCTAAGCGTTGTCATATAGAGTTAAAAATACACCAAACAATAAGGTTTGTGGTAAACTTTGGAAGAGGTAGCTCCACGGTGACTATTGACTACGCGGTTCTATCATATGCAGTTTACAAACACGTTCAGTGCAAATCACAAACTGACTTAGTTATGTAGAATGCATTTTGATGCACACTTACATAATATGCAAGTATGTGTATGTCCTTCAAGAAGCAGAGAAGTTGCTGTTGGGCTGTAAATTGTGCTTAGTGCGTCTCGGATAACTTGTTTTGTTCTCACGTCTTATTGTTTCCGTGCGCAGAATTTGCAATGCCCAAATAGTTTCTAGTCAGGCAGGACTGGCGCGTTGCATTATGGCCCCTTATCCGGGAACAAACATGGATCAGTTGCTGAAAAGTGGTTCGCTAAAGCGTAAACGTATAGATGTGGAATAGTAACGTGAGTTGTGAGTAAGCCTACTCAGTTTTAGGAAACCGGTGAACAGGAATCGAGTGTCGTCATTGAATGCGAGCTAGTCTGCACGAGTAAGCGTAAGTTTATGTCACACAAGCACGGAAAGAAAAGAGAACAAACAGTAAGGACGAATGTGAATATCTGAAAATGGGATGAAGAAAAAACAGTTACACGTTTTTAACGAGAAAGGGTTGTCCCTGAATTAAGTTAGAACTATGCGAGATTATATCGCTTTTTAATAATATCTAAAGAATGCTACACCACATAGAAAAAAGTGAGAAACGGTGAACTATTTGGCTTTGTAAGTTCTATATACATAATGATAAATATATTTTATGTTGTTATCAATTTAGGGTTGATATTTTGATTGAATATTTTGTATTGTACTAATTTTGGATTGAACCAACAAAATAATTACCCTAAAATATAAGAAATGTTTATCAGTGTGTGTGAAGTGCAATGAGGACCAATAGTTGTCGGTATCGGGATCACAATCGCAATCCGGATATCGTGAAAGAGTGACATGTTCTTATGGCGCTGTTTACAAATAAATCGTAATGTCGTAACGATTGTAACGGGAAAAATGTACGATTACGATCACGATGCCGACAATTGTGGTTGGAACTTTAATACTAATTTTTACGTATTCAAATCAATAGGTGATAAAGCTAGATCTAAAATATGTTAACAAATAAAGCAACTAAAGCAAGCAACGAGGAAAATTATGTGAAACGATTCACGCGTGAGTTGAATACGTTGCACAGTCACTCATGAAGTATTTGCTTTAGTGTACACTCACGCACGCACACGGCACGAGCTCGCCTCTAGTTGTCGTGTTCACTAGCTACACCCGTATCAGCAGAATAAGAATGTATCAACACGTGATATTAGGGTACGCGTCGTCTAAAACACTATTATTTTCATTGTTCAACTTTATAGAAGGCCCCTTTTAGGTTTATTCATACAAGGCTCTTTTTATGGATAGTTAAAAAACAATACTGTGCTAGAATAGCTTTTAAGTACAAAATAGCTCGACTGTATGAAGCAGAATGTTTTACATTTCACGCCAGGCACCAACCACGACAAGGAGCACCGAACATGCATGTATAAACCAAGAGTAGGGCCTACGAACGTCGGCCGCTGCATCTTAGCATCTTATTGACACACTAAATATTATGAACGATTAGGTGTGTTCGATGCGCCCAGGTCGAACGGATTCAACAGTTGAGATTAGGGGAGGAGATTAGCGTCATACGAAACAGAGCTTCAAGAAACGTGTTGTGTCAAATAGAAGAATGGTTTCGAGAAAACAGAGCGCTAGTTCGTAGCGATCAGGTATACACTATATACTGGGAATGCGAAAATATCTAAACCAACATGATAATCACATGTTGAGCTTGCAAGCTTTTGCATTTATTTAATCTTGTTTCATTAAAAACGTAACTTTTCTTCTAGGATTATAGTTTGAGACATGAAATCAAGTAACTCTCGTTAAGTAACTCATTACTTGTTTTGTACCGTAACCCAAGGCCGTCACGGTTTAGTGCTGCTATCTTTCGGCAGCTGCAAGCTAACTAGGCATAGCCTATATTCAGTTCACGAGAGTTGGTTGATCTTACAGTTTACGTAGGCCTTTACAGCATACTTGAGGTTTTGACGCATTCCAAACATCGAAGAAATATAAATATTTCGTAGCAAGTAAATCGATTGTACATAGAGCTGAATTAATTGATCGAACAAGGTTTGAGTAACTTTTGTGCTCGTTGCAAAACGAAAGATGAAATAAGTGTGTGGTTTGCGCCATTAGCCGTAGTTAATTATGTCCATGGATGGGGCAATATTTACGATTTCAATTTGTGCACCTCTAGGGGGTCCGCACTTTATTAACTATCCATCTTGTAGATCCCAAACTAGCGCCAAGGAGGTTTTGGACAAACTATCTACTATTTATTTTCTCCTAACTTACGCCATAGATCAGCAATTTGGTAAAAAATAAAAAAAAAAACTCTGTGAAAATGTTCATCATAATTCTTAAACTCTGCCGATAAGAGACTAAATGTTGCTGGTTATTCGATCCGAGACTCCGCAACACCCCATGTTACTTCAGACAACGTGATCGGCGACTTTACAACGAGCTTCCTCTATACATGAACTTTTAACGATTGTCGAAAAAAGTACAGCTACGTATAAACTTTAATACTTCAAGTTAATGTGACTATTTCTCTTCCTAAAAGTGATAAAATAATCTTGTCACTAAAAATATAACGAGGATTTTACGAGTTTCTTGGGACTCGGGAAAACTAAATAATGCAGTTTTACTGGCAATATACAATAAGGTGATAGAAAGACATTAACACCATTTTTTAATGATACATCACCAAGTTTTATCTTAAACCCGCCGATGACCAACTGTTTTATCATAATGTTGCTCAACCAACAAACACCACCGACAGCGCTGGTATAAACTAATCAGTTGAACAAACTAGATCACGACTAAAAAAAAAGAAAAACTGCAATAGTCATACTCTCACGTTCAAATCGTAAACAGAATGTTAATAACGCGCTTGAATATTCAGAGACAAAAACTAAATTAACAAAGTTGGATATAGGACAAATTTAGTTTATTTTCTCTTCATGCAACCATGCAGAGAAGATTAAACTGCCATGTATGTATATGTTTATTTACGAATACATATATTGGAAATATATTCTCACTATAGTAATATCAATACGTGCTAATATTATAACATTCGAGTACAAACATCGTCTAAGTTGCCTTGTTTTTTGGGCCTCTTTTTTTTCTAGCATTTTATTCACATTTTCTTTAAACGAAAAAATATCGAATCGAACAAACTTACGCTAATTTCTCTTAAACGTGAATTCGGATGTTCGGTCTGTGACGCAAGTCATTATTTATACCCCGTGTGATGAAGCCACCTGGCGTCTAAATAATTCAATTGCGGCCTCATTTTCAATAGAAAGTCTATAAATCATCAGACGCTCTGTGTTCTGTGACTCATGCTCTTGCACACTGGATGGATGGAGTTAGCTAAGCAGTCGTGGGAGGGGGGGGGGGGGAGGGGGGGGGGACAGTCTTGCTTGGGCTCGCCTGTATTCAGCTTGACGACGCAATTCACCTCATCGAACTCAAACTACTAAATAAAGTCAATAAATTGTAAATATCCAAATTATGTGTTTCTTATTTCAAACGTAAGAACTCTTCCAGAGTGTCACGGAAGTTCATAGTTTTCGGACTGCCTTTAAGACTGAGGAGAACCTAGGGAAATACCTTCAGTCAGGTTTGTTATTGGTCGGAATCGTACCGGTGACCTCCTGAATTAGACTCTCGCGTCTTACCGCTGAGCCACCTTTATTGGTATCTTTCCTACTGCTGTATAATATGTAAAAGGTGACTTTGCAGTCGTAATAGCAACGAAGCGCAAAATAAATTATTTATTTATTTATTTATTTATTTATTTATATATATATTAAAATTAATTGTATATATTATTTATTAATATTATTAGATATTATTATAATATTTACATATTAATTTATATAAATATATATATATACATATATATATATATATACATATATATATATATATATACATATATATATGGCGCCCACCCGGCAAGGGGGAGACCTGGGTTCGATTCCCAGTCGGGGTTGGTTTTTTAATTTCTGGATTTCACATAACAACCACGTCAAGAGTGTTCTTGAAAAATATTCATATGGATATATATATATATATTATTAATTAAAGTGTTTTAATTTATATATATATATATATATATATATATATATATATATATATATATTATATATGTTTATTTATTTACGTGAGGAATAACCTTTCATTGGAAAGTTGTTGATTGATGTGATTGTATGAAACAATACTTAACTGACAACATTCAAAATTAGAATGCCCAGGCCGGATATATTATATTGTCATATTTTACATCACATGTACTCAACTAATACCAAATTACATCGGCGACGAGGGTTTTTATAAAGCGCGTGTGTGGACATTTTGTATTTACGTTTAGCACAGTTGATTGATTACGTAAGAGAAATTCAATTACGGCTTTTTATAAGATGCATAAATCACAGTTTTTTTGCTTGAAGAAAGATTGATTGCGTGAAGTTTTTTAAGGCTTGCCTAAAATACATGATCAATGACAGTGAATGACTTAATTTGTGCGAGTTAGCTCCACCTAAAGCTAAATAACATGAAAGAACATCCCCTGTAAAAGTGCATGGAACATCCACCTGTTAACCGTTTCATATAAAAAGCATTCACGTGGAGGTATTGTGCGTGCCAGAATTTGAGTGATAGCTCTCGAAATGCCAACATGTAAGCTCGCCTTATCCATCTCAAAGAAACAGAAAGTTTTATTCCCTAGAAAACGAGGTTTCATGTGTTTTTAAATAGATCTGCTGGTCTATATAATGTCGTACATTGCATGACCAACTCTCTTGTAAAAAACTGGGATTACTCATAAAAATGAAAGTTCATGAAAAACAAGATTTCTAAAATAGTACTTGGCAAGAACCAGAGTTTATAATTACCCTGAATTATCGGTTAGTTGTTTATTTACGTATAAAACACATTTAAATAATATGGTTAATTGTGATGATATACATTGTATTTCATTAGATAGATGGGTTGTTAAATTAATATTGCATTGGGTTGATGGGTTCAAATTTTCGGAGCGCTGGCGCTTTCTTTCTACCCTTCTTTAACGTGTTCACTTGTCAAGTACTCATCAAGTGACAATAACGCTCTTGATTGCGTCAGGTCAGTTCATTGTACTTGTACTGACTACGCTGAAAATATCCAGGGGGGTTGGTGGGTATAGCCCCCCAAACGAAATCCCAGCTTTAATAATTGTCTACTAATGCACGACAAAGATTAACAATCTACTTACAAGTTTTTTTGAGTAAAATATTTTTCCCTCAATTTAAAACTCGGTGCTTTAAATTTAAATATTTATTATTTGAAAGTAATTGTAATTTAATGTGAAAATGAGAACAACTACTCAAGAAAGTAATTCAAATACAATTATAGTTTCGAAAAATAAATTGAAAAAGTAAATAATTACTTCTACTCCATTACTTTATACGACTGTTTGTTATGAATGAATGAATGAATGAATGAATGAATGAATGAATGAATGAATGAATGAATGAATGAATGAATGAATGAATGAATGAATGAATGAATGAATGAATGAATGAATGAATGAATGAATGAATGAATGAATGAATGAATGAATGAATGAATGAATGAATGAATGAATGAATGAATGATTGAATGAATGAATGAATGAATGAATGAATGAATGGTTTAAACCTTTCGTTAATTGGCTTAAATGACATCAAAGCCCCTTGGTGGTCTATCCACTTACACTTCCCGTGCAGTCTTACCGTAAACGCGAGGCGCCTCAAAAGATGTGAATCTTTTGAATAAACAGCGTAACAAACGCTACTGTTATTGCTTCGAACTAAGAGTCGCTTTTATTGTTACGTGGGCAAAAACCACAATAAAAATATTCGTCTATATGAGACGAAGTAATAACCCCAATCGTTTTGTACACATTCTTTATTTTAATACGCCTACGCGTACGGTTCTATGACACTGAAATTTAACAAGAACGTGACTTTGCCTCTAGATGTGGTATTAAATGTGACCCTTTCGCGCCAACATGTGATGAAATCTTTTACCACAGCAAGGCCAAACAAAAACATAACGTTCTTAGAAAACTCGTTAAACGTTACACATTATTCATTCACTTCAAGATTATAGGCTGGCGTTATGTACACTGTACAGTATACAATGCCAGCCAGGGTGGGGCTGGAGCTGGTTTCGACTCCCGTAAGACTTTGTTCTGAAAATAAAAAGATTTTAAATATAGTTCTTTTACAACAACTTCGGTAATGCTTTCGTCATCAATCAATGACGTGTTTACGGTCTCGGCCAACCCGAGCAGGTATTTGGATTTGTTACGGCCGCTGGTTGGCTGCCGCTCACCCACCCGTGACGGAAGCATTACCGAAGATGTTGTACGGTGACTATACCAATTTTAGAAAAGATGTCCATTCATCGAAGCTACGGGAACCTAGGTTTAGGGTTTTAGTCCCGGTTGATGTATTCCTACCCTTGTGGTTCCAACTGACGATTGTACATAAGGTATGTAATCGTATGTGTTTCTGCTGTTATCATGAATATGCATATCACACATTGTTATAAATTATTGTTGTATATTATCACATATACACCGATTATTTGCGCAGATGTGTCGTGGAACCAAGCAAGCTGTTGCTACGTAGCCTTATCTTTACTGATAACAGCGGCAATCACACGAACGACAACTTATAAAAATATTATGAAGCCTAAAAACGTTGTATATTGATTTTAGTTTTCACATGTGAGTTATTGGCCTAGTGAAATCATCAATCAATACGGCAGGTTTACACATGCATGCTATAAGTGAGGTGACCGGCCGGCCCACATACCCATCTTTGATGTGCGTTTACTCTTTGTACATCCGGTCGAAGTGGTGACCGGTGTCCGCAAAGAGGACGCTCGTGTACGTGCATAGCTGTAATAACCATATTTCTCATTCATCGTGGTTTTTCTTTCTTGTCTTTTCGTCTCATTCTCTGAATGGTGGCAATCTTTGCGATCTAAACGCTCAGAACACTCCCATAAACCCCCTAAATATGTTGTAACCCTTTATGACGACCCTGTCGATATATGATTGATCTGATCAGCTGATGACTTAGGTGTTGCGTAGGTTTTAAAATAAACAATAACATGTATTAGCCACGGTAGAAGTTATTTTGGAATAAAAAAACAAATTGGTTAGAATAAATAAATACATTTAAGTTATTATAATTACCTCATTTGTAATATACATTAAACAAATATAACTCATTTTCTAAATTCAGAAGGGGCACACCAGGGAATAGTTTGCAAAGTAAAAAGCGCATCCACGAGATGGGATCCACTCACTATTGTAATACTCGGCCTCTTAAGCTGTGCCAACAATAAGAAGGGCGATAAGTGACTGATAATTGCCCTACTTTAAGTTATTAAGAATCAAGTACCTTTTCGTGAATACATTTTGTAAATCGTCAATGGGGAGAACGTATCTAATTATAGAATTGATTAAAAACTTTATTGATATTCGTAATTTAAAATGACAACATTTTAGACACAGTGCAAAAAAGTTTCTCATTGTTTTTGTAAACAATGCCGAACAAGACATAATATGCGTGTTGCTTTTAGTATCTGAATAAATCTGATAAGAATGATTACAGTGCGTATTTAAGCAAATAACCAGATAGTAAAAATGTTGTTTATTTAAATGCGTGTAGCGTTTTTCCGAGCACAAGTACCACTGAACGTTGATTACTAGGGCGAGACAGCCATTGTCTTCACAAGACAGCTTTCCTATTAAGTACAATTGGACCATACATATGTATACCCTAAGCTAGTTAGGGGGTCGGGCTGGGGGGATTGCATGAGTCAGCTGTGATCCCCTCCTCACATTTATTGAGTAAGGGTGAAACACATCTATTGTGTGCATTGGCCAAGGGGCCCGGCGCACGCAACTGCATTCAAAAAACGTCATCTGTCACGCATTACCTTGAACGTGATTTCCTCAATCACGTGTTAGTTTACAAACAGCCGCGCACGTGACAATATCGCCTTGTTTATTCTTCAGTTCGGTTCGAAACTTTTTTGGAAGTTTGTTGAGTTTTGTGTTTGCGAGGAGATGATGTTTTTGTCGATGACTGTACACGAGTAATGCAAGTTAGTGCGCGCACATTAATTTAGCAGACTTCGTCCGAACTTCGGGGAGGGTTGACGAATTTTTGTTTTGGCTCAGTGTTGTCTACGTGGGTGCATCGTCTAGTCTTGTGCTTTGTTGTGTCTTAGTTTGATAGAACTCAATTTATTATTATTATTATTGTATTACTATTATTACTACTATTAAACATTACTTGTTTCTCTGCGTGTTTATGTGTGTATACTTATAAATTTATATATATTCATACCAAAGTTAGCTGTAAGGATTTAAATACCTGTCTAGTCCAACTATAGTACAACGAAAATAAGACTGCCCGCGTGAAATAACGAATATTTTTACTAGTCCAAAAAAGTCATTTTACCTTATAAATTTAGAGTTAATAAAAAATTTAAAGTGCAATATATTTTTAAACATTCCGTTATATTTTTCTAGTCAAAAGGTAAAAGCTAAGTTAGTTGTTAAGTGTGATGTTCAGCGAGTAACTCGACTCCAAAGCAAGGTATGCTTCTGCCCAACGGGACCGGGGGCCCAGACGGGAGAGTCGTCATGTCTCTATCTGGGCATCGGGAGAGAGACGCCATAAAACTGTTCATAGGACAGATACCGAGACATCTAGAAGAGGAAGAACTCAGACCGATGTTCGAAGAGTTTGGGAAGATCTACGAGTTCACAGTTCTCAAGGACAAGTTCACCGGCATGCACAAAGGTGAGATGTAAACAAATGTCACGTGGCGTAGTCAGCTGGTGTCGTGCACGACCCATATCCTCTATTGTTATTCATTGTCGTGAAGTTAGCGTCACGTGACTATTGATTGATATTAATTTATATGTGAAATATTATTATTATTATTATTAATAATAATAATAATATTATTTACTATTTTTTATTAATTTATTTTTTATCATAATTATTATTATTGTTATAGTATATACATTCTTGGTCAAATCCGGCGTGAACATGTTGTACGGGCACAAACGTAAAACTCTTCATTGTGTTTACCATTATTCTGATTCCGTACTTAAATCAAATTAAATATATTATTTTCTCTAAACCAAATTGTTGATGATATGTACGGTCGTGGACGATTTGTTGTACCCATCCTAGCACAGCATTCGCTCTTCGTATGGCTGGAAAACCACAACAAAGATGGAGGTATATTCTTTAAAGTTTAAATGTACGTCCTATCGTACAAGTGTTATAGATTTATGCATCATCTCGATATGACGTTCTGTTGGACAGCTGTTTTGCGTAACAATACCAGTTGTTGATATATAATATAAGTGTATACACTTTTTTAAACACATTTATATCTGTAGCATAAACACATGTATATAAAATACACATACATAAATATATATAACAAAAAGTGATAATAATAATTATTAATATTAATATTATAACGGTTTTCTTGTGAGCTGCGTTGCTTGATATTGTTTACTTTGCCTCGTGTTTGGTATTTTTGTTGTGTGGATTGGGAAGCGGCTACGTAATTACTTATTACCGTAGTGTCTCGTCTGCACTACAGGATATCCCCATAGCGCCTCTAATGTCTCCCAACTCCGTACTGACCCCACAGACCGGCCATATAAGGACCTACTCTCCTCTTCGCTATGGCTTTAAAAACATAACACAATCATCTACTGGCCATGTTGATTCAAAATAAATTCCTTTCAACGCTCTGATATGCACAATTATTATTATTATTATTATTATCATTATTATTATTATTATTATTATTATTATTATTATTATTATTATTATTATTATTATTATTATTATTATTATTATTATTATTATTATTATTATTATTTTTATTATTAATAATAATAGTCTATTCTTGTCATCACAAAAAAAAATAATAAAAAAAAAAGTTTTGACAAGAAACGGCGTCGACGCTAACAAACATCATGCTAAAACACTTAAAATCCTAAGAAATCTTGTGCCGCGAAGAGCCTTCTAAACACTAAATACTACGCTAACGTTTTAATTAAACTAATCTTAACCAAAACTAAACTAAAACTAAACTAAACTAACACTAACACGTCACAGGTTTGAAAGTCTGCCACATGTTATTACAATAATTCGTAGTGTTTCGTTCGGAATAGGGAAATCAGCGTGCGCATATTGTAATCTTAGTTACCTTCGCTTCACAGCTGTTGTTTAGTTTCCAAAAATACCTTCGTGTCTGTGTCATTGCCCATAACACGTTTGACGGACATGTGCAATATGTCCGTACGTGCGTAATTTATTAAAAGTTCAAGTGTTAGCTCTACTATAAACCTATCCAATCTGGAGTATAAACAAACCCACAGCTATGCAGGCCAATGCTCTGTGTTCGGGTTATAAATAATTATACCTCACAGGCCAACTGAGTAGCCTGGCTGGAGTCTGCAAACTAGTATGTATAGATATAGTCCGTTTCCTTCAGGAAGGAAGTTCGTACACATGTTAAGTAGCCTGGAGTCTGCACTGCAAGAATATACTAGTTTCCTTCAGGAAGGAAGTTCGTACACAAGTTTAGTAGCCTGGAGTCTGTGAATAAAACTTGGAAACAAAACTATACTAGTTTCCTTCAGGAAGGAAGTTCGTACACATGTTTAGTAGTCTGGAGTCTGTGAATAAAACTAAGACTATACTAGTTTCCTTCAGGAAGGAAGTTCGTACACTAATCAATAGCCTGGAGTCTGTGAATAAAACTTGGAAACAAGACTACTATACTAGTTTCCTTCAGGAAGAAAGTTCGTTCACATTTTTAGTAGCCTGGAGTCTGTGAATAAAACTAGGAAACAAGACTATACTAGTTTCCTTCAGGAAGGAAGTTCGTACACTTGTTTAGTAGCCTGGAGTCTGTGAATAAAACTAGGAAACAAGACTATACTAGTTTCCTTCAGGAAGGAAGTTCGTACACATGTTTAGTAGCCTGGAGTCTACAAGACTATACTAGTTTCCTTCAGGAAGGAAGTTCGTACACTAAATAATAGCCTGGAGTCTGTGAATAAAGCTTGGAAACAAGACTATACTAGTTTCCTTCAGGAAGGAACTTCGTACACTTATTTAATAGCCTGGGGTCTGTGAATATACTAGTATAGTCTGTTTCTTTGAACAATGAAATCTGTAACCTATTTCGGTCTAGTCTGTTGATAGTGATAGCTCGTTCGTACACATTTTTGTACCTTGAGTCGTGATAAGGGAGAACCCGTGTAGTATAACTGTGATCGTGAATATATCGACTACACAGACGTCGGCTTGCTCTGACTTATGTATGCACATTGCACATGAGTGTTGGCCTTCTACTCCGAGGCTGTGTGAGACAAAGGAGCCTAGCAGTGCCCGAAGGGTGAAGGGGAAGGGACCACACCACATTGGGGGGGGGGAGGGGGGGGGGGCATTGTGGTCAGCACACTGCTGCCACCCGAGTGTTGGCAATGTGCGTCCATTGTGGGGGGGGGGGGGGGGGGGGGAGAGAGCTGCGTCTAATATTCGGAGACGCGTTTATATGCACACAAATTATTTTAAAGGTGCAGCTGAATAATGTTTTATAAATTCATGTTTTATACTAAAACAATGTATATTTCAAATTTGATTTAGCATATTTGAAATGTAAATTGGATCTATTCACAATTTTAGATTATTATTATAGAAAGTCGCCCTCCATGCATTATCCAAAACATTATATTGTGAACTCAACTCAGTTTGAAGCACATACTGTTTTTACGTTCTTACGTTCTGAAAGTTAAAATGATTTAAACTATGAGTGAGTAACTTAATATAGTTAATACCATCATAATGAAATTTGGCGTGAATTTTGAATATAGGAATAAACTTATAATGCTATATGTAAGGGATGTAATGTTAGAATTGTGTTTAAAGCAAACGTAGCACTGTATCCATGCAGGCTTACTAGATGTTGGTTATAAGATTTAAATAATGACCATTAGATTTTGTATTTTTAATTTGTATTTACTATTTAATCAGTACCTAACACGTAATTGCAATTGGTAAAAAGATGTTATCCAGTAAGCTTCCCTCAAAAAATTATAAAGAAATGCCTTCTGCAGTGTTGCCGAGAATCGAACCCCCTGCCCCCCCCCCCCCCCCCCCCTCTCAAAACACGGCGCGCCACGTGCGTTTGATCAATAGGAGAATTGATTTGGTTAATTACCTAGGGTCATATTTATAATTCATTCACTGGTGGTTCCGACCAGGTGTTAAACAGCTGGGGTTAACCGTTGCATGACGTACGTATGTTGCATGTACTGGTGCATGTCAACAGGAATAGGCTACGTGCTGGTGCCATCTATCTTTATGCGATATTTACTCACAAGTTTAGCGATGTCTCTTGGTATTACGACCAATAACAGCATTCATAATAAATACCGTGAACGTGTATTCCTATATTGGCTGAAGAGGGCACCGTTCGCCCTACACCAGCCTTCCCACAAGAGCGTTCAGGAGTAGGAGTCTTACGGGTGTATTGGTCGTTCACTAATTACTCTTGAACTAATCGTAGGATTATCATAAAAATTTACTTACTTGTACATTAATGTCTTATTTATGTGTGGGTGAAAGTACATTTGTAATCAACGAGTTCAAAAATAGTATAGGCCCTACACGTTTTTGAACATGTTTTTCGTATTATTTCGACAAAAGTAATTTATTTGCACAATTATAAAGGAGTACGCTATGTTTCAACAGGTTTGCCACAAATGTACTTACACCTGTTCGCAGACAAGACATTCCTGTACAAGTCGGCAAATATTTATAAAAATCCTAGTGTTAGTTTAATAGTAATTAGTGGACTACCAAACGTCAAAACTACTGCCGAACTCTCAACAAAACCTATCGTGAGTGCATTATGTGTTTGTGCGGCGAGCACACAACCTTCAAGGTCTCTCTCTGGTGTCGATCACACGTCGTCACACGTCGTCATACGTCGTCACACGTCGTCACACGTCGCCACACGTCGTCACACATCGTCACACGTCGTCACACGTCGTCTCACGTCGTCACACGTCGTCACACGTCGTCCACACAAGGACACGGAGGATTTTTTAAAAAGATATCCATAAACTGAGACATGGGGTGAGTCTCTTAAATACCCCCTTAAATACCCCCGTAAAAACCCTTAAATGAAGTCTCTTGCAATCCTCAAAAGTAAAAATCATACAACTTTTGGATAACATACCCTAGCTTAATATATATATGCATCCGCCCCCCCCCCCCACACCCACCCTCCTCACCTACTTCTCACTCTATTTCCCCCTCTCTCTCTCCCACTGTACGCACATCGAGAGTAAGCGTGATCTAAAATATGTAATACAATCAAGTCTATAATAAGTTTAACAAATATGTGTATTATGTAATAACGTAAATAGTAATAATATAATTTAATATTAACAGTAATATAATGGTTTATTTTTATATAATAAATTTAACAATCGAGGGCTAGCAAGGTGGGTAAGGGGGGGGGGGGGCGTGTGTGGGTTGAAAGGGAGCTTATCCATGTGTGGAAACAATGTGTAGGTGGAAAGGCATTTAATCTGCAGCTTCCTCGTAGTATATCCTATTCAGATCGCTTGGCCTCTCTGAATAATCACAAGTCGTATTACGCGCTATATTTACCAGCACATCGAACCTCTATTCTAAAATAGCACCTAGATTGTTTGTGTAATATACTTGTAATGCAAACCACCCGCTACAAATTTTGCGGCGACGAAGAGTTCACATCCTTCTTCGTGCAAGATAAGAAATGATAAAAGTAACTACAGAGACAAATTTTATGTTCAAGCTAGTGTTGCTGTTAAATATCACAGCGCTAGCTCGCTTGCCCGCTTTTATCACATCGCATTATGAAGTCTTCATTAGTTAATCTTAATTTTATTACCGGAATTCATTCCATTCTTCTTTCTTCTCTTCATTTCATGCGCTGATTAAGATGTCTGGTCATTTTATCACCCTACAGACAGACCTTTATTAAAAGTTGTTGAAGTAGAGAAAATGGAAATAATAATGAAATGTCATTTGCAGTGGTCGTTCACATGCTATAAAACATAATAACCGGTCGGTTAAGCTTAGGGGTAGAGCTTTCGCTACAGGCTTTTCGTACGTCACCTCAGGCGATACCAGCTTTTTAAACTTTCTTGAAATACATTTGATGAAGTACAAACCATATTTAGAAGCTAAATAATGTCTCTGCTCTTGATTTATTCGAGCCAACTCGATTACAAATTGGAGTTTACAACTTCCAAATTGCATGTTTCAATCCGTACAGGTCGCCATTGCTTGACTTTGTCACCGGCGAGGCTGGAATAAGGGAACATAAAAGTGTAATTTCTCTTGGAAACACGGATGGTACTTTGTCAAATAATTGGACTCGTAAAGTATAAAACGTCTGCGACGATAAGTGTCGTCGGTCTGTCGTTGTGCAGCGAGGTTCATCTAGACGATACGAAGCTGCAGTGTCGTTGCTCTGTCGTTGACAACGAGGTTCATCTAGACGTGGTACAAGAACTCCACGCGTTACGCATCTCTTGTAGACGGGCAATGCTAGACTGTCAGCCATGCAGCGAGGTTCATCTAGACGTGGTACAAGAGCTCCACGCGTTACACATCTCTTGTAGACGGGCAATGCTAGACTGTCAGCCATGCAGCGAGGTTCATCTAGACGTGGTACAAGAGCTCCACGCGTTACACATCTCTTGTAGACGGGCAATGCTTGACTGTCAGCCATGCAGCGAGGTTCATCTAGACGTGGTACCCACGCGTTACACATCTCTTGTAGACGGGCAATGCTTGACTGTCAGCCATGCAGCGAGGTTCATCTAGACGTGGTACAAGAGCTCCACGCGTTACACATCTCTTGTAGACGGGCAATGCTTGACTGTCAGCCATGCAGCGAGGTTCATATAGACGTGGTACAAGAGCTCCACGCGTTACACATCTCTTGTAGACGGGCAATGCTAGACTGTCAGCCATGCAGCGAGGTTCATCTAGACGTGGTACAAGAGCTCCACGCGTTACACATCTCTTGTAGACGGGCAATGCTAGACTGTCAGCCATGCAGCGAGGTTCATATAGACGTGGTACCCACGCGTTACACACCTCTTGTAGACGGGCAATGCTAGACTGTCAGCCATGCAGCGAGGTTCATCTAGACGTGGTACAAGAGCTCCACGCGTTACACATCTCTTGTAGACGGGCAATGCTAGACTGTCAGCCATGCAGCGAGGTTCATATAGACGTGGTTCAAGAGCTCCACGCGTTACACATCTCTTGTAGACGGGCAATGCTAGACTGTCAGCCATGCAGCGAGGTTCATCTAGACGTGGTACCCACGCGTTACACATCTCTTGTAGACGGGCAATGCTAGACTGTCAGCCATGCAGCGAGGTTCATCTAGACGTGGTACCCACGCGTTACACATCTCTTGTAGACGGGCAATGCTATAGACTGTCAGCCATGCAGCGAGGTTCATCTAGACGTGGTACAAGAGCTCCACGCGTTACACATCTCTTGTAGACGGGCAATGCTAGACTGTGTGAGCACGTTTCAATGATGGGAGCCATGCGCATACCGCGTGCTTCCAACCCTGTGCGCAACCGCGCCACGACGCTGGCTAAGCCTGGAGCCAACTACAAACGTGGACCTAGTCGGCTGAAATGCTCTGGTGTGGTTTGACCTAAGACAACCAGTTCAGTGCGTCCGTTCACACCGTTCTCAGTCACGATTTTTTTAAACAAATTTCTATTATTTTCGAACTAGTTCTATTTGACAATTTCTTGTGTTTTTTGTCGAAAATAATTATTTCGTTATAAATTTTATAAATTGGCCACGTTTGTGTGTTTCTCGCCGGTGAGTGACCAGAAGACGCTTCGCGCCAACAGGTAGCGAGATGCATCCATGCTGATATCTTCAGTCGAGGACTCTGGTCCAATGTTGCAACTCTGACAGTGAATTGTATAATTATTTTGGACGTGGCGTCTACGTACCAGTCAAGTACATCGAGTGACAGAGGAGAGACGTGTGTGTGTGAAGGATCGATGGCTGCTGATTGAGGCAACGTGGCTTTACTCTTCTTCTGTCTTCTCTTCTTTCTCCTAACGCGCGTCTGTTGGCCACCACACACTCAAGGTAGGCCATGCTCCGCCACGTGCCTCACAATCAATACCCTACACACGAGGTTTAATCGAAATCATCTCAATTATTGACAACATACGAGTTTAATACGTAAACGTGAGCTGTTGAATTGAACGACAGTAGTATATAGAAATATTAAAGTTGTCTTCTTTTATCGATGTCGAGCTCGGAAACCACTTATGAATAATTTACCTATGCGAATAGCTGAGACCACCCCAGAGGGTGTTAAAATATTTAGAAACAATATGATAGAGAAACCCTTCTGATTGTGGGGCGCATGCACAATACACATGGACTAAATAGTTCTCGTGCATGTGAACGACGCAACAGCTGAGATAGAAAATGTTATCGCGATACTTCCAAATGTGCCTTTGGCTCCCATATGAGTAGTCTGTTTAACCAGGTGGGTTACGTACTGGTAAAAAACAGTTTGTTTTGAAATCCTGTGGGTAAATGTGTCCTTATCTGGACTTTTACAAGTGTGTCGGGTGTTTTTTAAAAAGGCTTTTTATTTTGGCATTTATTTAATAAACTTACTCTTTCAATTTGAACACGTGTTATTCAAGTTTAATTCCTTAGCTGGTCGTTCTTTATAGGAACTAGTATATTATGCATTTTTATGAAAAATGCAACGCTTAGTTATGTACTGGTAGCGAGTTACTGTGTCAGGTTAAAGTTAAACATTACCAAACATGAAGGAAGGGAATTGTAAAATTTTGAAACTGGTCACAAACTTCAATAATAGTGAACATTAGGTCTAACATTTTAATCTTTTTATCTAAAAATTTATCTGAAAAAGAACAGCTGTGCACATTTTATATTACAAGAAGAAAAATATGAAACTATCAATAATATGCAAGAGTTCATTAAAATTATGTTGAGAAACATGTGTCCCTAAACTCAAGCGCTTTAAATAGGAAGATAAGTATGTCAATACAATTTTAAACCATATTTCATTTGAACCGTTTATCCACGGTACCATTAAAAACAAAAAGCATTCAATTTACACCATAATCTTCGGTACACTTTCTATCCTTTGTCTTGGATGGTCATAATGTGCTCAATGTTATTGACACTGAACTTAAAATTTGTTTAGCCTCAGTCATTTATCATCTGTTTGCACATATTTACAAATATTCGTTTTTTTTGTTTACAATTTGCATAATTCCAATATCTTAAAAATGATCTCTGGTGAACATATCTCCATTAGGTAATTCATTACACATGTATAATCATTAACGCCATAGCACGCGCATAGTTTTTTATTCATATGTTTCATATTTGAAATATCAATCTTTGATTGGTTATCGCTCACTCGTCGATGGTGTTCGAAGCCTACAGGGTTGGTTTAGTCGCTTTAAATTAAAGTCCCCCACTGCAAATTAGTTTAATTACTGAGTGGGTAGACTCTAAATGTGAATTTATTTATTTTATTTATTTATATAAATTATACAAATGCGAATTGTCTTTTTAAATGTGCCAATCAATGTGTATTACTTAAAATAATATACTCATTTTGCGGTATTTTGCTTTAATCATCGGAGTGGTTTAATTAAATCCATCGCAAGCTTCCATCTATGCGTATAAGACGCAGTGACTCGTCAGAGCCAAGATAATAACCTCGAATAGCCAATAGTCAGAGCCTTAAACGGATAGACCAGAATAGGCATTCCACCATATTCCTCGTGCATATGTATTTCGACACCTATTCATTGTTTCACCATTGATTTCACATAGGTACCTAGTCCGAACTCTTGCGATGCGTTTTGTTTTGATCTCTTTCTGTACTACTAACTACTGAAATTTATTGTCAAAGAATTACTTGTCTGCGTACGAAGATTCTATGAATAGTACTCCCCTGTCAATAGATTCGTCTTACCTACAATAACTTAGTTGCAAAATCTGCTGAACTGGACATTATTCACATGAAACTGGATGCGTTCAAATCTGCTATCTATTCACAACTCTAATAACTCTCTGTTTCTTTCTTTCTCTTTTACTCGATACTCAAAATTATTTTGTTACCGAGATACACTATCTCTGTGGGAATATTTTATGATGTACATCTGTATCTTTCTTCTATCGCCAGTATTTGTATTTATTTGTAATTGTTCTTGTTCGTGATTACTTTTATTATATTGCACTTGTGGGTCTTTGTGACCTGTTGTCAATAAATAATAAATAATTGTCTTGCCGTTAGTACCGTGGATATTTATTAGACGTTTATTTCCCCACGTGGTTAGAACCGAACGCACTTACGAGTTAGTGTGCGCGTTACTCAATACTTTGCCTTTGCTCTGGACTGAATCATGGAATCACGCACACACGGCTATTTTTACTTGGTTTATCACCAGCCATAGCTAACCTTTACATTTACAGCATTTCCTGCAGCCCGACTATAATCTAAGCAAAGGCAAATCCCCTCTCTCTCCCCGTCCACCTAATCTTCTGTCCAAAGTAAACTGTGCTGAAACTATTCCATGAATACGTTTGTTAAAAAACTCGGTTGTCTTATAAACCGAATCGGCGTTGTTCCGTAAAATGAAATGTGCATACATCTCATTACGAATTTGCATTTCATTTAGTAGATTTATGAGCATGGAAATCGGTCAAAGATTTCAACTTAAGAAAAGTACCTCGTATATAAGAGAAAATAAAACATTCGGACGTCAACAAACATCGTAATGTCTTTTGTGCTCTGTATGTTGTTCATCTCACGAAGGGTAAATTCGTTGCTGGAAAGTAAAGGACATACTTTTGAATCAGAGGGATTGTATTAGTTCATTTTTTGAGTACTATCTTTATTCATAGTTTCCATCTAAATATTGTATTATATAATTGTATAATAATACAAAGATAGCCATCTGGCGAAATCGAAATGTTAATGAAAAACTCTTTCGCTATATATTTTTAATAATGAAAATCGTCAATTTAGATAAAGTAGCATTTGTTAATACCATTATTTTGTAACATGAATTATAGACTTACTTATCGAAGTTAGTGGGGCATGACGATGATTAATATTACAAATATTAACTGGTGAACAAAATGTACCGTATAACTCGCAAACGTAACGAAATACATTTAATCAAATCGGATGCCATCAAATAAAGAGATTCCCAACCAACGACTTGGCTACTACTGGAGGGGTGCCAGGGTTGAATAATGTTGCATTTCCTAATTGGCAAAACAAATTCTCCTATTTTGTGGCCACATTCGAAGAATCGAAATAAAAATGTAATTTGTTGTATCCTTTTAAGCGAACTCCACTTAGCAATAAACACAAATACATAAATAACAATGACAGCGAACGAAATTGATATCTGACAAAAACAAAAGTGATAACAACTAAACGTCGAACAAAAAAATACCATCGATAGAAACTATTAAGATGAAACATGGCCACTAAAAGCTATTTATTATCTCAATAGACATCACAAAAATCAGAGCGCTGTTAGGAAAATGGTTTCAAATTGAAGGAAATCGACCCTGTGCTCACTGGGTGGCGAGGTAGTTTCGTAGTCGTCGTCAGCCAAGAGAAGATGCATTTAAATGAACGCAAATTATTGGCAGCTCCAAAGAGAGTCGACACTTTGATTTTACCGGTGGTTTAATTTATTTCCCGGCATTTCCTGATAATAAATGTTGACTTGCAATCGTTACGAAAATAACCATTTGAAATTGTCATTACAAAAAGAAACATTCAGCTGACTTCGTGATGTTATTTAATGTCTATAAAATGAATGGATGATCACAGTGCATCGAAAACAATGACACACTATTTAATTGTTTGAATATCGCCTTCGTTTAGTAAATAAATACTCTATAAGAATAATTTTGTTTAAAAAAGTTTTAACATGAAGTTTCTGTTGCCTCTGAAGCTGATATTGTGCAATTTCACAAGTGTGCATGCATAGTATATAGCAAGAGGCGACAAGACTACGCCTTCAACAACTTTTAGAATGAGTTTTGCTAACACATTTACAAAGTTTCAGATAACACATTTGAATTTGAAATTTGTTAACACAATTGACAACATTCCCGCCGTAGATAGTGACTTGTTGCGATCAAGTTATTTCTTGTATCTTCTGGATCGAAAGTTATTATTCTCAATCACAACAATAGTGTAATGATCATAATAATCTTGTTTATGCAAATCTCGTGTACAAATCCTACCAGTTGGTGATAATAGGCCTACTTTAACAAAAGTAGAACATTTTTCCTGTAGGTTGTTGTTATTATTGTTAGTAGATAAATTGATTCTTCAAGAATAATTTTTACAACATTGCTCTTATAACTGTAATTAAATTAATACTAATTAATGCAAATCTAATGTTGAAGGAGCAAGACACAAAATGCATGCATGCATCATTGCCCTATTAGTGGTTCTGACATTCGCGTATATGTAATGATTGTTAGTGAAATATTCTAACTTATGTCGCGCAACATTCTAATATAAGGGTAAAACACTTGGACACTGGATTGTACCGAGGAGTTTGATAATCTCTTTCGTATCTTATTTCGTGATGTTTTATCGTAACAATAATCCCTTAAACTTACTATACGGGACAATGAAGTTTTCTGTTCTCTGTTTGGTGGTAGAGGCAATGGATAAAAGATGGCAGCACTCTCGCCGATTCTTGTTGACAACACAAACACAGTACATTAAGGATTAGATTTGGCAACATAGCCAAGGTATGGATCAAATGCAGGTTGGTGGGATGGGGCGGGGACTCCCCGTGGCAAAGTTTGTCAAGGTTAATGCAGCGTGGTTGCCAAAGTGCGTTCTGCAGAAATAGTAATCGCTTACATATCTTGCTTGATACATCCTTCATTGGAAAAATAGTTTCTGAATGATTGTACATCGTTCAGCCATTATGCATTCACTAAGTGTACGGAATTGGGGTATAATAAATGAATGTTTATCAATCAGAATGAAAATATAAGTTTAATCTTCGTTTCTCGTATGTACTAATACATAGTCTCTAGAGTAAACCGTGTGTAAACCATAGCTCGTATAAATGATCACGTATTTTGTATCAGGATAGTTGGATACACGACTGATAGTATTTGGCTCGACGTGGTGTAACATAACTCTAAATTTCTCATCAGAGGAAGCTTATATATAATATATTTACAGCACTTACTTAAATAACAAAATTGAAAATATGATGAGATATAATAATTTAAGTATAAATATAGTATTAAAATAACAGAGTAAAATTTCTGTTTCGAAGAAATGAGACTTTTTTCATAATCTCTAATATTAACCGATTATTATGTCTAAAAGCAATGTATCACTTTAGTCTACATTCCCAATCACTAAATAACGTTTGTCCACGTATAATCTCAGAATTTAATTTTTTATCGCAAACCCTAGACCACCGCTGCTGTATTGTTAAAACTTTACAAGATGCTGATATTTGTAGAACTAACCCAAGTCTCTGCGACAAATGTCTGTACTTGGGTCACATCGTGTGGTAGTAAAGTAAGGTTTACTTGTCTACTGGGAAATACAAGAATAGAATTATTAGTTATTAGTTGTTGCATATTTCTATCTGCCGTAGAATATCCGAGTTGCAACCAGTTTCCGAAACAAGACAAGAATTGGGATATTATGGGATTCTGGTTGCGCGTTCACATAAAGCAAGCTAGCTAGCAAGCTAACAGGTGACGCCGGGAGACACCGTCACAAGAGAAATGTCACCGTACTAAATCACTTACTGGGAAGCCAATAAATCCAACCTCACGTAATATCCTCCAACAGAAAACAAAGAAATCGTATTTTGCCATTTATTAATATCGAATTCCTGCGATTATTCTATAAAATGATGAAGTAAAATGATTCACATTTATATTCATGTATATGTACAAAAAAAAAAAAAAAAAAAAACAAGTTGGTATTAATTTCAGCCACACTTAAACACGGTAGCTCCCTTTGTGTTTACGAGTCGAACATTGTAATCTAGGCAATCATAAGTTATTTGGTAAAGATAACTTAATAAAGTGACTTGATTTATAATACCAGGCAGACTAAGCTAACTTGATTAAATAACTCGCGCAAAAATACGTTGCATTTCTTTAGGAAATTGAGTGACGGGAAACTCTTGAATGGCCTAATAACAGCTTGTTTGTTTTTCTGGAAGTTTCAAAGCTAGATTCAGATCGCTACGTAATTTTTTTAACGATTTATGAGAGCATTTTCGATTAACTTATTGCCTCACTTTTCAACACAAGGAAACTTTTTACTTCCTGAAAGTGAACGGAAAAGTCCATAACTATATATCCTGATTTGCTATTAATGACGGGAAATACCGTTTCATCCAGTCCGTTGCTGTCGCATATGCACACAACTATAGTCCATTATTCAACACGTTAAAAAACAATATTCGGTAACATATTTGTTACGAGTTGGGGTGTTGTTAAGCAAAGATTTTACTATTACTATTTTTCTGCTATTTTACTTTCATTAGTCAAAAATGAGCTAATTATTAATTTTTTTACTGTGATCGTAGACAAAATTGAAGTCACTGGAAATACATTTTTTCAAAGCTTTGAGGCCCCGTTTATATAAACTGATAATGAGTTTTGTGTTCAAAACTACACAGCTCACGAAGTAGCTTTTATACAGGTGGAACAATAATACGTCGTCTTTCACATATTCAAAAATTAAAATGTCCAACAATAAACATAAATGTTTGGGCAAAATGCTTAGGCCATTAGACTTTAAGTAATGTCAGTGCTCTCTTTAATATGTAGGGGACATATTTTTAGAAATATAGCAGCAAATTTATGCTTTTCTTTCAATCAAAACCTTAATGATGTAAAAGTTCATCAAATAAAAAATATAATTTCATAATTTTTTAAAGAATCTTTTGACTCTGCCGTCTGAGGTCGTACATAGATCACTTCTTATGGGTTATATTATTACACACCTATAGCAGTAATCGCTGAAAGTTTGCTCGGGATCGGCCAAAGTTTTTAGGGGAAATTTGTCCTTATGTAACTTAAAATGTAATTAGCGTTTAAATTAGGGACATTATTCGAAGTGTAATTATCAAGTTTTAGGAAGTAAATCATATCTAAAAATGTTCACCAGGATAATCATTGGACGCTTTTTCGAAAATTGTTACTGCATCATGCCTATACCCCATGTTCCATCATCAGATATCATGTGTAACCCCAGTATACTACTTCTGAACTACTGAACCTATGTTCACCGAATCCTGTGTGTATTTCAATTATTATTAATTGTAGTTCATGTAAAGTCACTTACATGCATGCATTGAAGTAAATCACGTATACACATATGTTTGAAATGAGAAGAATGTGGAAGCATTTTATTTATTGCCGATATCATCAATGTATATCAAATTATAAAATGTATAACAAAACAAATTAATTTTTAACAAAATTTACACCCGTGATCACACTAAGATTATTTTTTAAAGTAAAAATCGACAATTTCTCAATAGAAACCAAAGTTTTCGATAAAAAAATATTTCAGTAATATTATAAACATTTAAACTCTCTGATATATTTTATTTAAGCATTATCTCCGCTAGATAACGTTAACGAGACCAGTTTCCATTGCACGTGAGGTTACTTCAGGTAGGGCGCCAGGCCATGCACCGATGTGTCCACCTAAACCACACACTGAACCAAATCACGTTTTGGATGTAAGGTAGCGAAGTCGCAAGACGCCGGCGGGACAAGACGGCACGTGCCACGTGCGCACGTACACATTACACACACGTGCAGCGGTCAACCATGTGCGCGGCATCAACTTCACTCATTGCAGTTAGCAGATTTTAGGCACGGGCTATCCCATCACTTCACATAAACATAGTTTATATTGATTGATTTATTTACTTAATGTCTTTAAAACTGATCGACCAAAGAGGATAGATCATTAATTCTATTGTACAATATACAATGAAACAATAATTGAAACACGGATCAAAATAAAGTAGCGATTAAGATAACCCGACAAAAACAAACTACTACAGAAAAGAGAAATTGAACAGTAAAAAATGAAAAAGTGAAAGCATGAATAGAAAGGGGTACAACCCAGCATTGTACTTATTGGAACAGTATTGACGTCAATGAATTGTAGAGCAACCAAAATCCTGTGCGTGTCATCAGGGCTCCTACTACTGCAATGTTAATCAAATACGGAGAAGTGGTATTAATTTAGATCGAAATTTAGACTAATATTCCCTTGATCCAGCACTATTTTAGTTAGACACGTGTAGTTTTCTAAATGTTTGGGGATTCATCCAGAGCTGATTTGAACTCTCGTTTTCTCAATGCTTTTCTATAGCACGATCCAAATATATTCTTTGCTTATCTATTTTGAAAACAAACCATGACCAATAATACTGTCACTTACTGTATAGCTTCGTATTCGACTCTTATTTACTTAAGTGTCTCGATGGGTTAAGTTATTATGTAATATTTGCAACAAGACTTATCGAGATACACCTCAGCTATGCTTTGAAATAGAATTATAGAAAGAGGTGTGATCCTAGAAGTGTGATCCTAGAAGTTTTCTCTATGTTGTTTTGTTTTTCCTTGTGTGCATGTATCCTCTCGCACACACATACGTCTGTCTATGTATTTTCTTTCAAATAACACTTCTTGTCAGCAGGGCAGCTTGAGGTTGTTTGTGTATTTGCGGCCGGGCAGTGAGTGTGGTATTTCTTTCTATTGACGTCTTTGACAAATGCGAAATGTATGTTCGACTTCGTGTATAGCTCGAACGAGTGATCGTCTCCCGTCGCGTAGAGCCTAGCTGGGAGTGGAGGGGGTTAGTTGTATATGTTCTCTCTATCTCTCGTTTTGAGCACACATTGCGTAGTTAAACATACTTTAACAACAATCTATAATAATTATTAACAAGACTTCAAAAGCGCTACTATCTTAATAGAATTATTGTAAAATATATTTTTTTTCACATTTCAATTGCGTTTAATTACAATATATTTACAATATAATGTAGTAATTTTTCACTTTCATTAGCTCATGTTCACAACGACTTAGAGTGACCGTGGTTATAGCTTCTTGGACTGTATGAAAGTAAATCTAATCATAAATCAGGGTATAATCAAAACATTTATATGTGGTTGCAATCACAATAGACGTTTTCCCCGACTGGGACTCGAACCCAGATCACCCGGCTCTACAGCCCGGACCCTGCTATACTAACACATGTGTTGTGCAGATAATAAAATGAATTGCACGATTCTACACCGAGGTGGTAATTTTGTATTTCATTTAAAGTTGTGTGTATAAGTGTATTTCATTTACAATTACATGTTTTGTTTACTTCCCTTGAGTTGAGCTATGGCAGTAAGGGTTCTGTAGTAAGTAGTACAAATGAGGTGTAAATCCTGTGTTTTGCCTCTAGCTTCATTCTTCCCTCCACGGTTATATCTTGTTGCAGGTAGTTCAAGATTGTACGCATACACTTCGAGTGTACAGCAAATAACAGATCAACTTCTTCCGAGAATAATAAAAAAAAGTACAAATTATACCCTTACCTTTATCTTGATGTCTATTTCACGTATACGAAAAACATACGCAGAAGTTGTGAAGTTCCGTTCCGTTCAGCATACATGTTTGTTTAACAGGTCTTTAAATATATGTTTCTATAATATCATATTCAATACATATTATGACATGAATGATAGTTTTTGCGGACGGAAAACGTCGTCCCAGCATCGCTTCCTTGTTCATATTGCCTTCCTTGTTCATACCACCAAACACGTCCTGGAATCCAACTAGAAATGGTTAAAGTTGAATTGGTTGGCGTTGTGTGCAAGTTTGATACAAGTTCTCGCGAAGTTTCCATGCCTGGTTTTAACACTGCTCTGGATGCTCTGCAAGTGTAATAGGACATCACACAAGACACAACGGGCCGCTCCAAAATGATCGATTACGTGAAATACTCCACACAATAGCGTGTGGGGATGTAAGTGGAAAATAGTGAAAAATGTTTACACAATGCTAAACAACAAACGTTTTGTTCCGAGCAGATTATATTGTTGGAATAAAATACATGCACTTATAGAATTGATCAGGAAATGTAAGAATTGTAAGAGTTTGTTAAATAGGTAAGGTCGAAGAAGCGCTGGTTTTGGCCAGAGGTTATTCGCTTTGGAATGAGTGTACACAGCGAGTAAAGGCAATATGTATTGTCTGCACTTGTTAGTTATCCAGTCATTCTGACAACTACACGCATCACTGTTGCATTGTTGCATGCATGTTAATGTAATGCAATCTATTGTAAACAATAATAGTATAAATCATATTTACATTTTAGATTTTCACTGGGGGAAACATTAGATTTCAATGTATCTGTATTGAATTACGGATATGTAACGGTATTATGCTAAGCATGTGGCTAAACGATAATGTGCATTCTATAGCAACACACTTAGAGTATCGGTGGTGTTGCCTTAGTGAGAATCCAAATCCAAAACCTATTACATTTATTATATAACTAATTGTGAACATTGAAATGATAAAGTACAAAAACAAATGTTCTAATTTTATTGAAGAATAGGATCACAAACAAAAATTCCTTTCATTGCTATCCATAACATCTTTGTTATTATTGTTATACATGTTACAATACTTCCTGTACAGTGTACATAATTTATACCAAAGTTAAAAACTAAAACTAAAGGCATAAGGAAAGACAAATATATAAGAAGAAAAATTGAGAATACCCATAAAATCACAACTCATAAATCACCATGGTTTTTCGATGTTGTGGATTACTGATGTTCATAGATGATTATGGTGATTCTTGTTGCTTTACGTCTATATTATTGTAATCATGCTATTGGGGACAATGAGGGATGATAGATGAAGATGAAGGCCAATCACAAACAAATGTGGAGGATAGTGAAAAATGTTTACACGATGTTAAACCACAAACGTTTTGTCCCGAACAGATTATATTGTTGGAAGAAAATACATGCACTAATAACCCACGTCTACGTCCCTAGCTGGCATACACGTATAGGATCTGTGTCGAAACCGCATGAGCCACTACGGACGGCAAAGTCACAAAGAGATAATTCAGGATGCAAATTTTAAATCATGCTTAGCAGGTGCAGTTTTTGAAATATTTTGTTTTTTATATACATTTTTGTTTAATCAAATTAAAACTCGTTATAAGAACGATTAACTAAAAACATCAATATTTTTTCTCTAGAATTCAAACAAGAATCAACACAATTAATGCACGAGTAGAAGGTAAAGAATGTGTAGGGATTTGTCCAGAACTTCTTAGTAGCGCTGTTAAAAAAGAAGAACATTTAAGAGCTCAGTAATCGTTATCGCCATCGTTGTTAACTTTCCTTAATGCTTTCTGCATTTAAAACGAAGCAACTGTCCACAACTATGATTCTTACATAAAAATAGTTCTGCTCTGCTTTCGAACAGAATTGTCTGTAAATCGTCATAAAATGATGTTAATTCTCTATCTCTCTCTCTCTCTCTCTCTCTCTCTCTCTCTCGCTCTCTCACACACACTACTTTTCTTTACTTTCAAAGTTGAGGAGGACAACTTTCTAACCCTAAACTATAATTTAACTTATACCCCTTACAAACTCCATAACACAATACAGTGTTGAAAAAATTCTCTTTTTAATAAATTTGTTTTATCTAAGAATAATGTGAGCCAAGTGTTCATTCATTTTTGATGCGTTCTCTCAGCATTGTAGAAAGTGAAAACAATAAAAGCACTAACTCCGGCCGGAGTCCTCCCTCTGTTCTTGGTCGTTCACTTAAAGCGCCTCGGAACACTGCCACAGCTAACTGCTACAATATAACATCCAACTTATGCCAACGCTTGCTTATAATGTGAAGTCACGTGTGTAGCACGTGGTCTCATATGTCACGTGACGTAAGCATAGTGTTATATTAGCTGATTGTTTGCACAAGCATGGATTCGAACCGGGAACACACAGGAACAATAATTATCTGACAAACGCCTGAACGCCTGTCATATTGTTAATTGTGCGCGTGACTGTGTGCACGCGACTGTGTGCGCGTGACTGTGTGTACGTGACTGTGTGTACGTGACTGTACGCACGTGACTGCGTGCGCGTGACTGTGTGCGCGTGACTGCGTGTACGTGACTGCGTGCGTAAGCAACGTAACTGGCCCTGTCGCCCAACGGGTTCTGTTGATCTTACTATAATAGTGAAGTAAAAACAAACTGTCAAATTTGACGCAACATTCGTGATTCATGTAGAATCGTGTTATAAATCCGAATTGAGTTTTTATTTCATTTTGTTCAATTCTTTTAAAGAAGGTAAAATACGGAGATAGCCATAAATGCTGGTATACATAAAATAGTCTACGTTAGTAAAAAACAAGAAAGTTAGGAACCTTGGCCCAAATCTTTTCCGAGTTTTCTATATGAATAAATTATGTATTTTTTAAATACAACCTTCATCCACACCAATAGATTCCACGTGCAAATTTGTATTTGAAGTTCACATAGGTAACATTTTCTGAAAAGAAAACATGTTTTTAAAACATGTTAAGATTATTTACAGTACTATTAATAATTATTGTAAGAAAAACTTGAGGGTTAAATCTTTGGCAGTGCAGTTTTGCGTCCAGACAGAGCAATACTCTCACAAATAGAAATGCGAAGATTATACAGTAGTTCCTGCGTTAGAAACTGTACTCCTGGCATTTCGTTTCATAATGTCTATCCTCGTACAAATAGTGCGTAAAGCGTCTGCTCACGCACAGTGCGTAATGTGTCTGCCCACGCATTGCGTAATACTTTTGCCAACGCATAGTGTGTAACACGTTTGTCCACGCATATTGCGTAATGTGTCTGTCTACGCATTGCGTAATACTTTTGCCAACGCATAGTGTGTAACACGTTTGTCCACGCATATTGCGTAATGTGTCTGTCCACGCATAGTGCGGAATGCGTCTGTCCACGCATTGCGTAACACGTTTGGCCACACAGTGCGTTATGTGTCTGTCCACGCATTGCGTAACACGTTTGTCCACGCATATTGCAGAATGCGTCTATCCAAGCACAGTACGCAAAGCGTATGTCCACTCGTAGTGCGTATAATGTGTCTGTCCACGCATTGCGTAACACGTTTGTCCACACATAGCGCGTAATGTGTCTGCCAACGCATAGTGTGTAACACGTTTGTCCACGCATAGTGCGTTACGTGTCTGTCCACGCATTGCGTAACACGTTTGTCCACGCATAGTGCGTTACGTGTCTGTCCACGCATTGCGTAACACGTTTGTCCACGCATAGTGCGTAATGTGTCTGTCCACGCACAGTGCGCAAAGCATCTGTCCACGCACAGTGCGCAAAGCATCTGTCCACGCACAGTATGCAAACCGTCTATCCACGCATATTGCGGAATGCGTCTATCCAAGCACAGTACGCAAAGCGTCTGTCCACGCACAGTGCATGCATTCTATCCACCGCAGTGCAGGAACAAAGCGTCTATAGCCGAGAGGGTAAACAAACACCCAATACTCACTGATGCCAACTCACTCACACACGACCGTTCCAGGGCTGTTTTTATTCAATCGGCTTCTACTTGTTCTGTTGAGCACTGTCGATACGTTTATTGGTTGTACGCACTTGTATGCAGCGCGCATTGCAATGGATCCCGACGTGATCACGTGTTGTGCCGACAAGGCTAGGATGTAAGCCTTGTCTCTGCTTGTAGGATGGGGTTTAGTCCCTCAGAGAATAGGGATGGGAATCCCCCGTTTGGCATGAAAAACTTTTGTGATAAAAATAATAATAATAATAATTATTGTTATTATTGTTATTTTGTGTGTTTTTTATGTTTGTAGTTCTGTATATTGCTAAATTAAAAAACAAATTATTGAATGTATGGCATACTATCTCGGTCAAAACCCATAAGGGACGTAATCACTTGATACTACTTTAAATCAGTCATTATTCTTGGTCAAATCAAAGTATGTTTTATAAAATATTATTGTAAGTTGCATGTCATGCAACTCTCCTTTCATTCCATAGTTCCCCTTTAGTTGATTATTGTAACTGAAAAATGCGAGTTTCTCCGAAAATCGATAACTTATAAATGGCACTCCCCGGTTTGGAAGTTAAACAATTAACATACACTAATTTTATGACGGCAACATTATTTTACGACTATAATTATATTGAAACACAAACATAGGGGTGGGAGATATTTCCTATATTCCAATCATTGTAATCAAGGTAATTTATGGTTATTTACATAGATTAACTAACAAGATCACACATTTTGTTCCAATTTATTTATACAATATCGATCACAATCAATTATAAAATTACAAATATATTGTCTCTTTCTTTCATCACTATTCCTAGTTTTGATTTTCATGTCAAGTATATTTTACGTCCAGCCAGGCGTAGAGTTTTCCAATTTCCTACGACTGTTCTCATCCCGCCGTTATTTTCGTTTTCTTTTCTCTCTGCTGAAGAAATCTCTCTTTCAATTTTGTGGCCACATATTTCTATGTGTGCACTCTCTCTGTAACGCGGCGCGCTTCGCTTATTTGCCGCTCCATTTCCAGCGCCGTTCCCGTGTCCATTTCATCCCCAGCTCTCTTATCTTTCTTCACCTTTTATTTATAAACTTCTTGCAACCTGGTGTGGGTGATGTTTGTCGTGTTACTTGAGTGGCAGGTGGTGGCACCCTCCTCAAACCTTCACCGGGAACAACCTGTCGCAACCTGGATTTTATTGCTGTTGGAAATTATGTCGCAACCTATGGGTCACCTTAATTAAAACGTTCCTCTAATGCAATATATATATATATATATATATATATACGCATATATTAGACTGCGTTCTCCTGATGAACAGTTTCAGAGAGCCCAGAAATGTAGGCTATATAGACAAATGTGAATAACAACCAGCAAATTGCGTTTTATAATTTTATAAGCACGTTATGTTAAGACTTTCTTGGCCCGAACTATAACAGTTGTATATTTACACACACACATTTCAAGTAATTTCACCACGTGGTAGATTTGAATACTCTCAATTTGGGGAACACGTTTGTCCATTTGTACTATTGCTTTTCTTTCTCAATGGAAGCACCACACTAGTCGTTGGCAGATACTTATTCATTCAACGACAGTAAGGTACTTTTTAAGAAGACAGGTGAAATAGAAGCCCGGAATGTTAGTGGTGGTTTGCTTGTTAATTTGTTGGGGTTTATATTTTTAGTGTATACTTCGTATTTAAACGGGTAGTTAATACTTAGAGGCTGGTTCACCTCACTAAGAATCAGTACCAGAGGCTTCTCCATGCTAACAGCGCACAATAGATGCAGCCACCAAGCATCTGACGTAAACCATCCCCTTGGTTCTAAAATGGGTCGATCAGGCAAGCAAACCTTGTGGGGGACCCATTTTCTTTCGCAGGGGTAGCTTCAACCCCTAACTGGGAGCTAGGCCAACAAATAAAAATAAGCCTTTTCATTCTATTAGTATGCGTATCATAGTCTTATATTCTAGAATAGGCTGTGTTCTCACTCGGAATTTTCGAAAACGTTTTGCATTTTTGGAGCAGAACACAGGACCGCTGCGAAATAATGACCTAATAAGACAACTGGATGTGTGTTTACCATGGAAGAGTGGAGCCATAAAACATGAACGCGAGTTATAACATTTATAGAAACGAAGCTCATGAACGGCCATTTCAAGACAAGATAGAAACGTAATTTTCGTCAACATTTTCTTGTAAGCATTCTGTTGATAATAGATCATATTGATGGTAGGGCCGCACGTGGTATTTCACACACGACAATTATGACTGCAAGATGAGTCATAAGCTGATCGCACAACTGCATTTCATTGTACTTAAGACACAATGACCTATCAACACGATTACTTCAAGACGAATTTAGACGAAAAAATCAACAATGACATTCTTGGGCGGAAATGGTGACCTCTCAAAATTAAATACCTTTTCACAAGGATTTAAATTAAAAATCTAATGATAATATGCGTGTAAAATTCAACACCTTGGCACTGAAGTTTTTTATTTCATACTCTCGAGGAAAAATCCAAAATACGTGACCGTTTCTCTGAAAATCTATTTTCTACAATACAGTCAATAACTTCTGGAAGCCATCTGCAACAGATTGCCCCAATCTCTAGACACCTGCATAACACATTAACACATCATCGAGTGAAAGGGAATGTATCACTCCAGGTTCGCGTGCTGCATGATGCCTCAATACACACAAAGAAATCTGTTCGCGAACATAAAACGCAACAGACGCCGTTGGTTGTAATCGGAACGCTTGTATGGATCTTCAGCATGGTTTCATATCCTCGGAGTTCTTGAGGATTGGATGAGCTGGTAACGGAATTTGTTTCAGTGGTACAAGTTCTAATGACGATCAAGCTTAACTTCATTTCAACTTAATCTCCAATGTATTTTAATACAGTATACATTCAAATACTGACAAGGATCTTGTATAAGGTTAGATGCAATGTACTCATGATATACCTAACTACTCTCAACTGCATATGACCTTCTAGATATTCCTATATATATGCTTCATTTCTCAACAAGTAAGCTATACTTTACTATTGTATTATCGCTAACGCTCATATATATATATATGTAATATTGTTCCCTTATAATTGACAGCTCCGCATACCACAAAACTAGAGATTTGAACTCTAGTATAAAAAAACAAGAGAAGAGAACCAGTTAGGATGTAACATGGTGATGTGTTCTTGAACAACCGATTTGCTGTATCTTTCTTCTGAGTAATGTGATCGCGAACACCTCAGAAAATACACGTTTGATGCTTCTTTTGTTGACTCTTCGTATTCATCAAGATCCGTTTTTGTGTCCTTGCTTCCTTGAACACATTTATGAAAGATCTTTTGCATGTTGAGGAAAAGCTATTAGTACAAGAGTTGGTGATCGAAATATCAGAACGTGTGACGAGTGTTTGGAACTTGTGATTCAACGCATTTGTCCACATCGCAGACAATCATTACAATCATCTTGAGACAGTCAACCACTTAAGTACCAACTACCAACGCGACGAACATTTGTGCTAGTATTTAGTTTTGCCGTCAGAATATTTCGCGAGACACATTTTCAGCGACATATTTTATAGGGAGACAGTTTTCTCACCAGAATTTTTCACGGATTAATCTGCTTAGTTGCCAAAGATAGTAAGATATACCCTGTGTTAGTTGCTATGTAATACTTCATGTTTAGGAATAGACGTGTAAGGTTTTTTCGGTTATGCTACATCCATAGTTAAAATAATTCAGTGCTTGACTCTGTCTATCGGCCAATAATGTCCAGACTATTTCCCCAAATGTGCACCCATGTATATATACCGGTAACCATGCTATGGAATAACCGAAAACGAGCTTTTACTAATTTATTGAAGTATAATGTGTATATATGTTTTGACGGAAGTGGTTGCGTTAAGTATGGCAACTATTGTCTTGAAAATGTTTACTCGCCTTATCGATATCCAGTACTAAGAAGAGTGGCCAAATAGAACCCACAGACAAAGGTTTACAACTTGCCCGTAACATTCTTACGAAACAACGTTTGTGCCTACAACATTTATAGAAGTATTGATGTTTCAAAAGTGGCTCGTTTTTATTTTATTTCAAATTTTGTATGAGACGTTTTGTTGAGCAAAGTGCACGAAACGTCCGTGAGGGTGGGACCTAGGGCAATGTTTGGCGATGTGAAGGGGAGAGGGGTGCATATCTCGAACTGGAGTGCCGGAGGGGAGAGAATCAATAACCACGTGGAGCTACGGCCACACTCGAAGAAAGAATATCTTCTAGAGGAACGACGAACAAAATTGCCAACGAATAGCACTGTTATTCAAGGAATAGGAACATGTTTTTATTTTAGAAATATATTTATTAATTGGAATAGGTTTGAGAAATTTGTGTAATAGTGTACTTTGTGAAACCTTTGCTCATGACTGGAACTTCGAAGCGTTTCTCATTGATTTATTCCCATCTTCAGAAATCTAAAGCAAGCAAAGGGGGAGGGGGGAGGGGGTGGGGGCGCAAGACTCACGCAAATACCATTCACCGAACCAAGAGTAACTTTTCTTGTTTATGGTTTTCGATTTCGTCAGACTTCTAAGCGACTGTTATCAAAATATTACCTAATGTTGCTACCATCTTGATGTTGAAATTCCTCTCTAGACGATGGCAAAGAGCCAGAGATCTACTGTTGTTGAGGCTATGACCTAAGGCGTACCGCTTTATACCGCTTTACCGCAGACCCCTAACGGCTCCTTGTAACAAATATGATTTTTGAATGTCTTTTGTGCGTGCGATTTGTATCGATTTGTTTTCTACTATTTTATGATTGATTACTTTCAGGCAGGTACAGTAATATTTTGCCTTCTTACAAGTTATGACATCTTTAATATAAAAGCCTACACACACACATCAGTTAACCAAGTTGAATCCTATTGTACCAAGTTCTTTACTTCACTTGTTTCCTGAGCAATTGCTAATGTTTGACCATAATTGCTGCTACTACTATATTTCTTCTGCAATGTATCACTGTAAGTAATTATTTCCGATAATGTTTACAGATACACAACAGTATAAGTGAACCTATTGATTTTTATTTTAGAAAGTTATAGCTGACCGTCATTTCCCGATGAAATATTATTAGCATTTTTAGCCAACACGACCAAGCAAACGATTTGGCAACCTAAGTTCCTATAATGTACAATTAATAGCGCTAAAACGTGATGGATGTCTTTTGTTTCCTAGCTTTATCCGAGCCTAAGGGAAAATAAAATATTTTCTGTCCTGCCTAATTGTTAAAATGGCAGCGTCAATAAATTACCAGTTGAAATCATTTTTACAGTTTGTTTACGATGTTATCAAGTCAGGTTCCTGGCAATTTGGCTGCATTGCATAGAACATAGAACGAGAGGGGTGATTTTTAAATTGATAAATTATTTACAAAGTGTGTTATTACCGGAGCCCTATAAATAATGTTTAATTGCTGGTGATGCACAGCTATGTTGGTTGGGGGAGGCTGGCTGGGGGGGGGGGGGGGGGGGAAGTGCCGCGTCGTGAGCGCGCTGTTACGCAGGTTTATATTAGCATAGTTTTTAACAGGGTGAAGGTTTCTTCTCCCAAAGGACGATTTTCCGATAACCATTGTTGATAAACGCACCAGGCGCTGACACTGTCGGAATAACTCGCTCCGTCACCTGACTTCTCTTGACATAGCGATATATTCTATCGATCTGGCCCCATCACACGAATATACCCAATGGAACACGCACTAGAAAACCGAATCATTATTCACTAGAATCTTAGAAAGAGTAGCTTCTTAAAATAACAATTTAGTTCAGTCTTGAAACGTTGACGCGTTGGGAAATGACTAAACGTCAGCTTTAACGTTTATGCAAATAATTATGTTCGCACTGAAACTCATTGAGATTACGGGATTGATTTAATATCGCACTTGTTTTTACCTACGTACAGAACGATTTCATATTTATAACGGTAATAGTTTTAAGACACGCATCTACGGTAATTTTTATATCGTTTAGCACTATACTTTTTTATAGAATAGGTGCTAACACCATAGTTTTTATTTAGAAATGGCACTTAGTATTTAAATTAACATCTTGACAGGTAATAAACTGTGTCTATCTTCTTACGCAACAATATTCACAAAGTTTTTTCTTGTTAAACTAAACTCTATTTTCTGAAATAAAGGTGTTAAGTTTTAAAGACATAAGTAGCAGCTCAGAGCAGTGTTTTATCTCATAGACAAGTTTGTATATTTTCTGAAATTCCCTTAAGTTTACGATGAGCACAAGTTCTGGTTAGTTAAAAGGGAAAGAAGGGGTAAACGTGGTTTCCAGGTAATGTTCTCAACAATTAGAGGTGTTGAGAGTAATCTTTTAACGGGCCATACAAGACGGCTGAAATCTTTTGAGATAAAAGTTAGTGTTCACATTGGGGCTCAGAGCTGGAAGCCCGGACGAGACTTTCTCAAAGGAATCAGGAAACTTAATCACTAACTTCAGAATTTCTCTTACGGGGTTTTATTTCTGAGGTATATTCTTTTGGCTCAATTTAGTGTATAGCGGTCTAGCGGGTCCCTTGCCGACGCATATCTGGGGAAAAGAGTTCGTCAGGGTAAAATGGTCTCGAATTATGCTTTGCTTGCACAAATCTGAGCCAATATATTAAGTAAATGTCTTCTAACAAATGTATGTCCACAAAAACAAAAACAAATTACGGATAGTTTTGTGTTTGAAATGTAGCCTACGCTGAGTTCAAATTTAAGGCGCAAACAATATGCTTGACGATAAAATCCGATGTTTTAAGCGGTCGGTCATAACGTTTAATGTCTTAAGCTATGTGGATTGAAGTATTTACAGCAGCTAATGCTCGCTTTCTGGACTTTGAATATGACTTTCTCTGCAATTACTTTGCGCTTTTCACTATATGTGGTAGATCTAGATACGAATTGCACTCAAGTATCTACTGTCTGTCAAATATGGAGTGTACATTCATAGGAAACATCTACTTCCCCGTAGAGCAGTTTCTATACTCGGCAATATCCTGACTAACGACTGTCGACACTATGGACAGCAAAAAGCTGGTGTGCCTAGGCCTAGCCAAAGAAGTACAGTGTGTGGCGCATATTTTACCCGAGTGAGACCACTCAAGATTATTACGAACTTAATGTTACCATTAAACACGCAGGCCAATATTTATTGCTCATAATAACCTTTGGAAACAATAAATAGTTGAAGTAGACGTTGACTGGTTTGACCTCTTACCTCTTGTAAAAGTTGTTTAAAATGCTTCAAGCTAATCAAGATAACGAGAGGGTGATAACTAAAGAACGGATACATATTAAAAAGTTCCGACTATTTATTTGTTAAGTTTATGTTTGTTTGTTCCAAATGGGGACAGAAAGAAGTATAACCGAATGTGCTAGCTAGTGTGGTGCCCTCTAAAGACTTAGATTCAGTGGCTGAGCTTATGTAGCAAAAGTCAATCTTAGTTCATAGATTATCAGTCTTTGTTGTCAAGTTTTGTTCTAGACTTGTGATATGAGCTCAGTTCCTCTGTATTTAACTGTTTGCAACTCGTCGTGCGTATAGCGTCACTAAATTAACAAAACCAATTGGCAAACATAAAAAAGACGTGTTACTTCTGCTAAAAAATAATGATATAAAATGTATATATATATATACATAAATTGAATAGAAAGGTACTCAAACAGTTGATCACACCAATAATGTAAATATAATTATATTAAGGCCAGTTTACGTTGCGATATCAATAACGTTTCTTCACTTCGCAAAAGATTTGTGAATTCACTTGTGTAAACTTTTTTCTTTAAAGAATTTTTCGTAATCTTATTAATTATGCTCTCGAAATTTTAAATTTCGAGAGCATAATCATAATTCATATGATTCAAGAATCATAATTTTACAGGTACACATTAGTGAAAATTCGGAACGTTTCTGATACACTTATAGGATTAATAATAGTGCGAATCACCTCTTATTACAATGGTTAACCTCTAACCCTGTAAGGAATAATCGAATACTCTGAACTTCAGGACATATCCAAGTGCTTTAGAAATTCGCTTCTTATGAGTATGACCAATAGAATAATTGCGATATCATTTTTCAAGGTACGTACAATCTACCTCTCAGTCCTCAGTTAGTTATATTATAAAATTTCTCGTGCTCGATTTTAAATTGAAGAATATTTTTTATTTGACTACGAATGCATAATGAGCAAAATTGCAACAAGAATTTTTTTTAAATATCCAACTTACTTATTTTACCTTTGAAGACATTAATTTATTATCTCAACGAATTACTGTAAATAAGGCGTTGTTAAATTCAATAACTACGGACTGATTGTTCAAAGAGATAAAGACATTCTTTAGAAATTTTACTTTGATAAAATAACGAGATTTTACTTTTAAATTCGAAAGTAATAATATACTGTCCTAAGTTCTGCAACAGCGATATTTTCGTTTTACTCAATGCACAGGATAGCGAATTATGGTATATATATATAACTAGTCAAATGAAATGTTCGCTTGTAAAGCGGAATTTAACTTTGATATATTATTATTTTCATGTCAAAGACAGATTAAGAAAAGAGATAATGTTCTTTACACATAAATAATATAACAATCGTAAAAATCTCCGTTATGACGTATATATATATATATATATATATATATAAAATATATTGGAAGAAATTTGAGAGGTTAGATTATAAAACACTACTTTTTATTTACAGAGTTGAATGAACGAAATTGCTCTCTACAATACGGTAACAAAGAATGCATCAATTAATGAAATTAATTAATGAGTGAAGCTATAGATCCGTTGGCATTATCTAAATATTAACCTTAAACACCCTGTGCCATAATTTTATCTTGAGTATATTTTGGGAGAAATAAACGTTAATCAATCAATAAAAGAAACTGACAAAAATATATGGATATCTCATCAAATGAATGTTCCTTCACGAGTTACCATGTTGATAGTTTTAACACGACTACTTATTAAATACTGTCAGAGAATACCATACATAGGTGAACCAAAATAATATGTTTCCTTAAAATATTCTCTTGTTCACGCAAACAAAGCAGTAGAACTACGTTGTAGGATGAGCGATTATAGTTTCTATCAATCTGATCTGTATTCATTCTTCTCTTCTGGTTACCTGTTAAATAGTGGGTAGCAAAGTCCCTTCAAGACCAGTTCAGGACTAAACGTTTTCGGTACAAAACCAAACATTCAATCAAAACAAAACGATAAACTAATTTGGTATGGGTAGATTTATACAGCATCGTTAGAACTTTGATTAGAGGATAAATATTTCGAGTGGACGTGTTTTCCTAGTATACTAAAACTAATATATAAAATCAACGTAAAAGTCATGATGGTATGCTCTCAGTAGACGCGACCTGTGAAAAGCTATTACAATCAACAGGTTTCCAAAACATCTCGACGTGTGCCCTAACAACCGAACAGTCCACAATATGGAGATTGATATCCGTCAATGTGCGATCTAAAAGAAGAACACACAGCACCTGATTAATTTCTGACTGGATATGCAAAGCTCAAAATTTCTGTTTTCCCATGAGATCTACACATTACACTGACTAAATATATCACGATTACGTAACAATTCGCTTTATCTAGACACAGATTACTTATCGAGGTAAACTAATAATGTTGGTGCGGTAGTACATTCTGAATCGATAAGCGGATGCAAAAGAAGTTGATGGATTAGGTTGTTGTAAAACGTATTTCCTGCAGGGTCAACCTCTATAACAATTTAGAACATACTTGAGTAAACTTTCAAAGGCATTGAACTGTTTTATTTTCCACTCACGTACGTCACATCATGGTTAAGTGTCAACAACAAATGAAATATACAAATGGTGAAACAAACTGTGTAGATTACTGATGATGATTGTGAATATTCTCCTGCTTAGATCTTTTGAATCCTGAAAGATTGTGAGTATTGAAGATGACAATCGGTTACTTGGTACACTGGCCACGCCGTGAAAAACAAGGTGAGCCTGATCGGTGAACATTCTCAGAAGAGACGGTCGCTATACACGGTCTTTTTTAACAGTATTCGACGCGGGATTCCCCGATACCTACTTGTTATATTCCACTGCATGGAGTGTACCAACCGTGATTAGAATGCGCCCTCACAATGGTTGCCACCACCGCGCTAATAATATCACTACAATACCCGAGGTATGAGATCGAGATCTACCTAGATGTAGGTTGGTAGTTGTCACATGTGTCACTTGACTCTTTCATAATCCATAACGCGACGAGACCTCACAATATCGTACTGAAAAGTCTCAGTATTTCACAGTGTGGTTAAGCGATGCGATTTACGATTACTATGGTGTAAAACTTACTTATCTCAGCCAGGTATATTCGGCGCCTTGTGTAAATCACTCGGACTAACAAGAACTAACTGTACGAGCTGCAACGTGGACACCGACCTGTTAGACAGGGGTGGGATGCGTGTTAATACTGAGTTAACCTAACTACCTCATGTAAAACAGTAATTTCTGTCTCATTGTATAAAGTCGCCAATTTGCATAAAATCCAACTTACCCAAAGTAGGCTACAATAAACCAAAACCCAAAACAATGAATAGCATGTGAACAAGATGTACGATACGTTGAGACATACATGTGCATCCTTGCTATTACACATGTTTAGTTCTAAACGCGCGAATATCGGGGACCTTTCTGTCTCCCTAGCTACAATTTTTTGTTTTCGTCCTTTCACAATCTACCTCACAAGTTTCTTTCATCACCCACACTTTATGAGATTATAGCAATCAAAAAACATTTCCCAGGGGCAGCTTTTCTTCTTGAAAGAAATGCCTCGGTGTCCACTTGATACCCACGGAAAATCGATAACTCGCCAGAACATGTTACAACGTGACGGGGGGGGGGGGAGGGGGGAGAAGGGGGAGGGGGGAGAGTATTATATGACCACTCGTCCCCCGGGCTCCGCATGGGCCACTGCTAACATTTTATTTGGTTCAACGGTCAAGTGATATGTTTTGGCATTTTCTTTTCAAAAGGGTTTGAACAACGTTAATAATTAATGTTTAGTTATGTTTGGTACTTTTCTTGTTGTCGTTGCCAAATTATGGGTATTTTTCTTATTTGAAAGTTGTACACGTGTTCCGGTATTGCTATAGGAGAATCAAACTAACAATAGATAGCGCTGGTAAGCTACCTCCTTATCTGCGCTATTGATGGTTTCAACAAATCAACGATGCGTAATCTCCTCCTCATAGAAGTATATTTGCCTGCCACCAGATTGCATCTAGTCTATTTTCAGTGGCCTATAGCATTGGCATGGACAGTTCAACTCATGTTATACAATAGTGTGTCATGCTTGATTCAAGTGTGCGTGTGTCAAGTGCGATTATGAACAGATGAAATATTAATATTGACAAAGTTTTTGGGTTAAAGGAAATAATTTAGATGGTGTCCAAAATACGCGTTCCGACATCCTTTTATAATTAAAAATGAATCCCTGTTGTTATTGTTTATTCGAAGTCGATGATATAATGAAACTAAGAAGTATCAACCCCTAAAAGTGTTATTACAGTAAAGAGTAAAGGCGGGGACGGGTCGAGGCTAACGTTCGCGGCCCAGATAATATTTACGTTAGAAACGCTCCTCTGTCAAGTGCGAACATTCTATTATGTGGACGTCCAACGTAGACCAAACCAACAGCCACAAGAAACCACACTCGGTGAATTTAGCACCACTTACCACAGCGATAAACTTTATCAGACTTTGCAACAGTTGTTGAAATTAGGACCGAAAATTTAAACGTGTACTATATACACAATTTATGCATATATTTCAGTGATAAAGTACCCAAGCACTAAATGATAATAAAGTGGAAGAAAAGGAGTACTCTGGCAAATATTGTATGATTCTGTTTCTTCAGTGAAATTCAATTTTAATCATAACATATTTAGCTGTCACTTGATATTGAATTTCGTACTACTTTATTTATATATTTTACTTGCATATGTATTGTAATCCTTTGTAAATTAGTTTTAAGATTTAATAGGATAAACATTTAAGGTGATTCTACCTCCTAGTTAACATTTTTTAAAGCTTATAAAACAACGTTTTGAGTATGTAAACCAAATTAGCTCATTTAAAAAGTTTTAAATATATGAAAGGTGTTAATGATCACGATTGAAAAATATTAAAAAACATAAAAGAGAAATATTAAAAACATAAACTGATAAATAAATGCAATGAATTTGTGTCAAAGGGCATTTAAAGTTTCTTTAGATAAGAGCTACTCAATAATTTATCTCAACATAAGCTTGTATTTAAAAACAATGACGTCAACATTATGAAATTATTATTTATACCACACATATACGCTCACTCACTCACACACTCACTCACTCACTCACTCACTCACTCACTCACTCACTCACTCACTCACTCACTCACTCACTCACTCACTCACTAAAGAAAAGAAGCAGTGCATTCACTATACCGTATTTTATAAATAATTTTACGAGGTTGAAAGAAATTATCAAACTAGCAATGATTAGAGAAACCTGTCTTTGCTTCAACCTATTACAGCGAAAGCCACAAATAAAAACCTTTTAAATTCCAGTTAGGTCTGGATTTTTTAATTTCTGGTTGTCCTTATATTACCAGATTGCCCTCCAAGTGCGTTTGGTTTACCATTGAGCAACTCTGAATGCACGTTCTTTAGATCAGTAAATCTAACAGCGGTGAAGCCACGAGGTTTGGGTCAGCGTGGTACCGCGGTGGGATTGCGAACCAGCGAAAAGAAAAGCGTTGTTCTGTGGTGACTGACCAAACCTCCCTCTAACTTGGACAATATATATTTTCAGAACCAAGGTATTGCTGTAATTAATTTCCATAATTGCATGGTGCATTTAATCACGTATGTATCTCGTACATTCAGGGGCAGTTTAGTAGCCTGGACCAATAGGGGTGTGCGTGGACATATAATTGACTAGTATGCAATCTAGCCTAATAATTAAGTACCTTAATTGATGAAATTCCTCCCGATACTAATGATGCTGCATTGTACGTACGCTTTCACCGAAATAATTTAAATACATATTTGGGGGATGTTCCGTGCATGTTACATATTATTATTATAATAACAATAATAATACTAATTTTTTATTAATTATTATTAATTGTCTATTCTTGCCATCACAAACAAAAATAAATAAAAAATAAAAAGTTTTGACAAGAAACGGCGTCGACGCTAGCAAACATTGTGCTAAAACACTTAAAATCCTAGGAAATCTTGTGCCGCGAAGAGCCTTCTAAACACTTAATACTACGCTAACGTTTTATTTAAACTAAACTAAACCAAAACTAAACTAAAACTAAACTAAACTAACACTAACACGTCACAGGTTTAAAAGTCTGCCACATGTGCGTCTTGCACATGGATAATAATAGTAATATATAATATATAGTATATAGTATAGTAATAGTAAATAATAATCATAATAATAGTCATAAAAAAATAACAATAATTATAATAATAATATAATTTGAAAAGTATCCATATTACTAAGCCATGGCAGTCAAGACTCGTATCGTCTACCCATGACAGCAGCAAGAAATGTAGACAGTTTGTTGCCGAACGAGATCTAGATTATTTTCAGCGAGTGATTGGACGTATTTACGACAATTTATGTGGTACGTCCATCCGATGTGGTTAGTTCACTATCAACCGTAATTTACTGCTCCCATTCATCAACATGGTTTAGGGAAAACTAGTGACGTCGCCAGTAAACTAGAGAGGAAAAGTTCTATGTACACGAATATTGTCTTCAAGGATATGTCTCCGTATCTTATTACAAGGTAGTTGATTTGGAAGAAACTCAACCTTGGTTGTGATTAACATCAATGGACGATAGTTAATGATGGTTTAAGTTGGTTATTGATGAATGGTGAAAATGGTACACGCAACTCTATAATACAATTTTCAAACTTGATTAGTTATTTAAATTTTGTGTATGAAAGTTGATTTTGCTCATGCATATAGATTTTAATCATACACAACTACATCGTATACAAAAGTTCTGATAAACACATCTAGAACCAAAGTAATGAGTAATAAAACGTACTAAAACTCACAAGCGAACGATTTAAAGCAGCGAAGTTAAATGTTGTGTTTTCATTGAGTTGAGTAAATATTAAGACTGGACAAGGTTCTTGCAAACAAATAATATTGACGGAAATATATGGTTCTGTCTTCACGCATCCTATCTCATTTGATTGATTTGAAGACTGATTTGTCTATCAATCTTGGAACACAATTGCCTTTTGTACAGAGTACCCAAGTGTTCTTTAACTTACTAAAACGATTTGTGAAAACGTCACTTCCTGTGTAAAATGATTTCACTTATACCAAGCAGCTTTAACTCTTTGATATTTACCCGACCCCATTTCCCACATCAACGTGCAACACCATATACGATTAATTTTTGTATTGGCGTAGGTCATGGCATTGAAACACACCGATAGAGGTGGCTCAGCGGTAAGACGCGAGACTCTAATTCGGGAGGTCGCCGGTTCGATTCCGGCCACCGGCAGTCCTGACTGAAGGTTTTTTCCGAGGTTTTTCTCAGTCGTAAAAGCGAATGCTGGGATTGAGTCATACTAACAGCCCTCGGACAATCCTTCCCAACTATCCAAACACCGTAATAACCTAGTTAGTCACCTGAAGAGGGGCACATCCGGTAAAGCTGGTGTGCACCCTAAACGGGTATTCCTACAAAAATTATTATTATTATTATTGAAACACTACTTGAAAGTATTTTTCCGAAGAACGCATTAATTCGCATAATAATGCTGTATAAATATGATGAAAAATTAAAAGGGTAAACAAAGAAATAAAATAATTAAAATGTTTACTGCAATTGAGGCATCGTTTCTCTGGCATTTTGAGATGAGAAATAAAGTCATTGATATACTTGCAGGTTACAATAGGTAATTCAGGACGTGTGATCTGATGTGTGAATCATATGCAGAAGTGAGAAACGAATGTAAATTTGTTTACCACAAGTTCATGAAATCTGAATTATGGAAGTGTCTTGTATCGTGCACGAAAAATATCTCGAAGCTTACCTTTCGTTACAAGTAAATATTGTCTTTTGACGCCTGTGTAGGGCATCATGACCCACATGCGTAGCCTTATTACATTTCCTCCATCTTTATCATCTCTAAAGAGGCCCAGGTCTGGGCATCTACACAATTTCTCCACGTGTAGAACGCCCCTCGTTTAAATGGCTTCTGCTACCTTATAACATACTTTTGTTCGTTATCTTTCAGCTTCCATATAGTGGCAGCGCATAAGAAAGTTACACACATTTGCCCTAGAACACAAACACACTGGGTGTGATAAAAGAAAAAAATAAGAGAAGAAGAAAGAAATAAAGATTGAGAGAAGGAAGAAAAGGGGCCAAGATGGAAGCATTTGCTCTGAGAAAGGGGTTCCTCGTACTGAATTTTTGATAGGCCCCTGACTATTGGTAGTTTCCTGTGACGCTTTAAAATCTCTTGCCTATCAAGCTTTCGTGTCTGTCTGCTTCACACGTATTCGCAGTTATGAATCTTTCTACGGGTTTTATGTATTTATCATTTCTGAGTCAAACGTTGCTTCCGGAAGATGAATCAATTTTGCACTTGGGGTATTATTTACTAAACGTTTCTCAACTGAAGTAGCACTGTTATTTATACATATATAATATATATACACACTGACGTCTTTTGTTTTAATGTATAGTGTATGTTTTTTTTTATTTTTAGAAAGGACATAATTTATCCCACGAGTACATACATCTCAGACTGAAGTATACAATCTATTTAAGAATCAAGACACAATTACCTGGCAATAAACATCTCTGCTGATATAGAAGTAGTTATTATGGTCAATTTTCATTACTTGCGGAATGAAATAAAACCTAAGATGCATTGTGTTATTGTGTGTATAGAACAGAGCTGATATGTCACAACATTGCAGTCAAAGGAAAACACACCATTGGTAATATAATTAATAGTATGCTAACAGGGAAGTTGCAAGCGTTAATTGAGAAGTTGCATGCGTGAATAGGGGAGTTATATTCGTGAATAGGAATGTTGCATGTGTTAATAGGAACATTGCATGTGGTAATAGTTAAATTAAAACTTTGGGTAAATAGCTTGAACATAAATTTATTTAATTTCAAAGTTTTAAAAAGGATATACGTTTATTAAACTGATGCAAAAGTTTTGCACGTTTACGTTGGAGAAAACGAGGTATGACGTCACTATAGCCTGTATTAACTCGTCCTCAAAGTGTATCATGCCAAGAGTGGTGTATGGAAATCGAATTTATTTCAAGTATGTGTAGCATAATAATTAAGAATATTTTTTAAATATTCATCTTTATATAATATTGCAGCGTGTAATATTTCCCACATATTTATAGAATTCTAGAAATATTAGGGTTTGTTGTTAATTTTCTGAAAAGATCAGCAATAATTTAACATTGTTTTGTACAGAAATGAATACGGGCTGAATAATAAATTTGTTGTTAATTTAGAGGCCGATCGAAAGCAAAGGAGGAGCTACAAAATGTAGAACTTAAAACATAAGTTAAAGAAATGTTACATTTAAGCTTGATTTAAATTTCGTTGTATGATGATCTACACCATATTTTCTCCACATGTTGGAAACCATAATCCACATTCTATGTTCAAATTCTACATTCCATGATGTGCTTAACTATCGTTTAATAAATACAAACAAATTACTTGTGTAGTATGTTGATTAAAAGTTTACCGATTGCAAAGTGAGGTATGTTGTACACGAGCCGATCACTGTGCAGTGTGCACACGCCCTGCGTGTCACTACCTCGAAAGTAATAACTCAGTATGTCCAACAGGGGATTTCATTAGCCTGATAATCCTTTCAGACTAAAGAGGAATCTAATTTCGTTAATTGGCCATGTTTCGCAATCGAGTCTCCAAGGACTTGAACCAACATGGTTCATGGTTTCTTGTGGCCAACTCTTAGACAAGGTTCTTGTTTTTCACGCCTGCTTGAGCTCACTCCGAAGTTCTGTTCTACTCATGTATACTCAGACCGCCGTTTCAAGCACATTTTAGAGCATTCCGCCCGGAGACGATCAATTTCATTCAGACTGGCCAATATTTTACATAATCACAATAACATTAATAATTGTTAAAAACACTTTGTATTTAATATGTATTTTTTTCTAATTGTCATTAGTATGCTAGATCCTGGAATGCACGTTGGACAGCAGATTGTTTTTCTCTCAAATGTAAACAATATACATTCATTATAAGAAAGGTTTTAATTCTATAACGCTGATAAAAAAAATATAAGATCATATATTTTTGATTACAAGTTCGATAACGCCAGTAAACATGGTTATTTCTTTTCATTGATACATTTTCATGAAAGGTGATGACCATTGGTATTTGACGAACGTAACTTCTTAAAGGAGATTGTCTGATTGGGCAACACTATATTCACAGCTACACAATAAGGACAATCATTGAAAATATTACTGATTCCTAGATTAAAATTTGAAAAACTACTGCTAATAACTTAAATTTTTTTTAGCAGTTGTCAATTGCTGATTGGCTCGGGTTTTGCTTGAAGAGTGAATTTTAGCACTTAGTATGCTTATGCTAGTTTAAAACGCATACTGTGGATACTTTATGTAATTTAAAAGCATATCCCAGTATGGATGTATACCATAAATCTTCGTATATAAAATCCTAGTGACAGGCTGGGTTTGTTTTCTTATTATGCTACAATGTAGAGATATAGGGAACCATCACATACTACAGGGCACTACCCAAGTTCCTCATTTACGGGGTTACCGAGGGAGGTGCTACTATCCGTTAAGGTGTTTACACCTAGATATCTTAGTGATAATAAGTTGAAAATCAATATGTTATCTAAAATTGTTATTTTAGTGCATGTTTCAAACTCGCTAGCACAAATATTTCTTACTTTGTTGGTGAATGAAAGAAATATTCATACGAAAGTTATTTTATACACATCACTTAGCAACATACATATTTTTGTCGAACGAATATGACGCATAAAACCCTCTATATATATATTAAGTCATATTATTATGGATCACAACATCTACATAATAGCTTGAGTCATATTATGGATCAAAACATCTACATAGTACATAGCTTGAGAGTCACCATGGATCACGACGTCTACATTTTTCTAAGCTTGAGTCATATTATGGATCACAATATCGACATAGCTCATAGTTTGAAAGCGATTCTATGGATCTCAACGTTTACTAAATATATTTTCCATCAACACATAGGCCTACGTCCCTTTTAAATCCATATAATCTTTATCCCGCACTATTCCCATAAGCTCCATTATATTCGCACATTTAGCAAACTATTACCACGTAGTTCGATAAAACGTGTCACGCAACTAGATAATATCTGCTTACAAATGCGACAGAAAATAGCAATTGAATTTATATAGCATATTTCCACAATAGAATGACAGCACACGCGAGTTTGTACTTGGCTAACTCAATTTCACCAACATATGGTTAGAACGAAGCCACGAAGTAAGAAAAGAGTTGCCTGCAGTGATGGATGATCGCGAATCGAAGTGGATATAAAGGTGACATTATCGCCAGCAGCTAATCCACATGGTGCCTATATTCGCTTAGCCGGTTCCCACACGAACACCGAAGTTAAGCAATCTCGGGCTAGGTCAGGAGGTGGATGGGTGACCACTCTCTTCTGAAACACTAGTTACCGTTGGTTAGAGGGGATTGGAAGGTTCGAAAGCTTGTGTAACAGCTTCGTTCTTCTCGTCAACTGCTCGGCAGTCCAGGTTAGTGGAGGAACCTACATGACTGGTCAAAGTTACACCGTCCCTTCGGATGGTACGTAAAGCCGATGGTCCCCTTGGTACTTTTCGACAGGAGTAGGCTACGTGCCGGTACCAGGCTTCCCCTCCTCCCTTCCTCATAATCATTCATCAACCATCACTTATCAGGTTAAAGAGGGCATTGTGCCCTACACTGGCCTTAAATACAATAAAGTAAAGTAAAGTATGTGTATGCGGTAGGAATATGCCACGTGGTGTCAACATGCAAGGGTAGTAGTACCTTGTGGCCTCATGGCTTCGCGATGGGCCGGAAACATGAGCGACTACGAGGGACCGCCCCTCCCGCGCCCCCACCCGTACTGTGATCAATACACGAAGCAAGAGGGAGACTGGGAGGGGGAGGGGGAGACGGAGAGATTAGCAAAGAGTTATTCAAGAGGAAGACGCAAGGAAGCGCATCACAGATGTAACCCAACTTTGAGAAGTTCAAAACCTTTCATAAATATTAAAATAAATTTAAAACGCAATATTAGAAGTTAAATAACAATGTTTCTGATGAGTTGATGAAGACACCAGGGGGAAGTACTGTGTGGGTAACGTGTGTGTGTGCGTAGAATATTGCTCGAGCTATGAGCCATATCCGAGGGTAATGTGATAATCTCTCGGCTATACTTAAATGCACATATCCTCGTTTCACTTTTCTTATCCTGTATTCTATCGTTCTTTCCATTGATGCACTCCTCTTCATTTTCTCGTTTGGTGTTTGTCTGGTCAACAAGAATCCTTAAGGCCCGTCGTTCCTATCATCACAAATACCAATCGATTAATAAAAATAAAATTATGGTAATTTTCTATAATTTAACTCTTTATAGCTAGAAGAACTCCGTAGCGAATGCAGTAATTTTACTTAATTTAAATTTAGTCTTACTAATGTAGCTCGGTGCGTTGATACAGTTTGTGTTGTTTTTCGTAAAATATTAAATAAAACTGAATGGACTACGAGTTGTTCATAAACCACAATGGCTCAGTGTGTAATTCGGAATTCTTGTGAAATGTTAGTAAATATAGCTTGTATATACATCTTGTGTAATTTTGGTCATGGAACGATTGTCAAGAAAACGAGTTTGTATAATATTTTAACAACAGAAAACAATATGTACCGGAAGCAAGAAGTAGGGACTCTTTACGTATACATGTGCACATAACATATACCACCTGTTTACATTAAATCTTTTCTTATATTTAATATTAAATCGGTAGTATTATGTGCTGTAGGCCTATACGAATTAAATATACATTAAAACAAAATTGTATTACTAAGTTCCTGAGCGATGGTTAAGTTTATGATCTAAGATTATCACCAAAAATATACTATGAAAATAAGCTTGCACAACATACACGAAAATGTGAAATTATGTATAATTTTAGCTCGTTACTCGTGCCGTTGACAAAATGACGTGAATACATACTTATAACGTGAGACAAAAACAAGCTGCAGAGTTCAAGAACTGAGTGTTATTATTGAGGTTAAATAGTACCACCAACAATAACAGGTTTTATATTCGTTTTTAACAATCAATTCAAATAACGAATTAGCGGATGTTCGCGTTATTAAACCACATTCCAATCTTAATTTACTTGCTGACTGAATCGATCATTTTTATGACCAGTACATGTGGTTGTAAATGTCGCGAGTGGTGCAACTGCTTATATTACTTCCGCTTATGCCAATTTCAGAATAGGTTGAATTTTAGTAAACACAATAATTCGTGGTTAAGAGTTTTGGCATGTGAGTTTATAACCGAGTAACTTGTGTGAAACGCTTTCGTACGACGTAAATCCACATAGAATGTGTACGAAAGATGTAACTAAGTAGTAAACGTGTCTAGAGGTTGCGTTGTTTTGAAAGAACGCGCCCGAACAGGTTAGCACGTTAGCAGGTTAGCACCCAGTTCACGTTCTGCTCAACTTGTTAGAAAATCTTTGCTAAGCAGTTCTAGTTCATAGACAAGTTTGGGTGACTAAATTGAGCACGTTTGTTATTACGGATTCATATTTCCAAGAAACTTATAACTTAAAGATACACCTCCGAGCGATGTGTGTGCAAGCATTGCTATGAATTATATGTCCAAAGAAGTTGTAAGATATGCGACGCTATAAAATACATATTCAAAGGACTTTATAAGAAAGGCGCTTCTATCAAGTACACGTCTAAAGAAGTTGTAAAAAAGCGTTGGTATTATTACAGGTCCATAATATATCTTGTAAGAAAAGTGATTGATTATATGTACACAAGAAATGCATGTGCCTTTAAATATGAAGGTATTGCTTTAAAGGAACATAACTACAAAAGGCCTTGCTCTGACGAAAAAGAAGGATAAGACACGAAATATAAACACGTGCCAATTGCCGATGCTCAATAGTTTCGCTATAAAAGTATTCGTCAGTATCACTGGTTTAAAGCCGATATTGGAATGGATTTCAACGTGAGGGTAAAATGATGCCAATTTTCTCGTTTGCCTCGAATATATTTGGTGGGCCGGACTAGGCTGAACCGTCTCCGATCCAGACGCACAAAATGAAGACTGAAGGGAAACGACCAAGCGATTTGACAGAAAGGATTTGTAAAGTGTAATTTCGTTTTTCTATGGTATCTTTTGAGGGAATTGATAGGTTCAAGACTCTCTTTTCGTGTTTCCTCTTATCATCTACAGCCCTTTGCCGAGAAAATTGAAAGCTAAGTCTGTTTGTCAATGTCTGCTCTGTATTTTTATACACCTTCAACCTGTAATCTGTTTCAACCCCTTGGAAATGCTGTGAATCGTAAACTCAGCCGTCCTCTCTTATGAATGGGAAAATAAAGCCTGACTAGACGGAACTTATTTGAAGCAATTCATTTACTAATCGTGTTGAGAACGATGCAGTCCAATGTGACAACAGCTCCTTACCTCGTTCGTATAACCTCGAGAGAAGCGAGAGTTCCCGTGACTGTGTCAAAATTGACAAGACCCACAACAAACAAGTAAATACCTCGCTACATTTTGGCACAGCCGAAGCATGTGGGTACTGCATTGGTGTGGCACAATGCCTAGTTTACAGTTGCAGTCAAATTATGCCACTGCAATACATATGTCAAATGAGTTTGTGTACAGAGCCAATGTGGTTGAACTAGTCTGGAACTATATACTAGCAATATTCATGTGTATTACTTAAAGTAATGCTTATACTTTCATTGTCTGGAAGAGTGTTTATGAGATCTTGGGTGGAACTTGTGTCGAATTTTCGTTTACAAGAAATGTTTTTTTTTGTTTAAATATAAAAGAGAAGCCCGACAGCAGGTGTAAGGATGTAGTTATGTATTTTAAGTTTTAATTCTCTCTTGAAAACTCACGTTTTCTCTTGTACTTCGACTCCAACTTAAACTTCGACTTACACGAAGTCGGACGATCGAAATTCTTCATCATGTATTAACATAATTGTTTAAAAATATCTTCAACCAACATTGCACAAGACGTCTTAACATCTTCACTATCTTGAACACCCGTTCTCTGCCTCGATCATAATAAGAGGTACGTGAAAATAGCGTTTTGTATAATAGATGCTATACAAGTACATTGAAATTTTCAAAAACGCTACAAAGTGCTATTTTATTTTTAACTAAAATTATGTTTTTCTGTGCGTATTTTATGTTAGTTTGACATTGTATTCTTACATTGTGTGGCTTGGTTTCAATTTATTCATGTTTATGTTCCCCGTGTGGCATAACTGGTAATTAAAATTGCAAAGTAACCCCATACAAAAGATGTTTAAGAAAATGAATAAATAGATGCTACAAAGTACTACAAAATGGCTAGTTTTGAAAATGAAAGTGGTATGAATCCATCATCAAAATGATATTTTCACGTACCTTTAATCATAATACAACATGGTAATGATAGGTTGAAAAATAAATAAATCCTATGCGTATAACTCTTCTAAGTATTCAAAATAGATTTAAGCAGATTGTTAGTGAATCCATAGAGTTATACTCGTATACTCAAAAAGCAAAAGCAAAATCAAATAAATTTAGCTAAAATGTGTCATATTTTCTATTATTGCAGTTATCTTTTACATTCGATTTATAATTCGAAAGCATGTATTTCTTGAGATCGGTTGTAACAGAATTTTCTTGGTCACATATCATATGCCATTCATTCTTAGTTTGAGTGGAAAGCCGGCTCTACTTAACAGCGTTAATTTAGGCGTTGGTATAGGTCAGCGTTCCACGTTCGAATCCTGGCCTGATCATGGATGTCATGTAGCGTTTTTATCGTCTCGTTGCCAAAATATGAGACGTACAGTCCAAATACCGGCACTTCCACTGTGTAGAATTGTAAGTTACATGCATTCCTATATTTTATCCGACAGGTGAGCGTTCATTTGAACTCATTCCACGACTGGAGAAAGTTTACAATTCCTTAGGTATGCGTCAGCGCATCAGCACTTCGTTAGGTCTTGAATTTCCACCTTCATGTAAAACACTGAAATTCCATACCTTCTCATCTCCCCCTCCACTTTCATCATCACCCCCCCCCCCCAACCCCTCCCACGTTCATTTCTCGGCATGTCTCACTGACAGTTCCAACGTTTGTCTTAACGCTCAAACAATAGACTTAACTTCCTTCTCTTGGAAAGCGTCTGTACGAACCAATCTACGAATCTACATATCACAAAACATGTGTTAAAACAAACCAAGCGGTTTGTATTCTATCCTGAACCATCACTCATATTATCACAATGCAATTTATTTACGTACCTGAATGATTCGTTTAGCGTTCGGCAGTAGGAGTTTTACAGATGTATTGGCCGTCAACTAATTACTCTTAAACTAATAGTAGGATTATTATAAATATGTACCTACTTGTAGAAGGGTGTCATATCTATGCATGGTATTAAGTACATTTGTCACCAACCTATTCAAAAATAATGTACCCATTTTTAAACAGATTCTCCGTATTTTTTCGCCGAACACTTTCGACGAAAGTCGTTTATTTGCATAATTCAAACATGAATATATTATTTTTGAGCAGGCTTGTCAAAAATGTTTTTAATACCGTGCGTAGATATGACATCCTCCTGCAAGTAGGTACAATTTCATAATAATCCTATTATTTGTTTACTAAAAACATCAAAAATACTTCCGAACGCTCTTAGCTAAACATATTCACATATAACGTACAGTGTAATGTAATAAACTTTCTTTTCCTTGATCCGTGTTCCCATTTCTCTTGCGGGTGCAGATCGAATTTACGAGTTATGCACGTGATATTGCTCTAAATATGATACACTAACTTACACCGCTTGAATGTTTGCCACACGTGTGAGACTGTGTTCCACAATGGGAACTATTCCCAATTACAAGTACTTGCTTTTCAAACAAATACAACTTTGAATAAGTTAGAGAGAGATGTGACTGAATCTAATTCTGGCAGCGTTGCTAGAAGAGATGTGTGGGTGGGGTGTGTACTAACCACGTCACGTGTCGTTCATTACCAAGCCGAGTTTCGAACCTAGAACGCAGGAATCACAGTTTCCCAAGCCAACTCCTAAACGACCACCACGACGATGATAAGATAGAATGCGATAAGATTGTGTTTGTTTATCTTCACCAGCTATTATTGCCATACATAAATACACTTACACTACCATCTTATTATTACTATCAATTAAATAAACAATAAACTTAAAAATTATTTTTACTATCAATTATTATTTCTAGGTGTACAATTTATGTTTAAATTCATATTTTTTAGCTTCTGATTTAAATTTTGGAAAGTTTTTATTTTAATATTTTTTATAAGTCCGGACAGATGGTCAAACATTCTTAATCCAGAATAAAATATGGATTTTTGTGTTGCAGCTTTATTTAAATGTTTTACATTGAAATTATTAATTTACCTTGTGATATGATTATGTACATTATTATTACATTATTATGCCTTGTTTCTTGTAATAAACATAGTTCTATAGTCACTATACCTTATAAAATAGGTGTCACAATGCCGATATATTCTTTGTTAACAATTTGTCCTAGTCGTCGGGATATTTAGCAAGCACCCAAAATTAAATCTAGTGGGTTGTAGTATGGGAGTGAACCTGGATCGAATTCTATGTCATGTAAACACAAGTTGAGAACTGTGTTCAATTCTATTTCAACTAAATCCCACCCAATAACACTGCTGCCATCCACCCCAGCTAATATTACACACGATTTAATAATAACACCGACTATTGGATTATTCTGTGGTTTTCGTAATTAACATATTTATTATTCACTGGCGTGTGATACGCCGCATAATAGCTATTATTATCTTGTTCGGCGTTTCTTTAGCTACGAATTATGTCACATTTATCAAGAGCATGATCTTACACACGTACTATAGTTTCGATTAGTATGAGTTCTCAACAAGTGTTGGTGGACGGTGGACGTTACCATTTCAATTTTCCGGAACTCATATACGGTTTTTATTTAAGCTACGATCTATGTCACACCATCAAATGCATGATCTTACACTCGTACTATAGTTTCGATTAGTATGAGTTTTCAACGTGTTGGTGGACTTAAGCATTTCAATTTTCCGGAACTCTATGATTTTCCGATAGTAGTTGTGAATGTATTAGAAATCATATTTTATTTCTAATAATGTAATGTAATAAGTACACAAGTATAAAGATTATGTTGGGAGCATTGAATTGGATGAGTGTAAGACAGAAGATTCATTACAATGCACTAGTATTTATATTTAAATTAAAGAATGATTTTTTGCCAGCATATTTTAATGAGTTTAGATCATACAATAATAATGTACATAATCATATAACAAGGTCAATTAAGAATTTCAATGTAAAACATTTAAATAAAGCTGCAACACAAAAGTCCATATTTTATGCTGGATTAAGAATGTTTGACCAACTGCCCGGACATATAAAAAATATTAAAATAAAAAACTTTCAAAAATTTAAATCAGAAGCAAAAAAATATGTATTTGAACATCAATTGTACAGTTAAAAATATTTGATGGTAAAAATAATTTGTAAGTATATTGTATATTAATTGATAGTAATAATAAGATAGTAGTGTAACTGTGTAAGTGTATGTATGTATGACAATAATAGCTGGTGAAGCTAAATAAACACAATCTTATCTTATCTTAATTACCGAGAGTTATCAACCTTCTCGTGGATTCATATTTTACTACTTTAGAGGTGTTTCTACCCACTTTCCCACTTTCCCATATTTATCTTTACTGATTATACTCATGTTCTAAAGAGACAATTAAATGTTAAAATATCTCATACATCAATTTTTAAATGTAATTTCCAAACATATATCTGTCTGACATTGAACTCCGTATGTTGATGATTTCATGTTGACAACCACTTCATGTGTGGTGATGATATCAATAACATGTGACACGGAAATGAAACCATCTAGTATGTGCTACACGTAAACAAATTTGTGAATGTATAAATGTGACCAGTTCGAATGTATTTACATTACTCATTCCATTACTTCTTATATTTGTCACGTAGGAGTATTTTGGAAACAATATGACCCATTGTATTTTTATTTGTTTCATCCCTGTAATATTTTTTTCGTCCTTGTTCACTACTTAATGCCTAATTGTAACAGTCGAGTATATCACGATTGTTATCTTTGTCCGAATAAGCCTCTGACTGTTACTGTCTTGTTGCAGGTATGTACATCACTTGACTCTGACGTACCGTTCCTCGTCCCCGCTGTCGTCATTCAAGTAAGCTGAAATACTATTATACTCTGACGAACACGACAATGGGAATAATATAAAAATGTTTTCTCGGATTGAACAAGTATACGGCCAATTTCAGATAAAAATCGTTAAGTGTTTTTTAGTGGAATGCTCCAAAAATAGTGATCTAAATCCAAGATAATATTGAAAAAATATCATGATAATCACGAAGTAACGTGGACATAATGTTATGTTTGTTTACGCTGCGAGGGCTCTGATTGGGCAATTAGGGCGGGGGTGGTGGTGGAGGGGTAAGGGGGGGGGGGGGGGTTGCGTGCTCTGAGCTCATTTATCTGCGCGCTAAACGTCGTGTCTGAATAACAACGAGGTAACCTGTGCGCTTCCATTTATGCGAAGTCTCATCAGTGTTGCCATTCTTAGAACGAGACTCGGATAGCAACGCCAATATTGGTATTTGCTTGGTAGTCATAATATTGCAGTGGCTGCCATGTGCTAAGAAAGTTACACGAACAATGTGTTAAATTGAAACGTTTTATAGAAAGTCAGATTGAATGGAGATTCATATATTACTCATATTAACTGGGAACCCCTATTTTTACAGATAATGGAAACAAATAACTATTTGAGGATTTGGCTGTGGAAATTCTCGTTGTTTTGTTGCCTAGAATTGTTAGATGTTGTACTTTTAATTTAGATCTAAAATAAAAATAATGCAATAAAACTCATATTTTGCATTTCAAGGCAGTCTTCAATATTGTGGATACACTCAGTATGATAAATCTGTAGCTCGACATAACGAGTATTTAGGAGTGGTTATCTATTTAGGAGTGGTTATCTAGATATTAATTTTCATATAAAGCGCATTTAATTATGTTTGTTCTAAACGGCACTCGTGTATACATATCAACTGTACAAATAAGGGCCAGTCATATATGAATATCTATTTGAGAGTTTGTATATCGCTTTAGTTGGATATTTATACATGTATATATTTATTAATCCGTATCGATTCAATATTTATAATATTGTAATTATTTGGAAAATAAATTGAATTGGAACTTGCCATTATCTGCTCTTGTGGCAAAATATGTATGCATGCACATAGTTTTAACTAATTTTTTTATCGAGTTAAAAAAAAATTAATTATAAAAACAGTTTACCCTGTAGCCATGTTTTAAATATAACCTAACCTGTGGCACATATGAAGTTTATAAAATAGCGTTGTATTGCATACGTACAAAAGTAATGTAAATTTATTGCATGGAATTGAAATATATAGATACAATATCCAGACTAGTAAGAAGAGACAAGACCGCTCCGCTGCCTTGAGCTGGCTGTCACGTTTGGGCAGGTCACTTCTTGGAAAACTCGACTTTTTTGGAAATTGTCACTTTTTTTTTTTTTTTTTTTTTGGTGTCACTTTTTGGAAAACTTTTCAGTTGGAAAAAAGAAAAAAAAAATTTGAAAAAAAAAGTCGAAAAAAAATGTCGAAAAATTTTAAAATGATGGAAAAATTTTCGAGCTTTTCTATGTACATTTCACGTCAAAGTGTCGTAGATACTTATGTAAAGAAAGAAACTTAAAAGTTGTGTGATTCTGAAAAATGAAAAAAAAAAATTCATGTTGAAAAATTTCTAAGTGTTTGAAAAATTTTCAAGTAGCCCACTTTTTGGAAAACTTGAAAAAAGTTGAAAAAATGAAAAAATTAAAATTTTGGTAAAAAATTATTTTCATGTTGAAATTTTTAAGTGATGGAAAAATTTTCGAGTTTTTCTATGTACATGTCACGGTAATTGGTCGTAGATACTTATGTAAAGAAGAAACTTGAAAATTGTGTGATTCTAAAAAAAGAAAAAAAAAATTCATGTTTCAAAATTTCTAAGTGTTTGAAAAATTTTCAAGTACCCCATTTTTTGGAAAACTTGTAAAAACTTGAAAAAATTAAAAAATTAAAATTTTGGTAAAAAATTATTTTCATGTTGAAATATTTTAAAGTGTTAGAAAATTTTTCGAGTTCTACAATCCGCACGTTCAAAAGCTTCCCGGTACGTCCCGGTAAGTGTGTCGTCAATAAAATGCACATGTACAGAAAGGTAAAGAAACGCACTTTTCGATGATACCAAAATGGGCTGTTCGATTTCATAACGGGACATACCAGGGCCGTTCAAAGCTGAAATTTAAGTAATCAAAATTACACATCTAACCAATGACGCTAAAAAATAACAAAACCGGTACGTTACAGGTACGTCCGGGTACCTTAAATATGTCAACCACACCTTCGGATACCCACGAAACGGAAAATCAAAAATTACAAAAAATTCTAACATGGTTTTTTACGACATTGAAAACCCCCCATAGACAAATTCTTGCAAAAACACGGGCGGATGAAATCCGTTAAAGCACCGTAACTCGGACGCCCGTAAAGTCTAATTTTTGAAAGTAACGTTTATAAATAGACAAATGTCCAATTATTAACATTAAATACAACAATGTATTTGATGGCATTTTAAACACACTTTTAATATACAAAAACAAAACATTTTGTATGCGTGGTTTTATATCGCCGTGAAAAGTGCCTTGCGCGAACGTCTGTCATTCGGTTTAGGGGTGACTTTCTGAAAATGTTGTTTCATGCCCCTGTACGGGCAAGCTTTGAGCATCGGCCTAAAGAAAAAAAACCCATTTTGAAAGTACCAACTTAACGCAAAAAAATAAAAGCTGAAACCGTGTCGTGAAAATGGAAAAGTGCCTATAACTAAGGAACAGGGACGAAATTCAAAAAAGTGACCCCTGATCCTGGTCGTTTCTCAAAGACCTTTAAGATGAAAAAGTCAATTCTATTCGGGAACAAAAAATACGGAACATAATTGGTACACAACGATTTTATCGGCCGACGGTACCAAATGTTCACAATTTGATTGACGAAAGTTCCGGGACGAATCCAAAATGTTTCAAAACCCAATTACCCAAAGGGTAAGCGCCGGTAACAAAACAAACCAGAATGTTATATCTCGTTTGGTTCGACGAGCAGAGCCGTTTGAATGTGACACATTAAACGGGTACCAAATCCGTCAAATCGAGACGTCGAACATTGTTCGTGTTTGGGTGCCCGTAACTTTTGAACGGGACACTTTATACGAAAACCTTTCATGACAAAAAGATGCTCCATTCAATTGACTTTCGATCCAAAGCATCGACAAAATTGTCAAAAAACATTTACTATTTTTTACAATTTTTCCCGCAATCCAACATAGCAAAATACGCACACTTTGCGACATTAAACTCGTCGGGGTTTGAAAAGGGGTTGACGCACAGGGTCGAAAAAAATACCCACTTGTAGCCAAAGGCCAGGCGGTCAATTCTGTAGCGACAGATGTGGGAAAATGTTCGCGTGCGTGGGCGTACCGAGGGTGCGGGGCGTCACGACGAGGCGGCGCGAGCTCGAGCGCGGGGACTACCGAAAGATGGTATATAGATAGCAACTGTAGTAAAAGGTCGCTCTGACTGGAGATCGAACCCAGTACCGGCCAATTGAGCTATCGATCGAGGCCACCGAACAATGCTTTATCGAAATATTACTCGTTTTAGTGATTGTTGACATATGATTGATCTAACAGTAGACTGCATATTTTGAGCAAACATTTTATGATCGCATCGCATGCATTAGTCACCAAACCGTGTCTCACATCCCACGATATGTATAATATGTTAAAAATACTCACAGAAATATAACACTGTACTAAGGTCACTTACTTGTAAAGACCGTTTTAGTAAGTTAGTTAGTTAGTTAGTACGTAGCCTATAAAATGGCCATCGAGATAAACCTCAATTTACTTGCACCAAAGGCAGGCCTAGTAATTGCCTTATTGAGTTATTTTGGGATAGATAAGCTTGCACTAATAGAATAAAACTGCATAAGGTTTCCTCATTTGGAATCCCACAAGTTGTGCCAGATGGGGTCGGACCAGCTGTTAGGATCGTGGGTCGTGTATTATAGATGTGGGTTGCCTAGAAGGAGGACGGACCCAGGGGGCCATGCATGGGCTCCGCACCAGCTTACATGAGAACCATGGCCTTTGAGACTGTATGACACGCACACGCACACGCACACGCACACGCACACGCACACGCACACGCACACGCACACGCACACGCACACGCACACGCACACGTACACGCACACGCACACGCACACGCACACGCACACGCACACGCACACGCACACGCACACGCACACGCACACGCACACGCACACGCACACGCACACGCACACGCACACGCACACGCACACGCACACGCACACGCACACGCACACGCACACGCACACGCACACGCACACGCACACGCACACGCACACGCACACGCACACGCACACGCACACGCACACGCACACGCACACGCACACGCACACGCACACGCACACGCACACGCACACGCACACGCACACGCACACGCACACGCAAATCTAATGAGGATAGCATAATGTAGTGTTTTAAATATTAACCTTAGGGAGTGTTTTACATAAAATAACTTTTACATTGGTTATAAATATAACCCGTCTTGAAATACTTATTTACTTTTGTATGTTTGAACCCTAACTATTGCGTCAATAATCTATGAAACAAAAATTCCATGATGATGATTATATATTGAACATTAAATAAAATTAATATATAGGGAAACATGTAGTTAATTATTAAGTATTTGTACTGTTTATAAATTCTAATAATATTTTATCATATTAAGGCTTTGGTAGACCCGAGGCCCAAGTGATGGTGGGAATCTCCCATCCCTTACCCGACTCTATTATTGGTACAGGACATATATTGATTTATTAAACTTATTGCAGTTACCGCAAGTTTAAATAATAGGACCTGTGCCCTGTAGCGTAATGTTTGAGGGCGAACAGGCGTTGATTTTGTCCATTATGGTGGTTCCTACGTTCCACATTAAAATTCTAGCTAAGAAATTGATTTTCTTGGTAGAACTTCTTAGTTTCATCTCATCACCGGCCAATATTAGCATCGTTGCAAAAGTATGCACAGAAATTCAAACTATCATCTGAAATAGTTTGTATACGTGAGCCATAAATACAAACAGTTTACTGGGTGTCTATAACATTATTTCTTCGAACACCATCGTCAAGCACTGAATGGGCTCTATCATCTCTATAAATATAATAAATTTGCGTATTTAGAGTTTCAGTTTAATTCCCGTTTCAAGACAAGAGAACACATTTAGGCTACGTATAAATTGAGTTATTTAATTCTTAGTTGAGTGTTTTAACAACAGCACGTATTCGCCTACTACAATAGTCAAAATCACTGTTTATTAGAAAGTGAAATGTTTGTAAAATGGCCTACATTTATCTGAAGTAACGATGATTTAAAGTAACCTTGAGTAAGTAGACTTTCTTTGTTTTCATAAAAAAAAAACGTCAAGCCTGTTCCTCCTTGCATTAGATTAAAAGTGAAGTAAATGGCTAACAAAGGGTTGTCTAAAGAGAGTTGTTAATTGAACATTTGCCATGAGCATGTTCAGAGCGCACAGTTAAATCACCTCGGGCGGCGGCTATGCTGCGATATGAGTGCAGACAGTAGAGTGTAGAGTGGGATGTGGTATAGTTGTACCAGTTGCGACCGCGGATAGATGGGAATTAGAACCGCTCGCTTACTAGAGGAGCTGTTGAATTCCTTGCTTGAAATATTCACTAGAGTTTTGGCTACGACTACAGAACTATGAGAACGCCAAGTTAAGATGTGTTACTCATTGAAAACAACGCGGTGGTTTTGTGGGGTTCATTGGTCATACCGATAGAGGTGGCTCAGCGGTAAGACGCGAGACTCTAATTCGGGAGGTCGCCGGTTCGTTTCCGGCCACCGGCAGTCCTGACTGAAGGTTTTTTTCCGAGGTTTTCCTCAGTCGTAAAAGCGAATGCTGGGATTGAGTCATACTATCAGCCCTCGGACAATCCTTCCCAACTATCCAAACACCCTAATAACCTAGTTAGTCACCTGAAGAGGGGCACATCAGGTAAAGCTGGTGTGCACCCTAGAATGGGTATTCCTACAAAAATTATTATTATTATTGGTCATGAGGTTTGAATGTAGAAGATGTAGGGTTCGAGTGCCTGTTCGGGATGGGTATTGTTATCTTCGAATATAGACTTATGTCTATTGGTTTGCTACTGACACGTTTAAATGGGGCTTTTGGAGATGTTATAGCAACGGGGCAGATAATAAATCCTCTAATGTCTCCCACTGAAAATCAATTCCTGTAAATGGATAGCTCGCAAAACGATAAACAAAGTATTTTTTTAATTTTTAATTTATTAAACAGATAACAAATAGTGTTTTACACTTTATTTTATGTGGCATAATTCTATTAAATACATCTAGTTGCCGTCAGAAAATAAACTAATAAGGTTGAATTTTGTCAAAGCAAGTATGTAATTAATATTAGATAAATCAAATTTTAAGGAACAAAAGATACGTTTAAACTGTCTGACCTCATTTGTATAAAATTTCTCACAGTACCCGACGAATGTAATTTTAAATTTTTATTCAATTAAACAAAAGTCAGTGTTAGTTAATGATGTTTTATTTGCTTGTATTGCAATTGAAAAACAAATTAAAACTCAATGTCAGTCGAAGCTTATTTTTTATATTCTGAACTTTACTCTTTCGTATTATTTATTTTCTCCCGTGCAATCAGTTGATTTCTATTCAACCAATTTTTATTTTTGCTTTGTTGTATTCTAAACTAATTTGATTTTGTATCAGGTCAGACGATTTTTAATTTCATTTTCAAATTACAAACATGTATTTGTAAGGCGGCTGTTTGGAATCATACACTAGTTCGATTTCAAATGTGCATATTTAAATGAAAGCATTAAGCGAAATCGGCTGCCATGTTTCAGTTGTTGCATCTCTCTTTACGTAGATTTGGGTTGATTTATCGAGAAATGTAAAGGGTTTAATGAATTTTTAAGATTTTAGACTTTACGTTTAAGAAAATATTCCAAAAACATACAATTTTCAAAGAACATTAAAACGTTAAGGCGCACTTGAGGACTTTGTTTTTACGGTGCCAATTATTATAAGCGTACCTATCAAGAATATGTCGCTTGAACGTCTTAAAACTATTCTATATGAACGCGTTTCTTGTGATTGGTTGTATCAATGCTTCGGCCAGTTAAGCAACGATACTTTCCAAATCATTATTCTCTACTTTGACTTTGAAACTATTAAACTGTTGATCTTCTGCTTGGCCTTGGAATAACTAGTCATCTTTTGATTACTTTCAATTTCACAAAATTTAGAACTCGAAATGGTTTAACGCAATATTTCATATATTTAACCACCAATCCTGCATTGAAAAGTGATGCATATTATCCAATTATGTATATACAAACCCTACCACATAGGCCGAACCATTGACTGCACAACGTGTAGGCATATTGACATTTGAAATATAATTTAACCAAAACACTATATTGTGTTGATTACTATTTATTGCATAAATTTGATTAAATTGATTATCACATTGCATAGATGTAAAATCTAACAATGAACATGACTTTACCCATATACTTGTGAAGATATTAAACAAAATGCAGGAAACACAATTTGTCTTATAAAATAACTACTTTGTGTTGTTGGAAATGACGTTAACTATATCAACTTCTTACTTTGATTTTACTATATTTTTTGACTTGGATGGATCAAATAAAGTAATAATTAAATATAAAAAATAATAATTTATGGGTGAAAATGTATTTCATTATTATTTTAATTTTTTTATTTGATATAGTACTTCACAACAACATTTCAATAAACGTATCATGGACACCCGTATATGTGACTTGGTGACAGAACGCAATACTGTAGTTCGGCATGCTGCTTGTTATACGACAATCCTGACTGAAGGTATTCCAAGGTCTTCTCAGTCATAAGGTGAGAGATGAAATTGAGTCCCTCTGACATTCTGAAGTAATCTAAGGGGGGCACTGACGACATTTGCCCCCTTGTATTAAACTGTGGCGTATGAGTAAGATCCATCGCCGTCAGAGACATAGGTCCGTATGCATAGTCCGGACTCAAGCCTTCCTCAACTCAGCCTCTCCTCAGCCTCGCCCAACCACCAATCACAGAAGGCCATTGTCATGTGGACGGCTCTGTGCTTGGTGGCTAGATGAGGCTGAGGAGAGGCTGAGTTGAGGAGGGCTTGAGTGTTAACTATGCATTGGAGCCTTAAAGTCACTATGTGAGAGCACTTTCTTTCGATTTCTAATTTATTTCCTAATCATCTTCTCGATTAGAATCGTTACCTGACATGAGAAGTAAGCAAAGAATTTCGAGTCGTTATCGTAATACATCGTATATTTATTAAAGAGGTGAGGTTTCGAGCCATGTTTTAAAATAACAGGAAATTGCAGCAAACCGATCGTTCGCAAACTACGCTAATCTGTATTTCCAAGAAAACGTTCTGGGTGTAATCATCGTGGGTTGGGTCCTGCTTACCATTATACTTCCTACCGTTCACTCAAGCATGGGACTTGTTTGCATGCTTTCACGGTATTAACACATTTGCCCCTGTTCACGAGGCTACTCCGAATAGGTTTCCAAGGGACGTTAAATCATTCATGTAATTTAAATTGTTTAAAGTGTACATGATGTTTATTTTAAGTTCGGGAATATTTTCTTTGTAAATCATGTGGATTCATGACTTTTACTGAGTATTCGAAATTTGGATAGTATGAAAGATTATAAGAAAGCAAATTGAAAATAGACCCACTTTTTTGAAAATTATTTTCATGTTCAATTTTTTAAGTATCTAGGAAACAAAAAAATAAAACTTCGGGAAATATCTTCTATCGAGCCACAGCAGTGTATGTGTTTATTTGGAAAATCAAGAGTCTCATCTGCTAAAAGTATAATTTTGTAAAAATATTGTCAACATGAAAAAAATATCAGAAAAATCTAATTAATGATTAGAAAATCATGATTTTTAACAGTGGTTAAATCGTATATGAATCCTTTAATATATACACCACGATCTTAGATTTATAAGTATAATGTGTGGTTGGCGTAGAAAATTAGATTTTATTAGGTATTGGTGGAGGTGCCGGGTCAACCAGAAACTTGAATCAACCACTTTTCTTCGGGTTACTTCGTGAATTTCCGGTTATGTGAACCTAGCTATGACATGATTTGGTTGTCATATTACCTGTTGAAGTTTTTGAATACTTCACTCACGGGTAGAGAGGATTTTAAAATTATCTTGGCTTATATTGCTTTTGTAAACGTGCTCTGACTTAAGCGCAGGCTTATTTTAAGTCTAGAACTTACAAAAAGCGTGTTTATCTACAATTTGTAGTATGCAAGGCCTGTACCATAGACTTATAAGGACCACACAACCGGAAACTCACAAACTAATCGAAGAAGGTGTGTTGATAACGAAAATATCTTTACTATCCTTGATTTATATGTAAGCAAGAGTGTATTAGTTATATTGCGCTGCCTATCTTTGTTTATAAAATGTTGTTTAAGACCCCCGTTTTCAAGAAGAGTTTCCAAATTACAAATTTGTTCGTGCTCTGGTGAAAATGAGTGTTTTGTACTTGCTCATAAAAAATCCATATACCGAAAACTGTTAAAGATAACGTGTTTTACACACTTCATGGTATAAAATAACGTATGTTCACGCAAAATAAAAAATATGAAACTTCACAAATTGGTCTTACATCGCTAACGGTGAGTTAGCGAAGCGTAAATGTTAAACGTAATATTGACAGAGTGTATGATCAAAAAATACTAATTTTGAAAGTTCAGTCCAAAAGTATATTTTAATGAATTGAAAACACCAGTGAAGCAGCAAGTCAAAACATTCAACTATCGTAGATCTATAGCCCTCACTTTCACACCACACATACACAAGCGTTACGTTCCTTTCTTACGAAATCATTCCAAACTGCCCAGTCCAATACCTCGTCAGTAACCCATTTCGAGGCTAACAAATCACCCAACACATTTCTCTCGTGATCGCATGAACATATTAATTAATCTGACATCCACATTATCTGTTAAATTGTGATTGTCCGACTGCCAATCAGGCTTGTAGAGAGCTTCAGTTACCCCTTAATGTCACGCCCCCTTTTTGTTGTGGCTATGTTTGACGCTAGTATGAAGCTACGCCTTCCTTCGGTGCCACAATCAACATTAGAGTCATTTGGTGGAGGCGCCGGGTACACTCGCAACACAGATATACTACATTATGCATATATTATATAATATTATATTATATTATATTATATTATATTATATTATATTATATTATATTATATTATATTATATTATATTATATTATATTATATTATATTATATTATATTATATTATATTATATTATATTATATTATATTATATTATATTATATTATATTATATTATATTATATTATATTATATTATATTATATTATATTATATTATATTATATTATATTATATTATATTATATTATATTATATTATATTATATTATATTATATTATATTATATTATATTATATTATATTATATTATATTATATTATATTATATTATATTATATTATATTATATTATATTATATTATATTATATTATATTATATTTTATTATATTATATAATTGCGTTATTATTAAATTAAAGTCCCCCACAGAAAATCAATTTCGTTACTGCCTGGGTAGACTCTAAATGTGAATTTATTTATTTATTCGATTTATTTATTTGCATTGCTTCTTTATCTTGGGGAAATGCGTTGTACCTTTATAGCGTTCGAGACGTCTGTTACTTTCTCTATGAGCATTGTCAACGCATTCTAAACAAATATGTACATTGCTTCACTTCGTGTGTGCAAGTATATATCCACAAGTACAACCCTGCACCATTGATCGCATCATGTTCTATACATATTAAAAGCACAACTTTGAACAACTCAACTATTTACATGCACCTGATTCACTTTTGAAAAGTTGTAACAGTTTGAAGGAAGGAATTTCCTCGGGTTTGGTGCCAGCATGTGTGTGTTTAGACAACTCGTACAATCACTTCCAATCACGCAAAAGAAAATCATAACAAATTTATTCTTGTTTTAAGTTCACGTTTCAGAATGAATGTGAATGAGATAAATATTTTCAAAAGGTGTACAACTTAATGTATGTTACTAACCGTGTTCATTCATTTATACGTATAGAATATATCTACCATTAAATTTTCACTTTTGAAATGTAAAAAATTCCTTTGCAGATAATTGGATTAATAATATTAATTACAGTCTTCTGAAGTTTTAATAAACTATTTGTGGTTGTGACGGAATAAAGCATAAACATGTAGAAAATGTACATACCCAGCAATCTACCATTTGCGTATCGTGAATCATTTGTGTGTGTGTGTGTGTTGTTCAAATGTAATGTTATTAATTTGTTATAAAAAAAAAATCAATTTTGTGTGATCTTAAATAATTTTCTAACGTCTAAGTAACTTTGACCCTTCTTGATGATGGTCATCACAATTTTTAAAGAAACATTTTGTTTGGGTGCATCCCCCAATCGGCTATTTTCGATGCCACGCACTACTCAGTATCGCTGACGTTGCAACTAAAAGGTCTGGTCGCACGATAGAACCTCCAGATGTGCTTCTAACCCGTGTCATGTCGCCATCTGCAGACGTCTCTCGCATGCTATCTTCAACTATTTCATAGCATTTCTACCCAGTTATGCATTCTTTTAAGTTAAAAAAGAAAACGCGAGTTTGCAACAAAAGGGACGAACGAGGTGGTAGTTTGTTTCGAGCGCCGGCTATTCAACAGCCATTGCTCATTCTTGACAGCTCTACAAGCAAAATAACATTGAAATGATTCTTCTTTCTCGCTTCTTCTCACACATTCACCCTTACATTCTAATGATACTTTATTTGACAGTTCTACTATGCGTGACGTGGATCTCAATGTCAACAAATCGTAGGAATAACTTAGATATAAGTAAGCAGGCTTTGTTCAAAGCTCCTTTTTGTGATTTGGCTTGGAGGTCAACGCACTGAAATGTCTTTCTTTAAAGTAAAACAAGCTCATGAAATAAATGTGCTCCTTTCAAGATATTTATACACATTATAAAAAGAAAACGTCAAGAGCTATCCACTGCTGTATTTAAGATTCAAGTAGTATGTATGATATTGTGTAGCACTGTATACACGACAAGTTGATTAAATGATTGTTCTGTTAATGGGATTGCATCTCAAAATTTGTTTAAATCATTTTGATAAAATTACGTACCTTAAAGACTACAATTAGCTAATCCATAAACGGTTTCTAAGACATTCTAGAAAAAGTGTGTTTTTAACGAATAAGTACCATAAAACAAGATATGCTTCAAGACTATTACAAAGTGCCTACTGTAGTAGAGTAGAAAGGTCTTTAGCTAATACTCGCTCGACAACAAACTCAACGGTTAAAATCACGAGGCAAGGGGATTAAAGAGAGAGAGCCCAAAAGCTCAAGCTTTGATTCTCGCACTATTGCCAAATGCACAGATTAAACCCAACACTTGGTAATTACCTATCCCATAGACTTAGAAGATGCGATCTTCAACACTGTTTCGTATTCCCTGTACGCAGTTAAGTATTTCATGTTTTTAGTGAAATTATGCTTAAAAAATACAAACCTTTGAAGCTTAAACATGGATTGTACGCTTTCAAAATGCCGTTTTAAAATTCGGTGCCCACTTAAATTGTTTTCAAATAATATGATCGGTAGTAAAGTGTCAACACGCCGTAATAATTACACTGAATTAAGAGTATTAAAATTAAATCACGACATCACTCGATTAACAAGAGAGTACTATATTTTTAACTATAGACATTGGATATCGCTCAGTGTAACATGGATCCTTGTTTCCCAATCCTAGCCGTGTTGTGTTGCGAATGATGATACTTGGCCGCTGTACAATACTGCTATCCTTGGTCTCACGGTCGGGGACAGACCAGTAAGCCTCTAGCCGTGTGAAGACTCCCCTCCCCCTCCCCTTCTTCCCACCTCCCACCCCCTTATCCCGTGCAGCCACGAGGCACGGCCGCTGCGCGTGGAACTGAGGTGGTGATCTTCGGAAGCTCGTGCAGTGAGCACTGATGCGTCATCGAAAGGTTATTGTAAATATACCAATATGATGACATGGCGTTTGTTTGGTTTTCGGAGGCTCGTGCAGTGAGCACTGATGCGTCATCGAAAGGTTATTGTAAGGATACCAATATGATGACATGGCGTTTGTTTGGTTTTCGGAAGCTCGTGCAGTGAGCGCTGATGCGTCATCGAAAGGTTATTGTAAGGATACCAATATGATGACATGGCGTTTGTTTGGTTTTCGGAAGCTCATGCAGTAAGCACTGATGCGTCACCGAAAGGTTATTGTAAGGATACCAATATGATGACATGGCGTTTGTTTGGTTTTCGGAAGCTCGTGCAGTGAGCGCTGATGCGTCACCGAAAGGTTATTGTAAGGATACCAATATGATGACATGGCGTTTGTTTGGTTTTCGGAAGCTCATGCAGTAAGCACTGATGCGTCACCGAAAGATTATTGTAAGGATACCAATATGATGACATGGCGTTTGTTTGGTTTTCGGAAGCTCGTGCAGTGAGCGCTGATGCGTCATCGAAAGGTTATTGTAAGGATACCAATATGATGACATGGCGTTTGTTTGGTTTTCGGAAGCTCATGCAGTAAGCACTGATGCGTCACCGAAAGGTTATTGTAAGGATACCAATATGATGACATGGCGTTTGTTTGGTTTTCGGAAGCTCGTGCAGTGAGCGCTGATGCGTCATCGAAAGGTTATTGTAAGGATACCAATATGATATCATGGATTTTGTTTGGTTTTCGTAAGCTCGTGCAGTGAGCCATGATGCGTCATCGAAAGGTTATTGTAAAGATACCGATATGATGACATGGATTTTGTTTGGTTTTCGTAAGCTCGTGCAGTGAGCCATGATGCGTCATCGAAAGGTTATTGTAAAGATACCGATATGATGACAAGGATTTGGTTTGGTTTTCGGAAGCTCGTGCAGTGAGCACTGATGCGTCACCGAAAGGTTATTGTAAGGATACCAATATGATATCATGGATTTTGTTTGGTTTTCGGAAGCTCGTGCAGTGAGCGCTGATGCATCATCGAAAGGTTATTGTAAATATACCAATATGATGACATGGCGTTTGTTTGTGTATGTAGTAGTTTGAAACATCTCCATTATTTCCAGTTCTCTGCTAGTCTCTTCATTTGTACATTAGGCACACCCTGAATTATTATTTATCATTATACCATTAGTATACTAAAAAACAACTGGTTTTTATAGGGAACCAAAGTGGGCGTTGACTGGTTCACTCGCGTCTCCCGTTTCTATCTAAATAAGCCGTACTAGATTTTTCGTAAGCGCTACCGCCTGTACCAGAGAACGTACAAAAAGCACATGCACATTCTAAGAAATTGTGTAGTTTCCTCTTTACAATGATATAAAACACTTTCATTAATCTCAAGTTTATGTAGGTATACGAGTATACTTTCGAGTTGAAGTGAACGCTGCTTGTACAGTGCAGTGTTGACAAATCTCAAGTAAAAAACGTACGCATATTTTTATCGCCTACGCCCGTGACAACAACTTGCACTTGCATAAGCAATGTGTCTTCTGTTGCCATGAATTGTTAAGTACAATAATGTTTCATGGAAATGCCAAAAATATGTTTAAAATTGTATGTTATTTAAACCCGTGAAAACAATGTGGCAACTGCGCTCGGTCGGCAGCCACCGAGTCCGCCTAATTTGGTGGTATTCTCGACACATTCACACACATATCTCATACTCATTTAAATTTGGGCTGCGTTCAGTAACCAACTGATAGGTCATATTGAGCAGTATGGACTGTCAAATAATGTGATGTAATTTGTTTTCATAACTTTTGTGTGTATGAAAAGATACAGCGAGTTACATTTTCGTTCCGTGCTTACTCTTATGGGGGCGCAGACCAGTGTGAGCCAAAAACCTTCCCGCCTTCAAAACTTTGGTTCCCTATATAGAATTGTTTAGATACTTTTTATATTTAAAAATTAGATTTAGTTATGAACCTACTTTTCGCGTTGTAATATAAACAATGGAACATACCTCAATATGTACTGTAACTCTCACCAAATAAAAGTGAGCCCGTATGAATGTATGCGGCCTACAGCCGTGTGAATATTTTCTTTAATTGACAAGATGCCGAAGGAATTGTCTCGTTAACACTTACAAAATATCCATTATTCTTGGCTAGGAAAATGTAAAATGGACCGCTGGTTGTTGCCAAGTGTCAACATAGTGTTAAGTTCATTGTGGTTCTAGTCCTGTTTTTCCTTCTCGTCGAGTTACATGGACGGAAGTCCGGTCTGTTATGCATAACGTAATTCATGTATGAAGAGAAGTTAAATGTGAAACTATGAGAAGGGGGGGGGGGGGGGAGGAGAGGGCACACTAAAGGCGGCTGAAATGAGAGAAAAGTTCTACGTTCGCCGCTGACTGTCAGTAATTCACGTTAGTACAATTACTGTACTATCTTATGCACATTAAAGGGAACTTAATGTGAGCAACGTTCAACCTTCACTTGGAATGAGAATTGTACTATCTTTGCCGCACGAAAGGGAACCGAGTTGGTAGAAAGGTTTTATCTTCTCCGATTGTAAACTGCACAATAGTTTACTCAAATTGTAACCGTCAACAACCCTCAGTAATTTAGCGTAACTCAAGGACATTCTATATTGTAAGGTGTAGATAATCTAGTAGTAACTTTATCATCATTACTTTTATATTCAAAGAGAGATATCAGAACAAAGATGATAACACTTTTTGACAACCAAAGGAATGACAAATCTTTTGAACGTCACATAGTTATTTCCATATCAAGTAGTTCTCTTCCTCTTCACAGAACTTATTGTAATCCCAGTATGCGCTTGGAAGCTTGAATGTAATTTACAGGAATAGTGATATTTAATCTTGATCATATATTGAGGAAGGCCTATGTCAAAAGTATCAATTTACTCCACAGCAGGACAAATATAGGGCGAATATTATATGCTGCCTAGATTGCCTGTCTTGATATTGAAATAGCTTTTTGAACATGTTATACGCTTTTATTTGAATTATGTGCTCGCTTAAGGGATACTTATTATAACTTATTTATTTTATATTTATTATTATTTATTTTATTTGCAATGTTTACTTAAACGATTCAAAGGCGTTGTGAATCGTATTTTCACCTAAATAATTCGTTTGTAATAACTTGTTGTTTACTTCGAAAGACAGAAACCTCTCAGGCAAATGGGTCTGGTAACTTTTACGTTTTTGTTTCACAAAATATAATTTGAAGTTAGGTTCCAGTGTGGTTTGGAAATCCCAAAGGACGCAAAAATAAACTGGAAGCCAATTTCATTTCGGTTATCAGTACTCACGTAGTTCTCAGTTGCATTGAATGGAAGTACGTGAATTTTGCGACATGAACCTATTATCTACCGCTCGCGAGTGAGGGGTTGGTTGGGGGGGGGGGGGGGGGGGGTGAAGGGGTTGAGGATACTGGTTGGGATGTCAGATAGCTCGAGACTTGAACGTTTTTCTTTTAGCAGCTAGAAAATCCATTTAGCTGAAAACTAAACAAAACCTGCTCTTTCCAACTGGAACTTCGAGAAAAATGAACTTTGTAATTCTGATGGAATTATTCATGATTTGGAGATAAAACAACAATGAATTAAGCACACTCTCTACATTTGCGATCGAGAATATCAAAGCCGGCGTCTTGAAGAACTAACGAATGTAAAATCTCTGTTATTAACTATGTGGTAGATTAATGTTTTGCGCGTTTTGACGGAAATAAATGTGCTTTGTGTGTTTTTGTGAGCCTGTCAGTGCAACAAACTAATCTATGTTGATTTCAGTCGCTAGGAAATAAAGAATACTAAATGTATTTCTTCCCATGAATGCCAATATGTTCAATAATTAGAAGAATATGGAATATTATATACAATGGTACAAATAAAAACAAATAAAAAAGTAAATACAAATAGAAATACAATAAAAGGATATTGAAGTTCAATTAACTTCTGACTCGACAAGAGTGCATGTTAGTATGTTGTTTTCATTTTAATACACAACACTGTTCTGTGATAAATAAGAAATTAGAGAGTGTAATAAATATTTCATCACTAATCTACAAATAAATCATGATTCGTAAAGGGAAAAGGGAACAAGGAAATAGATACATTTACATCAAGGATTTAATATGAGTTATTGTTGTAATAACTGTCAGTGTTTGTGTTACTATGAAATACAAAATATAATGGGAATTTACTATCCGATTTCAATATTTTGTTCATTAAAAAGTGGTTAGAGAGGAAAACAAGTGAGAATTGACTTCACCTATTGATGCACTGAATTTCAAGAGGGGTAGAGGCGGGTGAGGGGGAGGGGTACACCTTTTGGTACATCTAACTGATGTTGCTTGTAAGTTAGAACTAGTAAGCTACGGTATGATAAGTACATAAATGTATCACTTTTTTGATAAATGTTTCCAAATACATTGCTTGGGCACAGCGTTTGCTTAATCCATAATAGTCACCCACATATAAAACTAAGACCCCTCCTATCCATGTGTATATTTCAGCATCAGTCGCAGTTGCTTCGCGGATGAGTTTACTTCACCTATTGCTGTTATTAATTGTCTATTCTTGTCATCACAAAAAAAATATATATAACAGTTTGGACAAGAAACGGCGTCGACGCTAGCAAACACTATGCTAAAACACTTAAAATCCTAAGAAATCTTGTGCCGCGAAGAGCCTTCTAAACACTAAATACTACGCTAACGTTTTAATTAAACTTAACTAAACCAAAACTAAACTAAAACTTAACTAACACGTTAAAAAGTTATTTGGAAATATTTAATACATTTATGTATTCCCTGTATGCGTAGTGGCAGCCACAGGTTTTATTTCACACCTTGTCATGTATTTGTTTCTGTAATGCTCTATAATAGGAACATCGAACACTTGCCATTACTTCTCCCGTAAACAGTGTTGATTCACGTGACAACCCAAGAATAGTTAGAAGCATTTATGATTAAATCGAATTACAAATGCTCCAAACTACAAAGAATAACACAAACTTCTGAAGCTGGACCCAGGGGACTAGCCTACTCTACAGACACTTATAGCTTTGCACTTATGTTTGGACGGGCTTGGTAGCCAAAACATATAAAAGGGTTGGTGTGTGTGTAGGGGGGGGGGGGGGAGGGGGGGAGATAGCCTTCGGTCTGTCTGATGTTTGGTGAAAAGTGTTGAATATAATCTGAATTTTGACCAATCATATGCAGACAGTGAGAGCAACGTAGATACTCAACCATCGTTTCTCTTATAGTAAATCCCTCCCTGTTGAAAACGGTAATGCAACTAGCCACCGTCTTTCTTAAAACTAATGGTCGAAGCATTTTTTAAATTATTGAATGGGCTATGAGCAACAAAATGTTTATTGTCAAGGTCAGATGTTTTTCATTTGTTTTTTTGGAATGTGGTTTGCAAGAGCTACCTTCCAGTCAGCCAAGCTTTACACTCAGTGCACATAAAACATACGACCAGCAATAGCACTCGTTGCTTCAGGGGGACCAAATGACTCCCGTAAGACAATGGAACGAAGGCAGGTTTACTTTAACTCGTTCACTCCTGTTTGGAAGTCATTGACTTTTTCGTCTCAAGTAGTTTACAAGCATTGGTGAAACCATTTCCCCATACTCAGTTCCTCCAAGCAACAGTTACAGCTTCGTTATCGTCAACTTGGGCGTCTGCGTTTGAGGTCACTGACTTAGAGAGACTGTTGTTGCATTTCCATCTTTACTATCCACTATTTGGAAATTAGAGGTTAACGCCAACCAAAACCAAAGAGTACCTTTTAAATGACCAATTCACAAAATTTTTAAATAAATAAACAAACACTAACTTCTTAAGATAAATTTTTGTGATATCAACAAATGACATAAAAGAATTTGGAAAGCATGTTATCTTATGATAATTAAAGTGTTTATTTACCAATACTCGTATTTAATACGTACTGATCGCGAGATACGTGATGTGGCGACCGCCAACTAGTAACACACAGGGAATGGCCATGAACCAGTGTGACCCAGGCCACTCTCTTTGTGTGGTGACCGCCAACTAGTAACACACAGGGAATGGCCATGAACCAGTGGGACCCAGGCCACTCTCTTTGTGTGGTGACCGCCAACTAGTAACACACAGGGAATGGCCATGAACCAGTGTGACGAAGGCCACTCTCTTTATGTGGCGACCGCCAACTAGTAACACACAGGGAATGGCCATGGACCAGTGTGACCAAGGCCACTCTCTTTGTGTGGTGACCGCCAACTAGTAACACACAGGGAATGGCCATGGACCAGTGTGACCAAGGCCACTCTCTTTGTGTGGTGACCGCCAACTAGTAACACACAGGGAATGGCCATGAACCAGTGTGACCCAGGCCACACTCTTTGTGTGGTGACCGCCAACTAGTAACACACAGGGAATGGCCATGAACCAGTGTGACCCAGGCCACTCTCTTTGTGTGGTGACCGCCAACTAGTAACACACAGGGAATGGCCATGAACCAGTGTGACCCAGGCCACTCTATTTGTGTGGTGACCGCCAACTAGTAACACACAGGGAATGGCCATGAACCAGTGTGACCCAAGCCACTCTCTTTGTGTGGTGACCGCCAACTAGTAACACACAGGGAATGGCCATGAACCAGTGTGACCCAGGCCACTCTCTTTGTGTGGCGACCGCCAACTAGTAACACACAGGGAATGGCCATGAACCAGTGTGACCCAGGCCACTCTCTTTGTGTGGTGACCGCCAACTAGTAACACACAGGGAATGGCCATGAACCAGTGTGACCCAGGCCACTCTCTTTGTGTGGTGACCACCAACTAGTAACACACAGGGAATGGCCATGAACCAGTGTGACCCAGGCCACTCTCTTTGTGTGGCGACCGCCAACTAGTAACACACAGGAATGGCCATGAACCAGTGTGACCCAGGCCACACTCTTTGTGTGGTGACTGCCAACTAGTAACACACAGGAATGGCCATGAACCAGTGTGACCCAGGCCACACTCTTTGTGTGGTGACCGCCAACTATCAACACACAGGGAATGGCCATGAACCAGTGTGACCCAGGCCACTCTCTTTGTGTGGTGACCGCCAACTAGTAACACACAGGGAACGGCCTTAAACCAGTGTGACCAAGGCCACTCCCTTTCTACGACGGTACCATGCAAAGCATGCGGTGATGCTCAATTAAGTGGCAATGTCAGTGCCTTATTAGTTTCTTGAACATTGTTGTCATAGTTCTCAAATAATAATACACTTTTGTAACGTTGACGTATATTCAAGCACATCCAATGAATGTTGTATTCCTCGAGGAATGCAAGGGGAATGGGAGCTATTCGCTGTGCGAGCGACCGAGGGGATGTCGTTATCAGGGTCTAGAGTCAAAGACCGGTCCGGGGTTGTATGACTCCCCAAGGACACCCTCATCAGAAGTTCACTCGGACTTGGGCCAACGCAACAACTTCTATAGCCTTGAACCCGAGCTGTAGTGTCTTATTTATACAATACTAAGTTAGTTCGGGTACCTTCACTTCTGCACGATGCACTTTCTTATCTTTTAGATAGATTTACGACTGGAAGTATTATTACTCGAGAGACGGTGATGTTAATCTGGATACTTTCTAGACCAGAAGTGTGATATTATATTGAACCTGAGTAACGTTGTAGCATACAGTACAGTAATAAAAAGGACGGGGATTCGTTAATGTACAGCATGCTTATTATAATAGTGTATGAAATAACTATAGCAGAGGAAGTAGTAGTATAATTATGGGGTTCTAGTGTACGTGAAAAAAAAAACATTCGTATGTCTGTGTAAGTTGGTTTTCAAAACAAACTCCCGAGCTTTCGTCAAATTATTTAATTTTCTGCTGAGTCAGAACAATCTAGTTTGTACCATTTTTATTAGTAACTAACGGCATAACAACTTTATAATAAAAATATTTTAAGTATTCAATGGTAAAAATTATATAATATTTATTTGTATAAACTTATATCATGTACATAGTGAACATTTCTCATATTAAACATATTCATTTTGTTACAACTCACTTAAAACATTTAGTTTTGGGCAAAGAGAATAAACACGTAGTAGGTGTGTTCTATATCAACTTCCTTTGCTGATGTTTTCTTGGATAAAAGGTAATTTTAAGTCGTCTTCTGTATCTAAACGACCCTTACAGACGAACACTGTCGCGACACAATCTGTCGAAGCTTCCATAGGTCGACCATAAACACAAGTTATCTACTTCTTTGCGACGAACACACCTTCAGCTAATCTAATGTAATTTAATTTCGTTGGCAATTACAATAAATTTCGTGCAGTTGCCAGTTTAATCCTAACACCCCCAAAAGGACGGTACCTTCTAGTTAAGTGCTGCAATCTTCATCTCATATGCACATGCTGTGAGACGTGAAGTACACTGTATATCAGTAGTAATAGGTTGATCTGTACAGGTGGTGGATCCCATCTCAGAAGTACGCATCTCCTCAGCCGTTAAGACAGTTGAGGGTGTTGTTAGCGCGCGTCCTGAATAATATATGTTTAAGAGTTGGACCTCCACATTCATAAATAAGAGGCACCTCAGGGGCTGGCGGTAAACATATTGAATGGTTGACCGTTCGTTCGTAGCGAAGGCGCATATAAAAAAGGCTAAGGGAGCTACTAAGTTAAAGTTAACTGAAATGTATATTGAGGTGAAGATGTTTCAAGACGTGAGTGAAGTCAACTGGCAAGCTGCCAGACGTGGCAACGACGCGGCTGCAGCTTAGAGCGTCACACACGCGCAACGACGTGTCACACACGCGCAACGACGTGTCACACACGCGCAACGACGCGTTACACACACGCAACGACGCGTCACACACATATCTCAACGACGCGGCTGCAGCTTAGAGCGTTACACACACGCAACGACGCGTCACACACGCGCAACGACGCGTCACACACATATCTCAACGACGCAGCTGCAGCTTAGAGCGTCACACACACGGCGACGCGTCTCACACGCGCAACGACGCGTCACACAGAACTCAACGACGCAGCTGCAGCTTAGAGCGTCACACACGATCACACACGACGACGCGTCACACACACACGCACACGCACACACACATTGGACAAGCCACTGGCCAGGTCTGCTAACGTCACACACACATTGGACAAGCCACTGGCCAGGTCTGCTAACGTCACACACACATTGGACAAGCCACTGGCCAGGTCTGCTAACGTCACGCACACATTGGACAAGCCACTGGCCAGGTCTGCTAACGTCACGCACACATTGGACAAGCCACTGGCCAGGTCTGCTAACGTCACGCACACATTGGACAAGCCACTGGCCAGGTCTGCTAACGTCACACACACATTGGACAAGCCACTGGCCAGGTCTGCTAACGTCACGCACACATTGGACAAGCCACTGGCCAGGTCTGCTAACGTCACGCACACATTGGACAAGCCACTGGCCAGGTCTGCTAACGTCACACACACATTGGACAAGCCACTGGCCAGGTCTGCTAACGTCACACACACATTGGACAAGCCACTGGCCAGGTCTGCTAACGTCACACACACGCAACGACGTGTCACACACACACACGCACACGCGCACACACATTGGACAAGCCACTGGCCAGGTCTGCTAACGTCACACACACGCAACGACGTGTCACACACACGCACACACACGCACACACACATTGGACAAGCCACTGGCCAGGTCTGCTAACGTCACACACACACTGGACAAGCCACTGGCCTGGTCTGCTAACGTCACACACACATTGGACAAGCCACTGGCCAGGTCTGCTAACGTCACACACACATTGGACAAGCCACTGGCCAGGTCTGCTAACGTCACACACACATTGGACAAGCCACTGGCCAGGTCTGCTAACGTCACACACACATTGGACAAGCCACTGGCCAGGTCTGCTAACGTCACACACACATTGGACAAGCCACTGGCCAGGTCTGCTAACGTCACACACACATTGGACAAGCCACTGGCCAGGTCTGCTAACGTCGCACGGTGATAATAAATTGAATTTGAGATTAAAATCGTAGCCATGTTTTCCGGAGCCCCTCACTAAATTAATCGTGGCGCGGTGGCTCGCTAAGGTCTCTATGAAGTAGTGTCCTTTGACGCAATGGAAAAACGCTGCATCAAGTTTAATCGTGTGCTCGTAATTCAACAGAGCGCTATGCCTGTGCCTCGACCTCCGTAGACACCGCATCACAAATATTACCAGACAGATTTATGGGAAATAATTAACCCCTTCTTGGCACTTATTCATTTTAATCGAGTTTCATCCATATCAGTATACAAATGTTCATGCCCTAAGAATTATTATTATTAACATTACCGAACCTGCGAAAATTAAACACAGCCTGCAAACTACTTTAAACTGCTCCAATTGAATGAGTATTTATTTAGCATTTCTATGAAGTTTCATGCACGCAACCTAACGGGAGTTTGTAAAGTTGTTTCCGTGGTACGCAAGCGGCTACGTAGCCTGCACGTATTATGCAGCGTCGGAACCTAGTTCACCAAGTTTTAAGCGACGTTTTAACTTATGTGAAGGAAAGAGAGCTGATATGCATTTCAAATGGGTGCAAGCAAGTAAGATGGAGAATTTCTTTCTTTTAACATGAACTTTGCTCTTAGTTCGCAAGAAGAGACAAAAACTAAGTTATCAAAGTTAGCGTGGACTAACCAGTAGACTCCGGGTACTTTAGCCGACTGAATCTTGAATATCGTTAAGTAACTTCGTAAGTACAATACCCGCCGATGAAAAGTAGGACCATGTTTCGATGATGGTAGCCTATATCGCTTTCTTTGAAACATAACAAACAAAGGAAAGCAATTGCTGAGGATCCTTCCCAAAGCAGATCACTGTGTGATACACGATTCTCTCGCAGACCTCCATCTAATACCATGCCGCGGGATGTCTTGCTATGCATCTTGTGAAAATGAATTCCTATTTTTTATATCTTGGGGAATTCCTTATAAGGAATGTTATGTTTATAAGGCTTACCGAGTTGTAGTGTATGATGATGTTACACAACTCAAGGAAAATATACAACCACTATATTACCTACGTTATTTTAAGTTGAGACCCATTATATTATACCACTACAAAGATACGTATATAGACTAGTAATCAAAATTTAATAAAATTTGGATGAATATGAACAGGTTTCTTGAATGAGTCTTAAATATTGTTTTTCGACAATGTACACTCAATTATTGTCCTATTTCCACTATTGCGCAATTTGTAACTATTACTATTTCCCTTTTTTGTTCGGATTTATCAAAGCATGAAATATATAACCGATAAAGCGATAGTCATGATAGCTCTTCGATTCTGGTCGATACATAATTTCTATAATATAATATTCCGTTTGAGATTTTTACAAGGTTGTATTATTTATGAAAACAAACCTTCCACTTAAAAATTATGGTTGTCATAGTGAATAATGAATTGTGTGTATGATGCTTTAAGTTAATGGAAGCGAGACTTATTGCCACACATTTCATGTTAATTGTTCCGAGCGAGCACAATATATCCCTTTGACAAGAACGGAGGGGACAACGTGCAGAACACGGTTGTTATAAATATGTAATGGCCTCGTGAAAAACTACCACCTAAGTTAGGCACGCATATACAGATAACATCTAGCGGGGTAATACTTGTTTCTCTGGGTCAAGTGTAAAGGTTAAACTTGAAACACTGGCCGTGTTAAATAAACGTTATTTTAACCACCTGCTGATTAGTGATTCGGCATAACCCCCCCCCCCCCCCCCGTTACCCCTGCGACAACACGAAACACTTCAGTATACAGAGGTAGAGGTTCTTCCGTTGATGCCATTATGCAATGCCTAGTTACATAAGAAAACGTACATTTTAGCCATATTTTACCTTACACCAAGTGTGATGTGTGTTTAAAATTGATAGGGATTCTCAGTTGTGATTGATTATGCAATAACTACGGTTATATTAAAATTAATAACAATATGTCAGACAAACACTCTGAAGTTGAATTATTTTAATGCAACCCACAAATAATCTGTACATTTTTGGGTGACTCTCTTTATAAACATGGCTGACGACTGTGGCGTAGTTTACACGTGGCAATGTTTACATGTTGTACACAATATAAATATATTCCACTTGCGTAGGCTCACTAATGGTTTTCTCGAATGCGAAGTTTGTCTGAGATTTCCTTCAGATTGCGTAGAAAGAGTTGTGGACGGTTGCCTACTACTCTGGCACCCCACGTTGTGCATGTTGCGTGCCTGTGTAGACTATTCGAAAGTTTTCCATTCATTTTCAATTGGCTGACGGCGGAAAACTTGAAACGCGCTGCAAAGAAAACCTCGATATTAAAAATGTCCCAAGTCAAACACAAAGCATTATAGGCACTGACGAATGTGAACCATTCTTTTTCGATTTTTAAGTAGCTCTAAGTAAAGGGTAAAGCCAAACAAAATACCGCTTTCTTCATTCGATCTTTTTTATCATTACCATCTTCTATTATCATTTATTTTTAGCTCGGGGAGTTCACGCAACCACAATTACATTCTGAATTACAATTGTCATTTGTTAAGCTTTTAAACTATCCACGCTTCAAGCGTTTTAAATATCTCATTGTGGTATGGACTTTTAGCTTAGTAATAATATTGATTAATTTAATAATAATGTTACTTTAGTTGTGATAATATAACGATAATATAATAACAATATAATTATGACGATTGTCATTTTTTCTATAAATAATTCAATAACGGTATCTCTACGATGACTATACCGATTACACACCTCTGTCTCAAGGAGTTTGTGATGTGGCAACAATACTGTGACATGACCTCGCTCTGCATTTCGATACTTCTAGTTAACTATGAGCGTTACTGGTGACTACGGTGGTGGGATATAAACCCTCGTAGCGTGCGAGTCACCTGTGCCGTGGATAGCGATGCTGAATGGTGAGTTGTCACTTCGCGCTTCTTTTTAATGGAGCAGATTTTCGACGTAGCTCTCTCTATACGAATGAGAGTGGGAAGGGAATAGAGACAGAGGATCACAACGAAACGAATGATGATATAAAGAAACGCGAGTCATGTCTATACGTTACGCAAACATTATTCGCATGCTTAACAATACTGCTAGGGGGCACTAGTATGGTATACTAGCCTCAACTTAAGTATTCGTACACCGACTGCAGATCCTTAAATAAAATTAAATAAATAAATTCACATTTAGAGTCTCAGCCCAGTAACTAAATTGATTTGCAGTGGGGGCCACTTCAATTTAAAGTGACTAAATCAACCATGTAGGCTTCGAGCACCATCGACGAGTGAGCGATAACCAATCAAAGATCTATATTTCAAATACGAAACATATGAGTGATTGGACAGTGCGAAGACCTGCGGACAAATGTCAGAATCAACAAGGCCGATTTAGAACAACTTTGAATTTATTGAGTGCTTCGTTGCTAGGACGGCTCCAAAGTCACCGTTTACTTATTCCTAAGCAAAGAAGTAATGGAATTGAATCCATATTAGAAGTTAAAAAACTTCTGCCTGAAGCGGGATTTGAACCCGGGACCTTCTGCATTGGAAGCAGGGATGCTAACTACTGGACCAACGAGCCACTGTCTCTATCATGTACGCTATTGGAAAGACAATCAAAAGATTCTTGGCGTTCTTTCCCACGTTAATACATGCAGTCTTCCATTGAGTAAAGTGCACAAGTGTAATTAGTCACGCCCACCGTTCCAGGTAACCAACGGAAGGTCGTTAATTATCCCTAATGAACCTGTTTCAATTGGATGGTAGTAACTAGAAAAGCTAACAATTAAGTTGGTACCAGTGGACTTGGCTATGTCGTGAGCATGAGCATGCTTAGGTTTCCGATCGAAGAGAACCAAGTCGATCATTTCAAGGATTAATAACGACCAGATTTGATAGTAACAGGCGACTGTTGCGGCACCTTGGTTAGTGTTTGTTGTGTGGTAGGTAGCTTAACCGCTGCCTCCATCTACCGTTTTGGCTAATAAGCTGTCATGTCATACACTGATAGCAGATCATCTATCATGATACAGCGTCCATGATCACTGCTCACTAGAGATTGATTCAATACTGTGCGCTTTACTAGTTGTAGTAGTTTTTTTTATTAAAAGCTTGCTATTTTTCATACATATTATTATATATACATACATCCAGGAAATATATACATATTTCTTTAAATGTATTGTGTGTTGACTTACATAGTTTTACATAGTATGAGAAACAGTTGCAGAGAACTTCCAATGTAATAAGTAGAGTATAGTTGTGCATTGGAAGCACTCTACATAATTGCAGCAAATTAAAAATAAATATGCATAATGTGAGAAAGTACAAATATAAGTAACAAGTTAAAAACAAATTGCCGAACACTTCCACTTAAATAAGACAATTGCTCAGTTGGCATACCTCAGCCGGGATTATATTAAACTGCACTATGGTAATATTACACGAAATTCGATTTCCCAAACTGTCTCGAATTTGCTTCTATGACAAACGTTGACAAATTATAACTTTATAAAAGAAAAAACACTCTTGTTAACTGGAAATATCACTGCAAGGCTTATACAGTTAAAAAGATACTCGATGCCTTCTGTATCACGTCAGTACAATGTTTTGATAGCTGTTCTACTGTCATTCTTGTCCTTAAGTACTTTATGATCGTTTAATTGCGTAAGTCTTCCACTGATTGCAGTATATGAATGATTACTTGATATGCAAGTTACTATTGTATTGTCATGTTGTATTATTACATCGTAATTGCTGCAATTGTAATTTTATACATTAATTTCAAGAATAATGCTTTCAATAGATTGAAAAGGTTGCAGTGGTCAGATCTGCTTCCTCGCGCTTTCCATTTATCTTTAAAACTAATGCTGCGTTTTGCATTGCACGTACATACACAGTGCACACGCACACACTTTCCCGTTGCACCAACTTCAAAAGCAATAGCTGATGATGTGTGGAGGTAGATAGATCTCTATAGATAGATAGAGATCGGAAGCAATATGGTAGCTCAACTCAACTCGCTGTTCGATGATAATTATAAGCTTCATACATACGTATGAGGCGTATGGTGAATCATTATCAATGTTACAATTTCTAGTAATAGCCATAATTTGCATCACTCAAAATATGCAACATGAATACTGAATCATCAAAACAACCACTAGTTATATCATGGAAGACAGTTCCGCCAATGATATCTCATGTAGGGTCATTGCCTAGAGATGAAATTGCATAGTTCTGTTAAATTATAGTTATGTTTAATGTTCTGTTTTTTTGTCACGTTCTTACAAATAAACTTTCGTTATCAATATACACCTCATGATTATTACATTCTTTGTCCGTCGTTGGTAAGTGCAGAACACCATATTCTCAACAGAAATGACCAATGTCAACATTCATTATGTTATTTCAAACGATGTCTAATAAAGAAGTTACTTTATTACTGCCATAACGATGAGGTTTGAAAACATCACATTATAAACCACTTTAATTATTGTTTCCGAGGGGGCGACATGAGTGTATCAGTTGGTAACCCTTCTTACCGTGGAAGAGTCTCCTACTCAGCTTGATAGATGTTTCTGGAACGAAATGAGACAGTGAATTAGTGAATCTTAAATTGCTTAGGTCAGTTCATTTAAGTTATAGCTTTCATAATAATATTTCAACGTGCATGCAAAAGACAAAGGCAATCTCAATAAAAGTAGTTCATTCTCTGTGGCTGGCCTGAGTACCCATGCGCCTTTTTTTTTTTTTTTTTTTTTTTAAAACATTTTTTCCCTAAGCTAGAAAACTATTTTAAAGCTGTGACAGTTGTGCCCTAAAACCCTAAAACGTGTGGATGATAAGGAACATCCAATATACCGATGCTCTTTATTTTTTTGAAGCTGCTGTACAACATTGGTAATCTAATAACTTACCTCTGCCTTTGGAGACTATCAAGATTGATTTTCGTTAACCATGTTTGTGACGCTTCTTTTTCTAAAGTCGTTCAGTATTAACCGTACAGCCTGTTTTAGTACGACATATTGTAGGAGGTTCTTTCACTCCTAGTCAGCCAAACTGTTCACTCAGCGACGAATGCGAATGTAGTATTCGTTAGTGATCTTAAAGTTTATTAAGTTACGCATCAAATCGTTAGACTGTGTTAAATCGTCGTTTACTTGAAGATTTTTGTGACAATTTGGCTTCATGTTTCAAATGTTTCACCTGCGCTTTCGTTTACATTCTTACACACCATTGAGAATCTTACGATAAAAGCAGTCGTAATAAATTACCGACGCTCTATCTTCATAACGAGAAGTAATATAAGTCTGTGAAGAAGTCGATGCTTGAATTGATTCTTTCGTCTATTTAGGAGAATTGAACTTGTGGGTCGACTTGACCTATGCAGAGTTGAGGTCACAAATTGCAAAAGTGCGTGAGAACCTTTTTTAGGAAGCTCGCATGCTTAGTACCTTTCAGAGGTCAGACCACGTGGCTGTGTTATTGAAACAATCACAGCACCATGCACGTCGAACTATTGATGCAATGCGCGGGGCTGTGAGTGAGCTAGGTAAGGCTGTTTCGCTGTTGGAAGAGAGCGTGGGCTTGACATCGATCTGCATTCTCAGTTTTAGCTCTTTCTATGTTATAAAGAAAGCCATATTCACAATCGTACACGCATACAGGCCTTGATAGGGTTTACAGAGGCATATTGTACACGCACACACTCATACGCACACGCACTATATAGATGATATTTGTGTAATGTAAACGGTGACTTGAGAGCCGTCATAGCAACGGACCACATAATAAATTGTGTAAATGTCCCGTACTGAAAATCAGTTCTTGTAACTGAGTGCGCAGACTATAAATACTAATTTATTCATTTTATTTTATTTACACACACGCACACGCGGACAAATTAATTATAATACATCACTCAAAGTACTGTACTTTTTTCATTAATGTTAAATTGGCTTTCATCCTTTCAGAAAACACTTTAACTAGGTATATAATAATTTTAATTATAATTTTATTACTTTCCCACAAATGAGTTTCTTTAAATTTATTAATTTTAAAGAGTGAACCGTGTGTCTTGTGGTTATAAATACTTCGGTAATTTAATTAAAAATATCGATTTGTGGTGTCAAAAATATAAGACTAAACTCATCCTAGGTCGTGTTATGATCTTAACTATACCAATTTGTTTTGTGAGATTTATTAGTTTATTTTCATGGCTATAATTTTTTATTAAAATATCAAATTTAACATTTAATCAGTTGTAAGAAACATGTAGCAGTAATGTCGAGAGTAATCGAAGTGCAACTTTGAACGGACGCATGTTTTTCAGCGTGTCTTCATAATATTGTAGCGTCGTATCGTCGTAACGTCGCGTAACTCTCATCTATGGTCTCATCTCCCTGACAAGTTAATTAAGTCGGAGGTTTTTGTGGAGGTGTGTTGCCGGGCTCCAGGGGCTGATACCCATGCTTAAGTGAAAGCGGAGCGCCTTTCAGATTGCACTGTGCCTCGCAGGATGTTAGAAAATACAATGGGCTGTTTGTGCAGAATTATATTTGCATATTTGAAGCTAAAGTGACATTTTTGATCGTATCATCCATAATTGAAAGTAAAATTGACGTTGCAAAGACATATTTTGATTCTTGAGTCAGTCTGCATTTTTTTTAGCGTACGGTTTAACGTTACTAAAGCTTTATTGTAGGGATGTTGAAAAAATATGATAAAATCGCATTTTAAAATTAGAACTAACTATAGCTACAGCACATATACAGCAGTGGAAAGTAGGCATATTTTAATGAAATTTGTTAAAATAATCAACAAAATAAGGCCAAACATTTGTGTTTAGGATATGATAATAACAACAGTTGTTTAAAGTTTGTATTACCTTTATTGTATCTCACTCTTACTTTTTTACTTTCTTACTTTGTATCTTGTATAGTAGTGATCTAAAAGATTTCGTTGCGGCCTCAAGATATTTGATTGCTCTGTTTATCACACGGAATGTTAATGCCACAGTTTTAGACGTACTAGACGTACTAGACGTACTACTCTCATCTGTGCAATGAGATCAAATGTGCACAATTATATAGTTCATTCTACAGATAGGCTACTAGTTTAATAGTATTACCAGGCTTTTCTCTGTCTAGTTTTAACATCATAACACCCTGAGCACACTTTGTACAGTTTGGTAAAAAGAGACAGCGGCATAACACTATATAGTTCACAATTCCAGCATTATAATCAGCGATAACAATCACATATCATGCACTGACTGAAAGGAACGAGTTGCATAAAAACACCTTAATTTGTATACTAATTAAATGTCACAGTTATGGAGTGTATTGTCGAATTGTGTGTTGAAGTACCAACATGAGCTGAATACATTAATTAAATAAAACAATTTGTCTCTGTAGTACTTATTACAGTAGTTCATCTTTACGTGCGAGTTATCACAAGGTAGTAATCTCAATGTTATTATTAGTAGAGTGAAGTGGCACAGTCTGGCCATGCGTGTTGTTGCATGTACGCGCTCAATACGCATCCCCTAGGGGGGTGCCTGGGACCGTTGTAACTCACGCGTATTAAACATTATAGCAATAAAATCATCATTATCATTAATTATCTCAATAATGAGTGTGTTAGTTAGTAGCCTCTGGGACATCAGTGTTCAGTCATTACGACTCTAAAGCCAATTTCCATGAAAGCTAGTCTATTTAATTTTATAAGTTTACGGCAATTATAGACCAGTGTCTGGATATTTTCTACGAGTTTTCGTAGCCCAAGGGTAGTCGGTCAGTTAGTTAATTAGCTGTGTCAGTGAACCTGATGTGTTCAGAAGAAAAAGCCAAATTGGACTGCGTTGACAGATGAGCGTCAATGAACCGTGTAACGTCCAAAGCGCTTAGTCGTGAGCAGACAGTGCACTTGGCAGGACAGTCTACGACCTACGTAGTTCTGTCGTGTCGTGATTACATTGCTTGTTACAACCCTACGTTCGAGGAGTGTTATAATCATAGAGTATGTATTGTTAGAGCTATCGTTATATTCTTCCCTTAAAAGTGAGCATGCTTTCTAGAAAATTAATTACACTCTGTTTAAAGTAATGTTAAAGCGTATGTTACACGAGAAATAAAAAATCATTAGATTTCGACCGTCAAACATGGAAAAGATTACTTTATTATAATAACATTTTACAAGGTTAAAAGAATTAACGAAAAGTGATTTGGTTTACCTTGGTGCTATCATCTAGCACGACTAGATCCAATTTACTCACACACATTCAAATACATCTTCAATATGAGCATGTTTTGTTTCTTGCCAAATATCCCCACGGGTACAGAATAATAAATGCATTAAGTGCTGTTATTAATTATTTATTGGTAGGATGTAAGCACAGTGCTGTATTTGTTTTGAACTGTGCCGTACAATATCCGAGATCATGTAACTGTAACCAAACTCGTCTACCGGTTCGAGCATCCCTAAAGACTGTTGTTGGCGAAGGTTTGGTGGGGAGGGGGGGGGGGGGGTAACTAAGAAACTGTACAAGAAAAATACAGCACGCAAGCGTATTTCATTCAAGTGATCCCGCGAAATGTTCACTATATGTTTGCTTGCGTTAGGTAACCTATGTTTCTTTTAAATTACTCGCGTAATTGAGTTACACTCACTAAAGAACAACTGGTATGGTTTTCGTTTTTCACAAGACAATTCCTCTAACAAGAGATTAGAAGGACTTTGGATCTTTCTCAGCAACCCACATTCTTATAATCGTTAACTTGTTTTGTTCAAACTCCAACCTTTCTTCCATAATAATTACCTTATAATCTTGGAGTAAACCTTATTATCTTCGAGCCAATCTAATCGTCTTGGAGAAAATTGGACCAAAACTAAATAATGTAATTTCAACTCTATTGAAGTCACAATTGTTTGGCGAACCACCGTATTTATCTCATGTTTTACTTACCGCATATCATGAAAAATTTTAACACTAGAGTTTGTCTTTTACTTATGACAACCTTTCAAAAAGTTATTCTGATGGTGTTTCCACTTATTTCTCATCGCACATGTTTTAAGAAACTCGGACCAACACCGCGTTATGTTGATAGGTGTGTTGTTACACGCAAGTTGAGACACAGATCACATTGTGGCTTTTGTTTACGGCCGTCAACATAACAAAACCAGATGAAACAATCCCAAAGACAAGAACGTAATAAACAGCCATGTAATAATTAGATGCAAATTGTATCCATGGATCTCGTCTTTGTCTTTCTCCGATGGCTGAGGTCTTGACACGTGGTTTGCGGGTACTTTGATCACCTGGTGAACTTGTTCATAACGCTTCAATTGAAGTGTTGAACTTGTGAAAACTAAGTTATAGTACTCTAATTGTAAGCCAATCATTGTTCTCATGTTGCGCACGTAACATTGCATGCATGCACTCTTTAAAAACATTAATGACTGACCAAAACGATGGTTTGCCGAGTAAAACAAAAGTGGTTTAAAATAAAGGCGACCTGTCGTCTTGAATCTATTGGAATAAACCAATTTTGAATGTAGGTTAACATCGTAGTAAACGTTTATGTTACAACTATTAACTTGTTAATTTTTTGTTTTCGGTTGTATATGACTTTATATGTTGTCGGAATATTCCTTACATACACCACTCTGAAGCTGAAAAGTGTTTGCTGATTTGCGTGTAAACAAAGTGGGCATAGAATCGAGCCTTGAAGAACCACGCAACAATCGAGCAACCTTTCTAACGCACAATAACTACACCGATACCAAACTCATAAAATACTAGAATACCATTGTTAATTTTACAAGTATACTATCTGGGTTCGAGGCCCAGCGGGAATGGGTTTTGTACTATTCGTTTTCCCATTCAAGAGAGATTCCCTGAATGGTGCGTTACATAAAAACTAACATATATCGTAAGAATTTGATATAACATGCATACAGGTAGCCTAATGGTAAGATTGGCATAAATATTGTAGAATATTATTTTTGCTCGTACACACCATTACTATGCTTGTTTGATAGCTAAGCTTACAATTATATATATATATATTCCCAAGGCAGGTCGAGCATTTCTCTTTTGAATTTGACAGTCGAGCAGCATTTCACGCAAGGCGAGTGGATGGGGCCAACAACACATAACGAATCGATTGAGAGGGGAGGGGAATCCCCCTATACCTTTGCCAAGGTCAAATTGCCTGTTGGGGAAGAAGAAGCACTCCTCTGTTTTTAATCTTTTGCGAGTTAGTAAGACGCGGCAAGTTGTATTTCCCAAACCGTCCATTTATTCTTGTACGTATGGAGAGAACGAAATACACAGAGCCATGTGGAAGTGGTTAGTGTTATTGAAGGCTTGTCTAGAAATATTATTAACAACTTGAAACTTGTGATTTAGGAGTGTAGTTTTCACAAAGTGTTCGTTTCTTTGCAAATAATGATATTTTACTACTCTTATTATTTATTATTTCTTTACTATTTCATTTTAATATTCATATTTTTCACGAATGAAATGCGGCTGTGTAAATTGAGTTAAAAGTTTGTTATTTCATTGTTTGTCACCCCCAGTTTAAATACAATTAAATACAATTTTATTCCATAATAGGTTATAAATGAATTTGTATTTATATTTGTTTAGCTTAGACTATTGGACTTCAAATTGCTTCAGGTTAAAGTTATTCTTAATGTTCAATGTAGTAAAACAAGAATGCATTCACTTTTCAAGTTACAGTTGTACATATGATATTTTTGTTTATGATAGTATGCCATTGTTAATACCTGGCATTACGTATAAAAAGTGGTATGTTGTTCACGTCATTTCGTTTCTTATCAATATAATTCAAATAATGTCCTTCCACGCCCGATGTTTGTACTAGGAACATGCTATGCCCCTATCACCTGTCACAAGAAAGTTACACTAACTCTTTTCAAGTGTTGATTGTAGGGAAATATACTTTCTTCTTTCCTTTAAATTGCACGTCAAATGTCGATTTTAAAATAAAATAGTTTACGAAGTTGGCGGGACAATGGGTAATGGGTGCGCATTGGGATCCGGCGTACTTCGTTAGATCTCAAACAAATATCATATATTTGGAAGTTTTAAATTGGTCGTTTCTAAGAGTTTCGAGAAATTCAATCTCTAGAGCTTAATTCGAATAACACAAAAATATAGAGCTGTGATAAAATGCAATATTATACTTTTATTGTGCCTAATTGTTTCTCTTCCCCAGATTGCAATACCTGTAAAGGCACACAGGCATTCACTCAACAATATGTGTTTTTAAATAAGCCATGATTTGCTTCAATTTATACACATGGTAATAAACTGTATGAAACCTGCCGGCCTGTCTTTTGTTGGCTAAGTAGGTATGTGTTGGGGCCCAAGCTAGTGGTAGGACTCGATCCCAGGCTTAGCCTGATGACTGAGGAAAACCTCGGGAAATCACTTAGGCGACGATTACCCATAGTAGGTATCGAACCGGCGACCTCACGCCTTGTGCGCTTCCAATGAGCCCCTCTATCGGTGTTTAACAAGAGCTTCCTTGAAAGTGAAACCACCATAGGTTGTGTTGTTCTTGTCATCCATTGAATGTTTAAATACTCCAGGGAGGCGGTTTCCACTCATAACACTGTTAGCTTCGTGCAAGATTCAGACTTTTAACAACACGGGATAAATTGAAGCGTTTCAAGACCATTTAAGATTGCAATCAAAATTTTAATAAACTTGTAGCTGGTTTTGGTGCTTTTTGTAAAATGGCAATTTAGTACGAGAAATGAAATGTCAAGGGAGCTGTTAAAATACATATTGCATTGAGAACACAGTGATAGCATTTCAGCTCCTTGTTTTACCTCATAGTCACTTGAGAGCGTGTTTAAATCTTAATGGGGAACTCATAGTGCAGCAATTCGTTAGTAAGACGTCCCTTAAATTCTCATCTCAACACACAAGAACGCTTTTCAGATCTCTTTTCCGATGATATGTTAGACACGTTTGGCTATCGACTTGTTTCTTGATTTTAAATTCAGTGTAGTGGAAGATAAAAATGTTCATACAACGAGAATATTTCCACTTCAGTGGGACCAAAATATAAGTTACCACTACAAACAATTTCTAAGACCACAACGTATCTTAAGCAGTTCAGAAACCTGCTGGTTTGTGTGAGTTTGTAATTCTAGTTTTAAACTACATTTTAACTATACTTTTTTTAGAAATAGTCCCGTTTCAATAACTCCCTGGGTTGCGTCTAAAGAACATGTACAGTTAGTTATACGGTTGCGGCATTCGCATATGTGTGCTACATGTTGTTTAATATGTCGAATCAGTAGTAAAATTGTTTGATTTACGTTTCAAGCGCATATACCTGGGCCCGGATTCACAAGCTAGGTCCTAAGTCTTTTTTTGGTCTTACCTCTAAGACCGACCTAACTGTGAATATCCTGTAAAACCAGACCCAGTTCATACGAATCAGTTACTAATTCCTGGTAGGAACAAGGACACAATATGAATTCCAATAATATGTTTAAAAGTCATATGTTTAAAAGTCTGTTTCATACATTTTCTTGGATTCACAGGAGGTTCAATGTTACGCCGGTCTTAGAGACAAGACCAAAAAAAGACTTAGGACCTCTTGTGAATCCGGGCCCAGGTTTTTAAATAAAATGCCATTTATTACTTGTTAATACATGGAGTGTTTACAGTAATATACGTAAATGAATGAATTATTATATTTCCTGACGAACTACGAACGTGGTTTGTATCCGGTAGAAAGTTAGACAAATAAAACTGAATGTGTATTATCTTTTAATGTATTGCAAAGAAGTGAGAGCTGTCTGAAACATGATATGAAGATGGTTGGCATAATGAGAGCGTTCGCAACAGGTGGTGAGGAATCAAACCCTAGGTACTGATTAGAACTTACCCGCGTTGGTCACATCTGTTAAATAATGCGGACTGCCGGCGCCGACACTTTTCAGTCTAACTCAGGAGACTTGAAACGAGCTTAGAAAGAAGGAACATTCTAATGAATTTAAATGAAGACTGAGATGCTAGCGTTAAGAACTCCCAGAAGATCCGGCCGAAAAGCTCTAGTTGTAATGCATATTTTAATCAGAAGGAAAGCGAAAAGAAATTGAAATTCATGCTACCTTTGCGATTTTTCATACAAAGATGACGGTTTTCCGTATATTGTGTTTTACTTTTATTGGTTGGTACGGTTTAAGCACGTTCAATGGTCTTAAATATGCAGTTTAATATAAGCGTTCCGAAGTGTTTTTTTTTCCTACTTGGTGTTACAAGCAGGAAATTACCGATATTCTTCGACTAAAATAGATTCCGTTCAACGTAAATAGTATTAAACACTATTATTTCTCTTTTCCCTGGCTGATATTTCAAACGATATTAATTACAACTTTATGTTAATTTATTTTCTCTCTGAGTTTTCGTTCTCTGGTCAGTAATATAAAGAACTGTACTACAAAGATATTTATGGTGAGAGTGTTTAAAACTTGAAAGATAGTTTGGGGCACAATATTGATTGTTCGTCGGCGCTTGATCATTCTCTTATCACGGAGGACAACGTTTGAATCTGGGCTTGTTAATTGCCACTCTCACAAAAAAACACAGACCTACAAAAATGCTTCAGTGTGGGAGAAGACTGACAAAAAGGAGTTTGGATGACGGAAGCTAATAGTGAATAATAACCCTATTAACAGGGGTTAATTTGAGCCGGAACGCAGTTCTGATTTCTTTTCCGAAACCAGAACGCGCGTTCAGGTATTATTTCGTAACGTAGGTTACTCCTTAAAAACTCGTGAATTAACTCGTATCTCTGAAAATCTCACAAATATATCTTTATTTGTTTGGTATGAATGCAAGTTATTCAAGTTTATGAATTACCCCTAGGTAGCCAGACCCAAATATATAGGCAATAACCTTCTGACTGACCACTGACACTAAACAGATAACTAATTAATAATTACATATTATCTGTGTTCACAATGTTTAAATGTGGGCGGGGTTGGTGTCAAATTATATTTGACAAACAAAAAATGCGTTCCGGTTCCTTTTCAATTACAAATTAAGCCCTGCCTATTAATAATATAATCATAATTTGATAATATGATAAAGCAATATTCTGTGTCGTATTGGCAGCTTTGTAGGGAAAGGAGGTTCGTCATCACTGATAGCATCTTGGAGTGAGAACATTGGAGTGAATTGCTATCAAATAACACTAGTTTTAAAGTTAATATTGTTTTCCTGTACGAAACATTAAAAAAATACATAGTTTTCAAAAGATACCTCCAGACACTGCACTGGCACCGCTGTATGAAGCCAAGTGCGTCTGAAGCAATGAGTGCGAGAGAGACGCTCATGGGAAAACACTGTTGCATGCTAACTCCGCACTATTGGAGTCAATGCCCTATCATGGCATTAATGAAATCTTTAATGCCGTTTTGTAATTAATGCCGCAGTTGTCTGTAACGATAGCGTGGAAGTATCAGACCCGGGTTCTCTGCTCTAGGGATCACTTGATGGATATTATCGGCCTCGGAGGGAACCTAACCCGCTGACCGAATAGTCACAGTTTACCTAAAATGCAGAACATTCGGGTTGATCACCTCTCTCAACCGGTAGAAATTTACCAACCTTGGTTGTTGTTATTATTAGTTTCATAAATAGCACCTCTATGTCAATATCAATTTATTTTTATTATTATCAGTACCATTTAGTAAAGCGATGGAAATAATTATATCGAATATTTTACGTCTGGGACTCGAACCCAGAAGAGTTCAGACTCCACGCTCCAATGTGGTTGTCCATCGAGTTACCTGGTAAACATGATCAACTGTTAAACTGTAACCAAATCTGCGTTAATATTAGTTATCAAATTGATGAAATTTTCATCATCAGTCAATTTCTGTGGCTACTTTGCGATTATTGCTTTTAGAGAAAATCCTGCGTTCATTGTGTTACTCTACCAGCTTTATTTTACTCTACAGAACAACTGAGCTGTACTAGGCAGACATATTATTTTAAGTATGCTCTATATTAAAGCGAACAATTTGAACAATGTTTTAACAGTTTTTTCGCGTTCGGTCAAGTAAAATAGAGAACTGTGAGAACATTATTGTCTGAAACTATCCTGTGTTGCCTGTGTTACGACCATTACGGAGCACATTCGGACGAAACGAGTAATAATCTACGCTCGCTGTATAAAATATTAGCATCGAGGTGTGAAACGATGGGGGGGAGGGGGGGGGGGGGTGGGGGGGCATTCGCGTCATAAATTAGACGCCGCTTGATGAAATGAAGACGTTTGCTTTATACAGTGTGCATAGAGAGTGATGATTTAGTTCAGTCAGTTCCATCCGGACTGGTCTAACCATGGACCGAGTAGCCGAGATTTAAGGGGAAGGGTAGTCTCACTGTAAAAGCCACGACAAATAACGTTTTTTTACGTGTATGTTGAGAACGCTACACAATGATGTAAAAGTGACAAATGGCGGAAATGTAAGAACTAAAACTAAAAATTTGTTTAGTTAAATTTCAAATATTTCAATCATTGATATCATTAATAATTGACAACCGTAACGATTGCAATATTCGAAATTTTGTAAAACCCGTTTTTAGTTCTTACAAAACTACATTCTACATTTTGTTACATTTTCAATATTGTGTAACGTTCTCAAAATACACTTTTGTGTGGTTTTGCTGTGAGAAAACCCTTAATCACACCTTTTCACATAAAAATGAAATTATTATGTTTTATCACTTATTTAAACATTCCATGTCTGTTCATGTTGTGCCGTATTCCATGTTAACATGTCACCCGATACACCACGGTTGACAGTTAACATGCTTTCCGGTAGTAGAATTGAGGCGAGACGTTCAGAACATGACTTTCTTAAAACCGCAATTTCTAGATTAATTGTTGGATTTATTTTCCTTACTGTGTCTTGATTAAAACGTATCTGAAACGCAGCGTAACAGAACTGTAGACAGACAAGTATGACCGGATTACGTTATAGCTCTTCTTGCTGCAAACGATGTAATAACATCCAGAGAATTGAACCGCATTGCGGATTACATTCAAATGCATTCAAGCAACTGTTCAACTTACCTGGGTTGCAAATCATAGGTCGTGGTTCGTTCGCAATGATAATAAATACCATTAAGTTGTGGAAGTTATAGAACTGTCGTCTGATTCTATTGGAAATTGATAAATTATTAAGTTCCATTCAATACTTAAGGTAATTGTTTGAGAACATATTATTTCTATACACTCTCAATAATTGATTCGAACCGGATATTTACTGTTATAATTGTAAATACGGAGCAAACCCTATGTATTTTGTACCGGTGGATGCAGAATGTTCCCAGCGCGAACTATCAATACATCTTGTTACTGTGCTAATGTTACACTACCTCGTGCGATGGCGCTCAACATGTAATACTTGTAATGGAAATGCATTTACAATTTCATGCTCTGAATATTAGTCTAGAGATAGGGGCTAAGTGAAAAATAACATTGTTCCCTAAAATTTAAATAAATAAAATAAAAATAAATTCACATTTAGAGTCTACCCACTCAGTAACGAAACTGATTTGCAGTGGGGTACTTTAATTTAAAGCGACTAAACCAACCCTGCAGGCCCCAAAAACCATCGACGAGTGAGCGGTAACCAATCAAAGATCGATATTTCAAATACGAAACATACGAATCAGTGATTGGACAGTGCGAACACCTGCGGACAAATGTCAGAATCAACAAGGCTGATTCAGAACTACTTCGAATTTATTGAGTGCTTCGTTGCTAGGACGGCTCCAAAGTCACCGTTTACTTAATCCTAAGACAGTAATGGAACTGAATCCACATAAGAAGTAAACAAACTTCTGCCTGAACCGGGAATTTGAACCCGGGACCTTCTGCATTGGAAGCAGGGGTGCTAACCACTGGACCAACGAGCCACCTAAATTATTAATGTTATAATTATTGTTCTTAACTACGTCGACTTCCTAAAATAAAGTATGTAGGTAACCAAATTAAAAATTTACAAAACTAGCATCACTAAACTGCATTTCTTTACAATAAATCCAGTGAACTCCCTATTAGACCTAAACTTATCTCAACGTCGGTTAGTCCTCGGTTTGTCTGTACTTTAGTTCTCGTTGGCGATCACACCCGACCGAAGACTTGGACAACCTTCTAGACAGCGTTGTATATTTATTGATGCACGGAAGAGCCACAAAGAACCCGTTACCGTAATCGAACGGCGCAGCAATAAAACTTGTATAACGTTAAAAGTTTGTCTGTGCTGAGAAAAACTAGATTCCCGGGTTGAAAGTTCTCACCTTTGTCGCCTCTCAACACGAGGAATCACAACAATAAACCTTGGAGGCATTCACACAGCATGTCACATATTGATAGGGGGGGAGGGGGGGGGGGGGGGGGGGTGTAAATACAGTGATACTGCAGGGTACACATTAGCGTATAGCCAACGGTTTAGCCGCGGTCGCTTAGTCGGTTCCCGTACGAACACCGAAGTTAAGCAACCTCGGGCTAGGTCAGGAGGTGGATGGGTGACCACTCGCCTCTGAAACACTAGTTACCGTTGGTTAGAGCAGATTGGAGGGTTCGAAAGCTTGTGTAACAGCTTCGTTCTTCTCGTCAACTGCTCGGCGGTCCAGGTTAGTGGAGGAACCTATATGACTGGTCAAAGTTACACCGTCCTTTCGGATGGGACGTAAAGGCGATGGTCCCCTTGGTACTTTTCGACAGGAGTAGGCTACGTGCCGGTACCAGGCTTCCCCTCCTCCCTTCCTCATTATCATTCATCAATCATCACTCATCAGGCTAAAGAGGGCATTGTGCCCTACACTGGCCTTAATTACAATTAAATAAATAAATAAATAATAAATTAGCGTGTCCTGATGCTCTCCCCCTCCCCTCCCCTTCAGCGACTCACAAGGTATATTAGAGTATTGTAATAGATCTCACAAGTTATGTTAATGAAAATTAGACAACATTTAATTTTTTAAATTTTTTGAAATCACCACTCGAAATCTAAAATCAGAGCCTACAGTGGACTGAAGTGTGGTAAGCCCTACATAATGAGTGCGAAGTATATCTAACATAATAAGGTCCATTCTTACAATGTCTCAAATATAGTTATTCGTCGAATAACTTGTTGTCTCCATGGCGACGACCAATCAAAACACTTGAAATCCTCCAAATAGCTTGATTGCTAGAAATAACTTTCTTATTAGGAGATTTTAAGACCGACCCTATGTATGGTTGTTTTTTGTATTGAATTTTTATTACTAGATGGATTTAATATTCAAAATAACTACCCTACTGAAAGTGATATTTGATATATTTATAATTCAAGGAACAAAATATGCATTTATTGGGGTCAGATTGGATAAAGTAAGAGTCATTTTGAGATGTTATTGAAATCGACGGATTTTATCTAATTGCCATCAATTGTATCGTATAACCTTTCTTGAAGATCATCTATAAACCTTGATAATGTTGGGCTCCACTTCAGTCAACATTTAGATTTGATATCCTGATGTATGCATGCAGAACCTATTCCATGACCTGGAACCAAACCCGGCATCTTCTCTATTCAAAACCAGTGAAGTACACAGACATGGTTGTTAGTCAGTCCGACTTGCAGGGCCTCCAAGCATAACGTTTACATTTTGTCTGGCACGAATGTTTTAATATTGAGTGAAAGAACTATATGTGAAATATTATTATTGCAATAGTATGCCATGAATTAGCAGTATTGCTAATTTAACACACATTCTTTATAAACATATAAGACAAAACCTTCAATAATTATTACAATACTTACAACTTAAATCTTATATTGTAAAATAGAACATAAAGGACCTAACTACACAGGCTTTATTCAGAAATCTCGGTACTCGAAACATCAACTTAACATTAATTGAAACATTTCGAGCAGCTGATATACAAAGCAACTGTTTGCCATTGAGCCAGTTTAGCAAACAATTGGGAGTATCGCAAGGATAGATTGGTAGACATGTAAATGATGATGATGGCAAAACAAATGGCAAAAAATGTCCATACATAAGTAATATTTAATTATATGACAAAAATAGTTTTAAAAAAAGCTATTCTTTTTATTTAAATCACATTTTACAGCCGCTAAAATAGAATTCGGTAGATTTCAGAACTCAATACTTTCTCCTGCTCAATATGTATGTTATAGATTGCAAGTGTAGACACATGAGTACTGTATGCACTTTACTTTACTTTATTGTAATTAAGGCCAGTGTAGGGGACAATGCCCTCTTTAGCCTGATGAGTGATGATTGATGAATGATAATGAGGAAGGGAGGAGGGGAAGCCTAGTACCGGCACGTAGCCTACTCCTGTCGAAAAGTACCAAGGGGACCATCGGCTTTACGTCCAATCCGAAAGGACGGTGTAACTTTGACTAGTCATATAGGTTCCTCCACTAACCTGGACTGCCGAAAAGTTGACGAGAAGAACGAAGCTGTTACACAAGCTTTAGAACCCTCCAATCTGCTCTAACCAACGGTAACTAGTGTTTCAGAGGAGAGTGGTCACCCATCCACCTCCTGACCTAGCCCGAGGTTGCTTAACTTCGGTGTTTGTATGGGAACCGGTTAAGCGACCGCGGCTAAACCGTTGGCTGACTGTATGCACTATTTTTACGCCTATATATGCGCAGCATAGTAGTTACTGGTGGCAGTACTTCGAATGAGGATATTACTCAAAACTTATGAGTTTAATGTTGAAGTGGCTGCTGTAATGAGGGTTTACCCACCAGTCCAGAGCCATCAAATCAAATACTATCCAGCAAAACAGTGTACAAAGCACTGTTAGCGTAATGTAATATCCTTTGAAGTCGGACTGCATTCCCTAATTATTACACAACTGTTGCCATGCACTGGAGCACCCGTAATGCAGGAATGTACGGGTCCGAATACGCAGCGCGGTTACAAAGCGTGTGGGTATAGAATCACAGACAGAAATGTCATGTTTGTAGTGTTATTGTTATTGTGTGATCATTGTAGTGACTGGGTAATGGCCATCCAAACAGCTCGGTGTTAAATATCATACGAATAACCATGTTCCACGCATGAAAAATAAACAAATACCAACTTGTATTTATTTTATATCCCTTTCATTCTTTCTTTCTCACTTTCTTTCTTTCTTTCTTTCTTTCTTTCTTTCTTTCTTTCTTTCTTTCTTTCTTTCTTTCTTTCTTTCTTTCTTTCTTTCTTTCTTTCTTTCTTTCTTTCTTTCTTTCTTTCTTTCTTTCTTTCTTTCTTTCTTTCTTTCTTTCTTTCTTTCTTTCTTACTTTCAAAAAGAGTGATATGTATTTTGTATGACTTGTTCCAATATATAATACACGTACTTAATCGTTCAATAAAAATTAATTTCAAGTACTCAAAATATAAATAATTTATGTTAACAATTAATTGCTGATGAATAATACAATTGAAAAAATATGAAATATATGGTAAACAATGTATGTAAAATACTATATAATGCTGAAAAATAATGAAATAATTTTGAATAGAAAATTGAATATTAAAATGTAAATGCGGCCGCATCGCAGGGTGGCTGTTGTTCGTTAGCTGCATATCTTTCTCTAGAGGCTATTTAATGTTTATTAAGGCTCAGGGCAGCAACACACAGGTTTCCCCGTTTACAACCGGATCACGTTTTGTATAGCGAATACATTTTACGGCCATTGCATTGCACACAATATCTTTTTGCTGAGCAACAGAAATGACTGCAGGGGAATAAAAGTATCCCTGCCAGTATAGTATTATGTTCACGTGCAATCTTTACCGAGCAAGTACACAAATGCGCAACTTTCGCTTGTTTTTTTAGTTTTTCGCAGTCGTATTTTGGACACGGGTCGTGAAGTATAAAGCATTTACACGTGCGACCATCTCGCGAACATCTAATAGAAATACTATACCGCTATCTAATATTAAATATAATAAATGCTTCTTGCATTCCAGGTATAATTCTGGTTTGGAAACGGATGCCAAGTTGCGTTTTAACCTCTACATTACGTAACTTGTCGTCTAGATGAGCATTGTTACAAAAATACGAGACTTTATGAGCCCAGATATCAAAATTACGGACTTACGTGTCAATTACATTTACTTGCTAGTTGTTAGTTGCTAGTTGCTTGCTTGCTTGCTATAGTTGATAGTTGCTAGTTGCGTTCTTGCTAGTTGCTAGTTGCTACACCGACCTATCCACAAACTTACAACCAGCGCTACTGTAATTAAAATAATTATACTCACCAAAATTAAAAAGAAAAAAATTAGATGCCAGAAAACGTAAATACACTTGTGATAAATTTACACCAATTAATACAATGAAAGCAATCATTCAAAATGTATAATCTTCCCATCAAGTCTGAAGCTGACGGAGGCCTGAATATTCCACAACACATTAATCAGTTGAAACCCATCAACGTCCTATTCTGATAATTATCTTTGTTGAGCATTGGTTAGAGTAATAACTCGTGGCTACCCTGAGAACAATGAGCGAGCTCTCTCGAAGGTGGCAGGAAACTTAGAAAGGTAAATGTATTCCACACAACAATGAATAAGGTAATACTTCCCTGACATGCAAGAGTCCGCACTTCATCAACAACATCCCGTACAGATATACACCGAGGTTTCCTTCCGTGCTAGAAAACACCCCCAGGTTCGGTCGGTATAACAGCCCCCTTTTGTTGCCTCGTGATTGACTGACTGGAAGGGATGAAGTTATTAAGAATTACGCTCGTTAGCTTTGTCCACCCTTGACCCCGTCACCCACGAGAAACATTCAGAGACAGCTTCCTCAGTGGCATTCTGGACAAACTGACCAACCCACGACTGGATCTTAATAGAAATACAGAATAAAATGCTCACGAAATGGATATAAGTGCATTTCTTGTAGTTATAACGGCGTCTAATATAGTAAACCATTTAAATTCATTGAAATTCGGCAGCAAAGACAAAACATACTTGTCGGGGTATATTAATGCACTCAGACTATGGAATAGAGCGTGAAGTGTCAGTAAATTCCAAACATGCTGAGAAATCTATTATCTATCTATTATCTAGATATTTTATTTATTTATAATTTATTAGCCATCGCATTCATTTATTATCTATCTATTATTTATCTGCCTATTATCTTCTTTGTATTTTATATACGCTGAAAAATTACAACTACACTGTTAGGCGGTCGTGAGGCCAGAAGTCTGAAATCGGTGCATCGCATATCTATGGTTTATATATTTTAGGTCTTGGATTTTATATTTTTGAAGACGACACCAAAACATATTTTAATTTTCATATGAAATGACCTTTGTAATTTTAATAAAACTATTGACTCAAAGTAAATAAAATTACATCTTGACTGAACTTTAATATAATGATACTTGGAAACATTATTGTTAAGATCCTTGTGAGTCAGCTACGAGAGCTAAAAGTAGCTTCGTATTCTTCCTTAGCTGGGCGAGTATGCATTACTAGACATTGTGTTTGATGTTATTTGAAACTTCCTACCAGAACAATATTTTATTCTAAGCAGGTCAAGATATTATCTTACGAATAAAACACCTGTCAACACATTAGTGTTTGTTGACCTGAAATTGAAAACATACAATTGTCTAGAATGTCGTTGAGATGATGTGAAACTAGTGCATCATGGGTAAAATGAAGCGGTGACGTTTCACACAATAATTTATAAAAACGCACACTTAATAAATAGGCTGCGCCGTAAACATGACATTTTTGTACTTTACGGAAGAAAATCCTAAGAATACAAGATTTAAAGTGTCTGAAGAGTTAGTCTTCCATAGAATTCTTTGTGCTAAGATTGCTACATTTATTGTGTTCGCTTGTGCACTTGTGCAAACTGAATTTTGTGTGAACAAATAAAATACAACCCACGTTAAAGACGTTTCCAGAAACTCCATAAAGTAGAAATGAACACAAGTGTAAAGTACAACTCAGTTACTGCATTTATATAGGTGTCAACGTGTACATAATATTATTACGTATGATCACCCATTGGAGGATTGATGCAAGTTCACATTTTACAGCGACTTGTCATAAAGTAATACTACCTACCGTACATGTGCTCGCGTGTATATCCAACAATAAAGCAAATACCATTCCCGTGACTCTCCAAGCCTAAAACAAGAGTCGCAAGTTAGGGGTTCATGCGTGCTAGCTGGGCGTTAACCTTATTGTGTGAGGGGAAGGGGTTAGAGTTAGGTAGGCCTTCAATTTCTTTATTGATTTCATCCAAAAGATGTTATTATCAAATAATAAATATTGATACTAGCTTTATGGTACACCGCAAAATGAATAATTTGTGAACCAGCTCGTCCAAAGTAGCGTGGACGCGCAGCAAGAACATCTCTGAGGATAGAAACCATTGAAAAACGATACTTTATACTGTAACCCCTTTTATCTGTACCTAATCGTCAGATAAGGTTCGGGAAATGCCGAGTGCGAACTCAATTGGTCCCGGACAATGCTAGCAAACAAAACCCTATCACATAACAAAGGGTAAGCACCATAACTCTCTACCATCCAGTGTTTTCTGCCTATTATTAATACTTACTGTAGCAAGAAACACACCAACATACAATCACAATATACCTACCGAGGCGACGGGAACAATGAATCGTACTTGCCTCTTACTATGTGTGCTACGTAGCTATCGACCTGCAGGGTAGTAATAGATTAGCTGATACAGTGCCTCGTTGCAGTGATGAAGAAAGTGTCATTACTAGACTTGCAGCAGACTACGCGTATGATGTGTTATGTTGAAACTTACTATACTTCAGAACATAAAATCTATCTTGAAAATCAAAATATGAATAGTTAAATGACTGAGTGATTACACTAGTATAACATTTAGAAATATATGTATGTCTTTTCAACTCAAACTGTTGACAGAATAACAAAACAATGCAATACATTTGATTCAATATATGTTTTATTATATTCCTGAATTAGTAGGCAAAGTTAAAATAAAAACCGTACGGATTAAACTATTTGAAAGAATGGGCGTACGTTCAATTTTGTGTGTCAGTCTTAAATTAATAAAGCAATTTAGTGTTGTGTAGTTTTGATAATGAGAACATACTAAACTTCAAGAAGCATTGTGAATTAACAATACTTTTGTTAATCCTTTCTAGTTTTGTGTGTCGAGGGGTAAACACAGTAATTGCAAGTGCAAAGTTGATCCATAGACGCGTTGCTAAAACGAGGACACATTGAATAATGTAGCACTTCCTCTTGGTTCATTGTTTTTGACAGATCTCACTTCACTGCTCAATCCAAATACTTTATTTAAAACGATCCAGAATCCGTCCAATGGCCACTCCTCAAATTGAGGCGAGTTTTTATTTATGACCGTCATTCAATATCTTTGACGACCTGTGCGGAAGTTTTGGTTTGGCAACCATACATTGCAAGACGGCAATAGTGTCAGTGCTTGGAGCCGGCCAGTGGTTGGACCAGTTCTCGTTTAGCTAGCGTCCGCTATAGCGCTGTAGTCGTGGCAAGACAGCAATGGCGCCATTGTTTGAAGCCGGCCAGTGGCATGTTCTCGTTTAGCTACCGTCCGCTATAGCGCTGTAGTCGTGGCAGGACTACAATAGTGTCAGTGTTTGGAGCCGGCCAGTGTCTGTTCTCGTTTAGCACCCGTCCGCTATAGCGCTGTAGTCGTGGCTCGTGGCAAGACGGCAATGGCGCCAGTGTTGAAGCCGGCCAGTGGCATGTTCTCGTTTAGCTACCGTCCGCTATAGCGCTGTAGTCGTGGCAAGACGGCAATGGCGCCAGTGTTGAAGCCGGCCAGTGTCTGTTCTCGTTTAGCACCCGTCCGCTATAGCGCTGTAGTCGTGGCAAGACGGCAATGGCGCCAGTGTTTGCAGCCGGCCAGTGGCATGTTCTCGTTTAGCTACCGTCCGCTATAGCGCTGTAGTCGTGGCAAGACGGCAATGGCGCCAGTGTTTGCAGCCGGCCAGTGGCATGTTCTCGTTTAGCTACCGTCCGCTATAGCGCTGTAGTCGTGGCAAGACGGCAATGGCGCCAGTGTTTGCAGCCAGCCAGTGGCATGTTCTCGTTTAGCCACTCTCCGCTATAGCGCTGTAGTCGTGGCAAGACGGCAATGGCGCCAGAGTTTGAAGCCGACCAGTGGCATGTTCTCATTTAGCTAGCGTCCGCTATAGCGCTGTAGTCGTGGCAAGACGGCAATAGTGTCAGTGTTTGGAGCCGGCCAGTGGTTGGACCAGTTCTCGTTTAGCCACCGTCCGCTAATAGCGCTATAGTCGTGGCAAGACGGCAATGGCGTCAGTGTTTGGAGCCGGCCAGTGGCATGTTCTCGTTTAGCCACTGTCCGCTATAGCGCTGTAGTCGTGGCAAGACGGCAATGGCGTCAGTGTTTGGAGCCGGCCAGTGGCATGTTCTCGTTTAGCCACTGTCCGCTATAGCGCTGTAGTCGTGGCAAGACGGCAATAGTGTCAGTGTTTGGAGCCGGCCAGTGGTTGGGCCAGTTCTCGTTTAGCCACCGTCCGCTAATAGCGCTATAGTCGTGGCAAGACGGCAATGGCGCCAGTGTTGGAGCCGGCCAGTGGCATGTTCTCGTTTAGCTACCGTCCGCTATAGCGCTGTAGTCGTGGCAAGACGGCAATGGCGCCAGTGTTGGAGCCGGCCAGTGGCTTGTTCTCGTTTAGCCACCGTCTGCTATTGCGCTGTAGTCGTGGCAAGACGGCAATGACGCCAGTGTTTGCAGCCGGCCAGTGGCATGTTCTCGTTTAGCTAGCGTCCGCTATAGCGCTGTAGTCGTGGCAAGACGGCAATGGCGCCAGTGTTTGCAGCCGGCCAGTGGCATGTTCTCGTTTAGCCACCATCCGCTAAAGCGCTGTAGTCGTGGCAAGACGGCAATGGCGTCAGTGTTTGGAGCCGGCCAGTGGCATGTTCTCATTTAGCCACCGTCCGCTATAGCGCTGTAGTCGTGGCAAGACGGCAATGGCGTCAGTGTTTGGAGCCGGCCAGTGGCATTGTTCTCATTTAGCCACCGTCCGCTAAAGCGCTGTAGTCGTGGCAAGACGGCAATGGCGTCAGTGTTTGGAGCCGGCCAGTGGCATGTTCTCGTTTAGCTACCGTCCGCTATAGCGCTGTAGTCGTGGCAAGACGGCAATGGCGCCAGTGTTTGAAGCCGGCCAGTGGCATGTTCTCATTTAGCCACCGTCCGCTATAGCGCTGTAGTCGTAGTGGCTGTTTGGAACCCTGGACACGGATTTACTTTATTCTATTCTGCAATCCCCATCGAGAGGCTGAGCCATAACAGCATTTGGGAATAAGACTCCTCTCCTTCCCGGCTTCTGCGTGCGAAACAAACATGTCAAACAGCCCCGCGCCTTGCGGGTTGCCTGCCTCACCTGCCTCGCCAGTCACCATAACACTTCCATTCCTTCCTTCATCGGGAAACTAAATGGACCGATAGATACAATTATTTCATATCGCATCATCGGCCAAACTAATGATGATCTTGTATTGGCCAGCACGGGAATTCGTGCATGGACTGACTTACGATGTGGGTTAAACGGTGGGGAGGGAGTAAGGGAGATGAAATCAGTTTCTTGAATCAGATCCCGAACCCAGTAACAACATTGTTGATCGCTGAGTAAATAAATGACAATCCAAGCGGGACTTTGTTATTTTAGCACCAACCCATGGATCATTCACTTCGGGACAAATTTCACTACGAAATCTATTGAACAATAATTTGAATTTCTCTTCACTTTTTCCCTATCAGAGGCGGCGCTAGGCGTGTTAAAACCATGCCTAAACAACGGGTCCCGAGCTGCCAGTGATCAAAAATCTAACAGAACTCTAAATGTGTCAGTTTGAATTTAATGTTTGCTTTTTAAAATAATTTTTTTTTAATCCAAATATTTTGGTCACGTTTGTTATTGAAAATATCTATTTTATGACTAGGGGAAAATGGTTATAGTGTACCCTCTCCAAGGGTACATTATATCCACTAACTGTGTGTGTGGGGGGGGGGGGGGGAGGGGGGGTCTGTTCCCTTGAGTGCGACCTAGTGTGGGGCCACCTATAGTTCATTTATTTCGCTGTTGGATGGCCCGAGGGCATAAGCTCGGGTAGCGTTTGCACCAACCTCTGACCAAAGTACGAGTATCCCCACTCTCGCCTCGATACGTAACTACCTTCGGTCGACGATCCTTGCATTATCTCACAATAGCTATTTATCATGATGACGGTCGATGCTTGAGTAGAGGAAGGAATGTCAGGGTTTGGCCAAACGATCCAACTTTCAGACCTCGAAGGTCCCTTTGTTGTCAACTGGGGTTTGTATGGACTAATACAGTCTTGCACGTAGCCTACAAGCTACCCCAGTCCCAGTGTATCGATGTGGGTATCGCACCACACGGATAATGAAGCCGTGATAGCACAAGAGTGTAAACACGACACCGACCCTTGTAGTTTAGTGCCTGGGTAGACAGCAAGCACGCACTTATTTAATACATTTCATCAACGAACCGTTGTTTAGTTATTAACACGTTGGCTGTCACGTCAATTGAAAGGTATTGATTACGATGTTTAATAATTCAAAAGCAAGTGTACAATTAATATTAGATGATATGGAACGAGATCGCATACACACTAGTTATGTGATTATACCGAATCGGATATGGAAACTGATACTAATCTATCCTTTGTCATCCAAACGCATCCAACATACTGTTTTTAAACCATGTATAGGATGTCCTCCGTGTTAACGTAAGCAGATATTGCGAAGTAGGTTTGTTGTGTTAACCTGTATGTTCTAATACTATTAGTAAATACATGGCTCATGTTCACCTGTATGTTATATTACTATAAGTAAATACATGGCTCATGTTCATATTGTATGTTATATTACTTAGTAAATACATGGCTCATGTTCACCTTCATGCGCTATCAAGCCTGAGCTCATGATTTACATCCATTCACAAGATTGAAACACTGTTTTCGTTTTCATGTTAAGATGGCGGGGGGGGGGGGGGGGAGACTTGTTTCGAACATTGTCAGTTATTCCACTAATACCATCTTGCTCATTGCGTACATTAAGGTGCTCCTCAGACTTATGCAGTTCGGAGTTATTATGGCGAGAATTGTATTCACAACAGTTTGAATGTCGTTCTACCAATTTACGAGTTATATATCTACCTATGGCTATTTTATTGATGATATATCTCGATTACAGCTTTATTGATGTATTGGAGTAAAGCTAATATTTCTTCAACAAAACTGTCCATGTGTGAGACCAAGCTCGTAAATACTCGTGAATGAACCGACTTTTTTGTTTTCCAACGACCGACTATTGAATACAAACATTCTACCAAAACTTATAAAATTAATGAAATCTTTAGGATGTATTTGAGTTTACAAAAAATCAAATCACGATGACAGATTTATCTTTGGATTGTTATTGAATTATAACTTTAAACATGCACGACCCACAACTCTGGATAAAAAAATGTTTAATTACGATATTCGCAGTTTGGATCCCCATCAGCACTGAACTCCGCGAGTACACGAAGGGGTGAGTGAGGGGAGGGAGGAGGGAGGATGGGGGGGGGGGGGAGGTGCCCTTTTAAATAATCATGCTGCGCGTCACACATAACCTGGCATAATGGGTTGTCTGCATTTAATTTGGAAACAATAACTCGCTGAGTTCGCCCGCATCTGACAAGTGCTGTAATTCAGGTCGCGCTAATTGTTCAGCCTAGCGAGAGACGAGAAGACCCGCGGAGATATTAAAAACAATTTCAATTTATTACTCCGGACAACTTGAAGTAAATGGGGTTTACATAGTGAGATAATGTTCCTGCGGAAAAACACAGCGCTCGTGTTGAAGTATCATCATTCATGACACATTTTACCTTATTTATTAATGATTTAGTTATTCAGTGAAATAAATATGAAAATTTTTGTTAGTAATTGAATTTACACGTCTTGTTATGATTCAATGTGAATTATTTTTTATTGATCTATTCTTTTGTACCCACAATTATAGTTGTTGTGTTAGTGAAAGCAACGAAGCTCATAATAAATTATATACATGTGTCGTATCCCTCAGTGAAAATCAGTTGTTGTGAGTGGGTAGACTATAAATAAAAATGTAATTATTTTATTTAGAAGTATTTATATTTAAGCGGTAGATATTATAACATAACAAAAATTATTAACAGTTACCAAGACAACGTGACGGTTCACATAGTTAAAATTAAATTACTCAATTAACTTTAGCACTTCCCTGTCGCTAAAATAACTGATATATTGGTATGAGTATTTATAGTCTAAGTGAATTTAAGGTTTAATACGGTAACATCGTCTTCACTTCTAGTGAACAGTGATTTGATGCTCCAACTGAGCCGGAATTAATAATATTGTGTAGAACACATATGGGCTCCAGCTAAACCATTTCAAATACACACAACACTTTTTTGAAATAAATTGGGACGCCCAAGCTAGCTCGCTTGTTCAGATTAAAAACAATTATGCAAATAAAAAACCAACAAATAGGTTATAGCTGTAGGGTAGCCTGTTTAAAGGAAATATGACAACGGGAGTATAGCTGGGAACATGTGTATTCGCTAGGTTGTGTAAGGCAGCACCCATTTCAAAACTTTATGTGCATCGTAACTTAACATTTCATAAGTTAAAACTTAATTAAACGGTAAATTTGCTTGTGTAATCAGGGAGAGAAATGCCTGTAGAGAGGCGAGAAGCGAACGGAACGGGCGTCAAGTGCAGACTTCGGTTCCGAGTCATCGGAGGCGCATAATAAACCTACACCCGTGTCCTGCCAGCCTGATAGCTCGTCCCAGTTGGATGCCACTCGGGTGGAAAAAATAATTACCTGGAAAAGCATTAGTAACGAAACTAAACACCCATTTGAAATTCATAACGCACTTCTTTTAGTGATGAGAGTTTTCCAATACTCATGTTAAGAAAGTATATATACCCACTCCTAGAAGAGGTAAAGATTAATACCCTGTTTACATTACAGTATCGTCACGTTAACTTGCAAGTTGGTGCCGTCATCACGTATATAAATAGAAAGATTGCATTCATCTGTTGTGTTGGTTGTAGAAAATGGCAATGAGCTTAGTCTCTTTCCACTCGTGAAGACAAATTGATCGTTGATTCCTATTTTGTACTGTATAAACCTGCTTCTTTCTGAGGGTAATATGTAGTTAAGGATCTCTGCAAAAGCATGTGTGGGGGTCGTTGTTCAATCAGGACTATCGGTGACAAAGAAGGGAACCAGAACTCCCAGCCTTGTACATTATTGCCACACATGTATATGTCAAGCCATCAACTCATGATTATGTTTCGTCTATAACAAGCATAGAGCATAATGATAATACATAAATTGACGGTGAGGTAGGTTTGATGAGGGGGAGAGGGGGAGGGCCAATAATCTTAATTGTCATTATCTATTATCTGTCATTATATATCATTATATCCATAATATAATATATAAATTATATTATATATTATATATATACATAATATAATATATAATAATATAATATACATATAATATAACATACAATACATATAATATATTATATCCATTATCTATTGTACTTACATTACAAGCTATTTAAACTTTGGAACTCTGTTGTAAACCTTAGTTTCATTGTATGTAAAAAAAAAAAAACAGTTTTAAATGTGTGTTTCAGATGAGAGCATATTATGGAAGTAAATAGTTTCAGAAATGTTCAGATATGTTTCTGAGATTCGTTCAAAGAAGATTTCAGTGCGCAAGTTGCTTCAACTAGGCCACACGGAACACACTACTATGCCAAGTATTGCACACACGTGTTTAGCCGGAGTGTTGTTTTTACCAAAAGCTTTCCATTTTGATGCTACGCTAATTCTCGGCCGCAAAACAACTCGCATGCAATTAGTATAATACCTGATTAATGCTGTTTGTTTAGTGATGATGGGATTTGGATGTTGTTTGTTTTATCACATTCTTGAGCCTGCTGTGTAGTTTGTACTACCCGTTCAACCAACCTGGCTCTTGTATGCATTTAGTTGCAAACATATTCGTTAGCCATGGTCCCCAGCAAGCCAACAATGCGATACTAAGATATCCCATATTTAAAAAAAATATTATTAATACAAGTTCAAATATATCTCAAAACGTGGACGTGTTTTTAAAACTAATATTTGTGTTATAGTTATAATTTCAGTGGTCTTCATCTTTCAAGATCGCAGTTAATTGCCCTCTTTCAAATGGTTATTTATTAATTAATGTCTATCCAATTCGGGTGTTAACCTGATACATAAACAAGGATAGTAAATGAAACTATACAATTAAAATGAAACAATAGGATAAACACGAAACAAAATGTAATAGCATAAAATAACACAATATGAAAAAAGTATTATTTAATATTTTTTATTATTAACATGGTTCAGATATTGTTCTAGCAAATAATATCTTTATTTGAAACAGTTAGCATTTTCTGCTTTAAAATACTTGGGGAATATTTATTTTAAGAAACCAAACAAACGGATATTAAGTTTCATCACAAATTATGCCAAAAATAAATATCTGTCTTCGATTTAGCCTGAAAATAAGCCAGCCTACAGCCATCCTCAACAGGGAAATATTGTCTTGGCAGATGGATTATGTAGGCCCAGAAATTTACAGTTTCTAGTAGTAGTATGATAAATACTGTGTTGAGTGCGTGTGCGTGTGCGTGTGCGTGTGCGTGTGCGTGTGCGTGTGTCTCTGAGCTATTGTGCGTGCGGTGAACATACGTGAGCGTAAGGTGGGTTCACCGGCCGGGGGCTAGAGGTAATACGCAATTTCACACCACAAAAAAGACTACACACGAAACTATATACGAGAGAACGGCATTAAAAAGACAGTTGGTAAACCCGGTTACTACTGTGATTACTAGAAACGCTTTAGAAAACAACGCTGTAATTACACGAAATAAGGTCTGAATTCATTTCATACCATTTTTACCCTATCCAACTCACGAATGTATTTTTTATCATACTTTCACTTCCCAGGATGTTTACTTAGTCTTTTCAAAATTTTAATTAGAAAAGTTAGTTATATTTACGAGAGTGGTGCGTTGTAAGCGTCTAGCTGGAGTAGGTATCAAGCAAGACTATAGGCAACTCGATACTACCCTTGAGGTGCTGTTGAAATATTCATTCACTAACTACGGTAACATTTTCAAACAAGACTGGTATGATATCAATTCTCAGGCGGTGTTGTAGCTCTGCCACTTTACCCTGAACACACACATACAAATATACGTTTTAGTAGATTCACAATGAATGCTTACAAATGTAGCCTACTATACACTTTATGTGAGGTGCTAATTTTGCTATAATAAAATTAAATCAATATTTCTTTGATAATAACTTCTATACATAATGATATTTACAACAGACAATCTCGGCTAAGTTATATTAGTAAGCGCTCAAGTTTTGAGTTAATAATTTTGAAAATGTACACATATTTTTTTAAAGAAACGTTTTAATTTATAGCGTTATCAGCTAGTACTTCATAAAAACATTAGCGTGTATAGATCAGTCTTTTGTGCGCTCAAAGTACCAACAAATGAAATAAAAATGTAGCCCATATCTTTAAGCTAACACACAATATTATACAGACTTGTATCTACAAGGCTAATAATGAATTACAGCCAATGAAAATGTTTTGATTTTAACCATTATCGATTGAAACCCTTGAATCCATTTTACCCTGAAGCGTCGATGGTGAGTGTGATTGTTGTCAGCGAGCTATTGTGCTGACAATAATAGCACAAATCTGACTCCCGAGGCACGTTTTCCTATTGCAGTCGGATCATCGCTTGCCTTTGTTACTCGAGGTCACTTGAGATTCTATCCCAACTCGAAAGCCATCGCAAGTCCGTTCAGTGCAGCGTCCGCTCGGCTTTGTATCACAGTTATACCGTTAAAGCCTAGAGTGCTAAAATAAAGAAAACGCACGAGTAAAATGTAGACATTGGAGGTAGTAAACATTAAAATCAATTAACATATCTCACTCGTTTTTTTTTTTTTTTTTTTTAGAAGCAAGCTTAAATTAAAAAAGAAAACACAGTTTGAACATTTCTTTGTCTAGTGAAAAGCTATATCAATGACAAAGTATGTAGTTCCCAGCATTTTTTATACTAACTCCTAAAGGAAGATAATATAGTTTTAAGCGATATATCACAGGGATTGAATCATCGAGAACTAATAGTTTTTTCTATGATCCTATACAAACAAAAACTGTGAAGTATTCTGCAATTAATATTTTAGTAACATTCTAAAATAAACTTCCGAGTAAATGTTTTCTGCAAAAAAAAAATAGTTTAACAATGTTGTAGGTTCCCATAACATGTTTCAAGAACATGCTATGCAACATGTTATATTCAGATGCATCCATATATACAGCATACTACAGTTCGTGCTACATTTAGATTCATACCAAGTCCTAATTACCTTAAAACAATTATTCAACAAGCCATAATTAGATACAACAATAACATGCTACATTCAGATTCATATGCGTACCGCATCCTATCTACCCAAAGCCATATTTAGATGCAAGACGCTACAGTTGCATACATCCAACTATGCTCGATTTCGATAAAAACATTGTACAGTAAATACACCAAAATATACAAACAATATTTATACATAAAATGTTACAGTTATTACCATAAAATGCTACATTTGGATGCATGTATACATTTAATACACCATCTATACACGATGTATTTAGATCGAGTATTGCAGTAACGTATTACCAAATATTACATACTAGGGGTATTGCATGATGCAATTGAGATGAAATACGTAAGAGCTAGTTACATCCGTAGGCCCATATACGTCCATAAAAATGTACATACGCCCTCTTTACAAAATATTACATAGTTGAAATCTAAAACCCCAAACGACAAAATATATTATTCCCTCGTTTTCCCCACACATTGTAGGAAAGGCCGTAATCTCAACGCAAAGACCTACTGGTAAAATTAGTTCGTTCTTTTTGTGTGCTTGTGAATAGTCCTAAAGTTCTGCGTGGGAAACGATCCTTGGAACTAGTTAATTAGATGTTTGAATAATTAAAAGGAACTTCAGTAGATGTTTTAAGAGTGGAATCCAGCCCAAAGTCCGCGCCGGAAACCTATACTGCTGCGTGCGCTACCGCATGTCGCATGCCACATCAGTCGACTTCACCTTAATCGTAGAAAATCGTGTAAATATTCAAGGTCGATTGACTATATTTTTTTATTTTGTAAACACCAAAGATTCGGCTAAATGGATCACGCATCGTGGCTTATTGGACATACCACACATGACGTATACAATTACCTCAGGTAAGTTACAGCCATGAACAATGAACAGGGTTATCAGGAAATCAGGTTGACAAACATGCTAGATATGGAGCTACCGAACCAAGTAATCATAATCGACAGTAAAAGTGAATAAATAACCATTATATTTTGTGAATATAAGTAGTGTTAATGATAATGGTACATGATGCATGTTGAAGGTGGTAGGTTGTGCAGTACTCATTACTCTTTGCTATTCTTACTTTAAAAAACCCTCAATATGTCATTTATATCCCAAATATTAAAGTATATATGACAACATAATGTTCGAACTATGAAACAGGTTGCAAAATAAAACTTCCTTCGCCAAAATAGAGTATTGCAAAATTTAAAGCTTTGTTAAAGAAAAACATTATTTTTCGTGTTGCCCGTGATAATTTAAACCATATCGGTGTCTAATCTAATCAATAATCTGCTATTTTATGAACATATTTTAATTCTACAGATGATTCAACATCCAAACCTAAAAAAATAAAATGTGGATTTAACAACGCAAATAAAACCCTTTGCATGTCAGACACATTTGGTTCTTCGCTGTTTTACTCCGCGGTTTAATCATAGCTAACACCAGCTTGAACTGAAATAGTTATTTAAAAATAATTATCTCCGTCCTGTTAGGGCTGAGGGTAGTCAGGGTACCAAGCCTAATTACTTGTGTAGTGCTGAATGAAATGTCTGGCGTAATGGTGGAGAATAGCTCGTATAATTAGCCGTCACCTGATGCTTGCTTATCGATTCACGTGCACCTCGCTCCGAGTCGGGTATCGCAAGCGTCCGCACTAGAGTTTTAGGTCAGACCGTCGCTGTCAGACACTCATCATACACGCGCCCCACTCACTCCAGCCAGACAAGCCAAGGTAACTGGGTGGCGAAGACTTTCTTGCCCTGCGTTGTTCGGCCTGGCTATCATAAGCCCAAGGTCTTGATCTCCGCCTAGCGGGGGCTCGTCGAACTCCGTTAGGCCCCTAGGCTAGTTTATGTTGCTAAATTTTGGAGAGTTTTTGGCATAAACTTATGTTACAAGAAAAGAGCCCATCCCAAAACTGTTTCATTATTACGTTTACGTCATCAGTATAATTACTGGGGCCAGCCAAGGAAGACAAAGGAAATAGAGTCTTGAGTTCAGAATTCAATAGCCACGCTTTCCATTAACGTAGGCAAACTAGCACAATTACGCCCTCTTGAAAAACTGGGTTAATTTATTTCAAACAAGATATCACTTGACGACGTAAGGCAAGTAATAGCAGTGATATCACTTACAGTTAATGCGCAGGCAGAGGAAACCTTATATTCTAATAGATGATTTTCATGATTGATCTAGAGGGTCTCTTGATTAGCTCTATCTAAGGGTCCTAGATGAATTCTGAAAAAGGTCTATTGAACCAAGTGAACAAGAAATCCAGAAACGCGGTTGTTGCCGTTAGAACTACCTCCAATTAGAACAGCTGGTAATTCAAAGGTTCAGTTCGTCAAGATTAACTCTGTAATAGTATAGTAATATTTCAAACCTGTCGTCGGAAAAAAGTGGTGAAACTCTTGTTTTATACAGAAGTTAAACGATTAAATCAGGAGTTGATGCAATATAAAGTAGTTCCAGTACGGAATTAGTCATTTATTTAGCGTTATCCCGTGTATACGTGTTTGGTATGCGCTGGTGTGTGTTGTGCAGCCAATTCATCATGGCTAACTCCTTTGGTAATATTATAAAAATAGCAGACATTTGAAACACGTAATATTTGTGGGTTTGATCTAGTAAAACATTGTTTTGTGGTTTGTTGTGTTTAGTCACTGATAGTTTGTGATAGTAGTGAATAAACTAGATGCTAGCTAGTATACACAAATGACCCTTACCTTCTTTACTTACCAAAACATTGCTCAACTAGTTATTGGAAATAGAACATTTATTTCCAAATAGATCTCTACGCAATGAACCAATAAGGTCTACATTTGGCGTATGGCTAATAATCAAAATGCACCTGTACCCTTTAACTATGTGTAGGGAATTAGGCATTAGGTAATTGATTTTAGAGAGAGTATTTAAATATGTTTAGTACGACCACAATAACAACATCCATGAGGGAGGTGGGGGGGGGGGAGTATTATTAACATTTACTATGACGGTACATGACTTAGGAGTAAAACTCGAATTGTGTTTGATAAATATCCATGTAAATGACCAAGATCTCAAGATAAAAAGACTAAATACAAAAACTTGGTGTAAATAACATGCAATCGACTTTTCCATCAACCACAGGAAATAAAGTGTTATAAATTCAACTTGGTATACCGAATTTCATGCATAATTGAACACCAATTCGACGTACAAGAACACTGTAGATAAAATCAATGTTTTTACTTTTTACCCCACATGCTTAAACCTGACTAATTTAATATTTATAAAATTAGTGTAATCTACCCGTGATAACATATAAACCACATTTGACTGTACAATAAAATGGAAACATGTTCATTGACGGCAGCATCTAAGTTTCTGCGTCTTATGGCTATGCATAATGCATGATGAGCTAATTATATCGAAGCTTGAACAGCTCATAAAGTAAAGCTAAACAAGAAAACGACTAACTAATCCAATTTGGTTCTATTATTAAGTATTTAAAATCAACATTTCCTAACAAGTTAGATTGGTGGAGGTGCCGGGTACAAAACGTTGAACATTTGTAACGATACAGCAGAACGTTTCGTACATTTGACTGTGAATAAACGTTTGTATCCTAGATGGAATACGTCCAATATAGCTCTGCCTGTCGTAAGGGACAAAGTGGCCAACGTTATTATGACTTTCTGGTTGAGTACGTCGTCGCTACACCATGAATTATCCAAAAAAGATAAGAGTAAAAATGCGTGTCTTATTCTGTGAGAATATGAATTCTTTGTTTATTTACGTGATGATGATATTTGGGGTTTTACGTCCCATATTTTTGCTACGAGGCTAATCGAGACGATGAGTGGGTGATTATGAGGATGAAAAAACGCCACATGACATCCATGCCCAAGCCAGGATTCGAACCTGGAGCGCAGAGACCGCGGTTTACTAGACCAACGCCTAATCGACCTCGGCCAACTGCGCCGGCAATTTTGTTTATTTACGTATGTGATCGTCGTATGTGATTTTCTGAATCGTAATCAAGAATTTGCAACCGTTTGATTGTGTAAGTTTATTATAATTTCTTAGAGTATACTATACTCTGAAATAAAAATTTAATGAATGTATTTATTTTACTTTTATTACAATTTATTGGTGTAAGCTTGTAAGGGTGTGGAATTGTATTTATTTTATGCCTGTGCAGTGTATGTTTTGCACTGAAATAGTTTAGAATAACGTATACGTAGAAGCTCTATCTATAATCTTACCAAGACAACGTGCCATATTTTTCTAAACACATCGCCTTTAAAACTAATTTCATACTGTTATTTATTGCAATGTTATCTTTAACATCGAAACATAGATTGATCACGGGGCCTAACTCCAAGTTGTCATAACTTGCTAATCTCACTTTGGCCACGCAACATTTAAATTCACCAAAGCTCAGAGCCACAACTAACAGTCAACTTTAAGTGGAAATTGAACCTATGGACGTTACTGAAATCACAACTATTTTTCTAAAATTATGTTAGGATTAGAAACATTTCTAGATATAAATTGCAGTAATTTACCATTAGGTACCTGAAATAACAGGTTGTATCAATCTTGAGGACAATATAATTTATTTTTAAAACGTTAACATTTGAATATATGATTGAACTCGGAGTAATATTTGTTTAAACATCACAGATACAACTTGTGAATAGAATGCTTGACCACATTTAAAAATACAAATTAAGTTTGTACCGCAAGTTTCAAAACTGCATGTTATCTATTTCAATAACATCATTTATCATGTCAGGTAACATGTTTTTGCATTCCATTTACGATATCTTTCAACCAACCTTTTTTAATCGCCTGTGTTTTATTGAGTATAGGCCTATAAAGCAAGCATGCCAAGGCACAATAATGCATCAGGTGTGTGGGGGGGTATATCTTTGTCTGGATAATTATCAACGGTGTATTTTCTTGCCGCTAGTGGTGTGGCGCACGCGACGCGCGTTGCTATACACACACTTTTTATTTACGAAGAAATAAAAAGTAATAAAATATATAAGAAGCGGAATATTGTGTAACCTGAGACATGGTATCCAAACTCATTGTATACGCGCGTCTGTGTGTGTGTATGTGTGTTTGAGTGTGTTCGTATCACATATTCATTTCACCAAGATACGTTTGATGTAACGCTGCAGTTCATTCATCTGTCCGTAAAATAGTAGATTCAGGTAATACACACACACATATACGGAGCACTTTACGGACTATTTCATCTATCTTTTCATAACGTATACGTACGTACTAGGGGAAGTTACAGTAATGATACCGTAGAACGAAGTCACCTATACACAACCGTTTTTGTGTTTCGAAAGTTTGTCAGATATTGTTTTATGAATAAGTTAGCTGTGAAACGAAAGCGTGTGTGCAGCGCGCGTGTCAGGCAGACCCCCCCCCCCCCCTCCCCTCAGGGGCGGGGAGGGAAGAGGGGGGAGGGGATGGAGGGGACCAGAGGGTTAATCATCACTGGAAAGTGACTGCCAACACCACAGCCAGCCCGGCCGGCCTCGGACCAACTAAACCCATTGCGAAGGAATATCGCCTGGGATTTGAGATGCGAAACTAACTTTCCAAGCAAACTCGAGTTGCGTTGGTTTGGGATCTGATTTCGATTGGAAGGGAAGGAGGTGCGATTGCTGGAGACGTTAGGGCTTCAAAGGTGCAGCAGCTCAGGTGAAGCAATGCTGGACAACTACAACAGAACAAAGCACCAGTAGTAATCTCATTTACAATAACACGATATTTAGAGAGCAACTTTTGTTTCGCTGTCAATAATGAGTTAACGAGAGAGCATTGTGCCTGATAACCACAATGCTTTGGAAATATCTAATGTACTGGGCTTCCAAAACCCAATCGAATACAATACTTTACTTAATGATGTGTGTTTGCATGGAAAATGGGAGAACACACATGATCAAAAACACTTCATCAAATTATATTTGGGGAAATGTTTGTTTTGAAATGTAGCGTATTCTGGTAGAACGTTTTGTGGCAGACAGGCGGTCATCAGAAGACTCTACCCCAATCATTGAAGGATTAAATAAACAAATATAATGGGCTGTGTCAACGTTACTTACGTTGAATGAATAAATACTTCAAAAACATCCGAAATACACGAGAAACTCCCTTACAATTTCAGCCCAACAAACATTTTGGTGCCTTCCCGCACTTTTCCCGATGTCTTTTCCCGCACATTGCATATGCGGGTCCTGTAAGGGAAACCCGTACAGGCCCCGCCTAGAAGTGTCCTACTGGCCGATGTCGGGTCCCGTACGGGTTGCACGCCATCTTCCCGCAATCTTCCCACTTGTATCCCGCAACCTTCCCGCACGGATTGCCCGCTATCTTCCCGCTAGTATCCCACAACTTTCCAGCACAGGCTGCCCGCTATCTTCCCGCTAGTATCCCACAACTTTCCCGCACAGTCTGCCCGCTAGTATCCCGCAGTTTTCCACTAGTATTCCGCAACCTTTCCGCTCGGATTGCCCGCTATCTTCCCGCTAATATCCCGCAGCTTTCTCGCATGGGCTGCCCGCTATCTTCCCGCTAATATCCCGCAGCTTTCCCGCATGGGCTGCCCGCTATCTTCCCGGGGCCCGTCCCCCGGCCGCCCCTCATCAGTGCATGACATTGAAACAAACTGAAAATTAACACAGTTTTTAGTTTTCAGTTTAGTTTCTTATTTACCCCTTTCTCAAATAAGCGTTTTATGGTTATTATTAGTAGAGTAATTATATTTATCTGTGGTCGAGGTGTGATAGGAATGAACATAATGTGAACATTGGAGTGAAACTTAATCTATTTATAGGTAAAGCCAATTAGCAACAAAATTCTATTTTATTAAATCCAGTAGTTTCTCTTTTAAATAAATGCAATTATAGTCTCTAGCCTAATACAGCAATTGATTCTAAAATTGGATTAAGTTCCTAGTGTTCTTATTGGACAAGGAAATTGGGTTTAAAAATAAAGAAACAAAAGCAATAATGTTTATATAAAGTGCAAATGAATTTTATTACTAAAATACGTAATAATGTACAATTGTTATGTAATGCCTCTGATACTGTTACTGAATTATTGATTACTGTTACTTTGGAGAATCTGAAAATTATGTTATGTAGTAAGTGTGACATGTTCTTATTTTCCTACTTTGCCTTAACAAGGAAAACAAGATTGTTATCGAACCAGTATTAAGTTTAACACACCAAACTGGTATATTTATGATATTTTTTTTAGGTCCTCACAAACTGAAATAATAACAGTTCAATGCCCTGATACACTACCATAGATCACCACGACATGAGATCATGTTTTTGCAGCAGACACTTTTTAATAAAATGTTCATAAAATAATGTAGATAGGCATATAGCATAATAACACTATATATATATATATATATATATATATATATATATATATATATATATATATAAATGAATTACCGGTCCCGGTGGTCTAGGGGTTATGGCGCCCACCCGGCAAGTGGGAGACCTGGGTTCGATTCCCAGTCGGGGTTGGTTTTTTAATTTCTGGATTTTCACATATATATATATTATAGTGCTATGTGATCGAGCTGATAGAGAATGTGTCTATGTATGTATTCCCTAGTTATATACAAGCAATAAGGGGTAGCATGTGTACCTACTCGTTTAAATAAGTTCAATACACACAGAGTGATACATCATCACGGATCTACCTACCAACTATTCGAATTAGGAAAATGCTATTCATGACACGTTTGTTATACATTACTACATCCACAAGATGCAAGTTGAGTTGTTAATCATAAATGAGCAATTATGAACAAAAGCAAAGCAACATAAATATATTTACACGTTATTACTCCATGTTTTGCTCATTACTATTACACAATATTCAATACAGTACTGAGTATTACTAATACAATTTTGATACAATACAATTAATTAATTTAATAGAATATTCAGTAGTAGGCTATCTATTTACATATAACCCTGAAGTATGGATGGGAAAGAATGATTTATTCCTTAACATTTAGGCTAACCCCTTAAACCAATCACGTTTAAACGGTTAACTGACATTTCTATTTTCATAATAAAATCCAAAATTAATAAATAGGCAACTGCATAACATTAAAAAAAAATCATAACGATTTTAACGTCACGTATTCGATTGTTCTGCACTTGAAAATAATAATATAACGATACATATTTGAGGGCTGCGAGTGGGGGTTCAGCCTTTGTTGCCATCAACGACCCGCTTCTTTGCGCGTACCGTTCTTCCGCCATGACGATCCCTGGCATTTGCCAGCCACAATATTAAGATTTTTTCAATGTCATTGACTTGGGCAGTTTTGGAGTTGGCTCTCACAGCAACTAAAATAAAGTTAAAGATAAATTGCAAAACTGTATCAAGTCACAGTAAGGCTTTAAATAATTTTGGTGGTTTTGTAGACCCATTTGCTAAAACTAAAGGATTCACGTCAATACAATAAAAATAATAGAGTATTAAAAAACGGCCTAGCTAGATTAGAGAACAATTATTTATTTTACCGTCAAATGGCAATTAATAACCACAATGGAGGGCAAAGTGTCAATAACCACCACAAAAAGGTTTCATCTGAGGGCAGTGGACATATGGCTATAAGGTGCTTTTTATGTTAGGTGCTGCTGTTTATTTTACAAAATAAAATTATGTAATTCTGAAGAGACAAGCTGAAAAGCGCTAGTATGCACTAAGCAGGGCGTGCAAGCGTGAGAAATATGATTAACACTTTTGGACAATTTGTTACAAAAATATAATAATTCATTGCTATTTTTATATTTTTATTATCGACCCACACCACCCACTCACAACGCTCTTCCTCCCCCCCCCCCCCCCCCCAATATGGGTGAAGACCTAAACTGTAGTGTGTAGTAGACGGCCCGAACTGAAAGGGGGACGGGGGGGTCGGGGGTGTTTGGCCCCCGGAAAATGCATTTTTCAACGTCATTTTTGTGATAATCTGTGTGTTTTAGAGCAGTAGAATGAAAAAAATTGTCAGTTTGTTTTATAAAAGAATATCTCGTTTTGAAGTGACTCTGTGAATATATTGTCTTATTTTTACTTTGTTATATGTGCTTAAACTTTGTCTACACATTTTATTTATTCGTAAAAAAAAACAAAAACAAAAATCAGAACACTAGAGGTTCATTGCAAAGCTTATCGTAGGTATTAACATGGGCGCCGCAAGGGGAAGCAAAAGGGCATTTGCCCCCCTTGGATTTGAGGAATTCAAAATTTTAACTGACTATACGATGCGCGCCAGATGCGCCATTTCATATAAATTATGTAAATAAAAAATAAGATAACTAAATAACAAATATTTTCTAGTTATCCGTCCCGTCACGAAACTGTTATTTAAACGCGATCCCATGAAATTGTTATTTGTTGTGTATACATAAATGAAAGAACCACTGACTGACTGTTACGACCGGGGGCAATATGAGCACGCCACCCCCGGCCCCTGCACCACTCGTCACATGCTCACGGACTAGCCTCCTATCCTTTTATCAACATTTCTTATGTTTTTTTTTCTATACTTACATTGCATTATATATGCATTTTACTTTTTTTACCTATAGTCAATCACAGCCAGACGGGCCAGGCTCTCAAATGATATTGTTCCTACGTGGTTATAATTGCTTTTCCTTGTGTTTTGTTCAACTTATATATAACAACTACGCAGGCATTCTATATTTGTGACTAGTCACAAGATATTGGTCCTACGTTTTGATGATTTCCGTCATGTAGTATAATTTTTAATTTAATTTATACGAGCACATATTACCTGTTAGTACACACCAAAATGGAACATCGAACCCATTTCCTAATCAAACCAAATCCTTATTCAAACGACGCGTTTGCAAAAGATTGAACTTAAGCGAATAGTTGTCGACTCTGGCTAGTTAAAATCCTGCCAGAAAAGATATATTTTGATAAGCAAAGTATGTGAGACGAAGCCACAGCCGTAACTATTTTTTATACTACTAAATTATGTTAGATCCCTGTCTAGTCTAGATCATCGTATTAATCAATCAATGCATATTAATTTTAGATTGTATGCTTCCTTGTATGTATGTATTTTTATTTATCTATTATAACTAAGGTTATATTAAAAAAGGAAAATATTGAAGCAAAATGTAATACAATTATTATTAGTCGTAAATAAAATTCGATATACATTCGTCCAACCAAATTAGTAATTTCCGATCGAATAGCTCAACTTCGGTCTTCAGCCTGATGTTAAAGTGAACGAAACCGTGTTAGCAAAGCACCCCAAAAACACAACAGGGGTTTGAAGATAATATTTGATAGCATCTTGAAAATATGAATACGAACTTAGAAGAAACCTACCTTAGTATTCTTGATTTTCAGGAACAATTGCGTCTTCACGTGATTTTTATAATAATGAACTTGTCCATAACGAAGTTGAATCCTATTTTTCGTTTTAAAAACACGAGTCGTCAATATACCGTTGCCACTTGCCAGTCAGTTTTGTTCTTCTTTCCTTTCTTCCGACCACACACACACACACAAACACAGTCCACGACACGGATAAATATTCAGTGGATTAAAAAAAAATCGCAATAAGATTATGATACTAATAAAGCCCTAACTTATTTTATTTTTTCACGAAAGAACATGATAGCACACGTATAAGTAACGTCTAACACCCACGAAGTATAAACTTGTTGTGTAGTCCAGTCAGTGTTTTGGACTGTTTTGCTTACCACGGTGGGATTCCCACCCCACTCCGCCCGAATCTTATCACCACTATAGCGAGCGGCACCGTATTACAAAGCTTAGTAGGACTTGTAGCATAGATAATGAATGAACACGTTGTAATTTCTTATCGGTGGTGGTCGAATTAAGTACGGTTATCATCAGCTACATAAGCAATATCACAACACATAATAACAATACAAAGAGAGCCTTCTTCATAGTGCGGTATCCTTTGTCATTACAGTTTTCTTACAGTTTATAAGCACCAAAGATACCTTTTAAACTGAGCTTTTTAAATTAACAATATGAATGTGCGTACGATGCATTGTGGGTTGTGCATACTGAAACTAGTCTCACTTTCTCGAATTGAATAGGACGTAAACAATACTTCCTTACAGTAGACGTATATTGAGAAGTTACTTTTTTACCTTATTTATTACCACTTCTATAATGTATATCATACTCATATTGTATAGATATGAGGTATAACAGTTGGCTATAATGTCAGGTGCATGATGTTGCTAAATTTGAAATTAAGCTTCAGCGACACATTTTTACAATAATACATGGAAACTTTGTAATCTTCAAATCGTTCATTGAATTCAATTAATTTGTTCGTTGTCTTATCTGTAAATGAAGAACCAATACAAATACAATAGATAGTTGCAGACGAGTGATTACCAGCTAGCCTATTTAAAATCCATTGATTCTATGTAACATCTGTCATTTTAAATATTTCTGGAAAACACTCAAAACAGGTATAAATCCCTCCCCCTATGCCGTTGTCATTACGAAACACAATTTTCACATAAACAGCATTATCATAATAGTATTCATAGTTTCATACTAACCTTATCTAAGAACTTCATTTACTTCATCTTCTCAATTCGATCATCAGTAAGTTTTTGATTATCACTGTGACGTATCGTAATACCATTCATAAAACGTTTTAACAATATTATTTGATGTAACGTACCATATCAAAACCATCGAAAGCCAAATCAGGAAAAAATAATAAACAATACATTTCTAGAAAGTATACTATCAACTACTAACCAGTAGTCCCCCTAACTACCAACAACTCCCATTTCTGTAACTACTTGGATTTATTAGAAATATAAAATGGGTTTTATTAATACATTTATTTACTTATTCATGGTTATGAAGGACTTTAACTTGTGAATGGAATTTTGAATGTGGTATAGAGCGAATAAATACTCGAATAAATCATTGGTATCTATCGTCAATCAAAAGATAAAGATAAAGAACAAAGAATTATATGGTTAACCCGGACGTACGTAACAAAAACATCTTTTCCAAATCTTGCCCTTTCTTCGCGGGATCCTATGTGGGTTATCCCATGTTTTTCCCGTACACGGGACGTCCCTTACCCTTCCCTCGCGCTTCCAGTGTAGGGCGTCCCGTGACTTTCCCATACACGGGACGCCCCTTATCATTCCCAAGCGCTTCCCGTACGGGACGTCCCGTGACTTTCCCAGACAGGGACATCCCTTAACATTCCCTCGCGCTTCCCGTGAGGGATATCCCGTGAGTTTCCCAGATGCGGGACGTCCCTAAGCCTTCCCTCGCAGGCCCTGACCGGCACATCCCAGATCTTCCCGTTTCCAGCAGTTAACCCGCACATCCCTTGACTTTCCCGCACGGGTCCCGCAGTATCATGTTTGTTGGGTAT
>OX246745.1:17804886-17834886 GCA_945910005.1 Isoperla grammatica
GGTAGACACATGGAAATACTTGACATTACGTCCGTATAACATGTTAACCGCCGGTTTTGACCGAGATTGTATGATTGCGATACATTCAATAAAATAATAATAATAATAATAATAATAATAACATTTTGTTGATAGAATTACAATAATATTCCCCGAGTAGTTTCCCAACCCCTGTGCATCCAGCCGCCCAAGAGCGGCCATGAGTGGGAATGTTAATGACTTCAATGGGTAACACCATTTAACGACAAAGTCGGCAGACACAGCATGTAATGGGATAATCACGCTATGGTATCCCATATAACATTTTCATAGCTTTCGCCATGCGTAAAGCTTTATGTAGGCTAGCACATGGTTTAGTACACTTGGATCGTCGCATTCAATCAACTTGTTGTTTGTGGATTCGTACACTATCCAGAAGTCCAATTCCAACCACTATAAACTGTTTCGTCAACTAGTTTTAGTGCAGCTATAGCCATTACTGGCGTCAGACGATCCAATCTAAAAGGAAGTATGCCATAGAGCGTAGAATAGTGACCTTTCCACATTACTAGAAACCTGCCAGTGAGAGGTCGGAAATATGTTATCCGCAACCGGTGTCCACAACCGCCAACCGCAACCATCAAGTTTTTAAAAACCCTTATCCGCATCCGCACTCGCAAGTCCAACCCGCCATACGTTCTTGGTTTCTGTACATATTTGTGTAAATGTCCTATATTTCTGTAATCACTTAATAATAGTCCATATTTCATGATGAGACCTACTTTCGGAAACCCTGTTGAATTGTAAACTTTGAAAATTTTTAAAATTTTGAAAAGTTGAAGAGTTTTATTTACCCGCACACAACCCGCAGCGGGAGAAGTAGATTTTCAGGGTCGATGCTTGAAAATAGACTTAGACCTCCGCAGATACGTCGAAGTAGGTCATATTTGTAAACAAATTAGCTCCATCAGGGAGTCAAGAGAGAGATAGAGATTTAGTAATACATTGTTTGGTTGATTGAACGATTTCATTAAAGGCGGGATTAAGGCCAGTAGAGCCTTCTCTTCTATCCAACCTTTTTAGAAATAAAATACAAAAATATAACATCGAAATATTAAATTATGGAACTAAAATATTACATCCCTATCATTATACAACCATAAGCCTGCATACTTATTCCTTACATCTAAATTTATTTAGCATTCAACCCCGTCCCTATTCACACGACAGTTCTAGCTTTTAGTGAGTTGATTTGTGTTTAGTCCCATGCACCTCCCGCCGTTTTCAGTATCCAATTATTATAATAGTAATTATAAAATGTTCTATTTTGTCTCTAGGTAAAACCGAAACGTTTTTAGTTTTAACAGGTTAAGATCGTCATGGTGAACATCCTTTATTTCTATAGGTAGAGAGAGGAGAAGGGGGCGAGAGATAGAGAGAGAGAGAGAGAGGAAGAGAGAGAGAGAGAGAGAGAGAGAGAGAGAGAAACAGCAGCATACATTAGACAAGCGTATAATGTCCCCCACCGAAAATTAACTGAAATTTCTACGGAGTAAAAATATACATATTTACTAAAAGTTATAAAAAAGAAAAAACCCGTTTATTATTCTCGAGGATGGAACCTTTTCAGGATAAATAATACAATTGGGGCTTGACTTGGGTCGATATTGAATGTGTTTCAATTCTTAACTCTGGTGTCACTTGTAGTAACGAACAGGCCCATGTTTGCTCGCTATCTCCCCCCTAACCTCCCCCCAACGTTAAAAGAATAGTTCCCTCATTAATATGCTAACTCAGCATTATCCTCTTCCCCCTTCCCTCCTACCCCCCCCCCCCTCCCTCCGCCATCCCCATGCCCTCAAGCCCTGCCGCGCTTCACATGACCAACAAAAGACAGCATATCCGATTTTCTTTTTTTCTGTTTTGATCAGGGAAAACCTGCACCTGTTTAACTTGGCATAAATAAGATAGGGGAGGTTTCGTTAGGAGTACATCCACTAGTCAGCACTTGAAGTAAGTTAACTCTGCATGCAGTGAACGAGACCGGCAAACAAGCTGAGATCGGCATACGAGAGGTAACATTAGCAGAATCGAGTAGTTCTTTGAGCGCATATCAAAGACAAAATTGTGAATGACATGCTGCTGGATATTAACAAGATCTACTTGTATTTTATACGTACAAGAATGTTCAAAATACAACGCATTGTACATGTTTCTAATACTATTCAAGTTTATTATATATTTAATTATTTGTAGAACACAATAAATGTATTCAAAATGAAATTAAACGAAAACTTAAAAATTATGCTAAATGAGCGGCGTATCGTTTAGTTCAGACTTTTATCGTACATGCATATTATTTTGAACCTAAACAGAGGTCAATAACTTCGTGACAAAAAAGAAAGTGACCTAGGTTAAACTTCAATAGCTCTCAAGAGTAAATGTGTTGTGTCCTCGTATTATTACACGAGTATTATCTATTAGTAACGGTAACCACACACTATTTCCGTCAAGATGTGCATTCCTTATCGCGTTTGGACTTTCTTAATCGTGGTTAAACATAATAATAAGTAATAACTTACTAAGGCCATAAAATATTCCAACACAAAAACACGGTTCTGTCTACCAAGAATTGAAATCATTTTAAATCTGCGTTATAATGATTGTACCACATTTGAAATACAGTTGTGTACAAGCTTGCTTGGAAGGGGTAGAGATTTCTCGATGCCCCTAGTCTAACGCACGTGTCAGGCTCGCATAGGAAGCCGGGGGGGGGGGGGGAGAGGAGGGGGGTGATTTAGCGTAGGCGTGGCTCAGCGGACAGTCGGGTTGCAATAGCAGCCCCTGGCGGACACAATGATATCTCCAACACGACGTACCACCATAAATCTAACTATAGAGAGAGAGACGTTCTTTGATGACGAGTTGAAAGAAGTAATAATGAATGGGGGAAATTCTCTGAAGAATAATAAAATTGGCGTGTTTTTACTATGTTAATCCACATCTGAAGGAAACGAATTCAGCAATGGATTAATTTCTCATGCGGAATTTACGAGGCTTAAATTCGAGGTAGTCTTTTGTTTGTTGAATCCAAAAGCCCCACTAAAACCAAATGAATGAATGTTATTTTAAGTTCGTTTTTGTGGTTGTTAAAACTGAAATTACATAGAGGTTGAAATGTGCTTGAAATGAACGGAGCGGTTAGTGGAATCACCACTTTTCATTTTGACAGTTGTTTAGTAATTTCTTGTATGCAATGGGAAATATCAAATCGTGTGTGCTAATGCTCAACCCTATTCATAACAATAATTTCTTTCCATGAACCCCCCCCCCTCCCCCCCCCCCCCTCCATCTAGTACACAAATGTACACAAGATGGAAGCGATCGTTTGAGCTCTGCTCGATTTTAACATGTAAAGAAGAACAGACACCACTATTTATTCTTTCCTTGCACAAAAACTGATTGTCTAGGACTGTAGATAGATGTTTAAATACTAACCAAGCCACGATTTTAAGACATCTATTGGCTAAAGTACAGTAATTTAACGTCGTGTTATCAATCCGTAGATTTGTATGATACAGCTTTCAACTCTTTATTCTTTTCTGTCAGTCTTGTTTCGCCTAGATATGCATTACAACACTTAGCATGTCTTCATCACGTTTCCTTCTACGTGTCATTCAATAATATTCTTTTGTATTCCTTTCTGTCTCAAAATGTGGCCAATAAATGGTCCCTTTATTTCGATAAGAGAACATTTATCAATGTTTCAAAATCGTTTGTTAATCCAACGTCTATTTTTGTTGAACACTCTAGTTATCCTTTCCTCTTCATTGTTAATTCCCACCGTGATGGAATGACAAGACCCGGCTGTGATGTGTGATTGTACAACAACCTCGCACTCGAGAGTTAACCAGGCTCATCAAACACCGAACACTGAACAGTTGGAGATCGGGCCTAGCCAGCCACTCACTTGTGCTGATCTCCCTGAGGACCTGTGTGTGTCGCGCTCTAGCGGTCTGATGAGAGAACTACTGTGTGAATGGTGCGGGGCGGAAGTCAATCGTAGTCACTGACTTTGTGTTACTCGTGTGTTGATCCGTAGGCCACGTTTACAAGAGTACAAGCAGTGGTACAAGCAGCCCCCTCAGAGATTAGCCAGGCAATCTATACTTAGACCGTATCTCAAAGCTCCAAGTATGGACTAAAATGTTAGTCAACTATTTTCGGTAACTAAATTAACTGCTAAATGCTAATCACTAGAGCTTTGGACATGATGACTAGATGGTAGCGACATAACCTTTAAATCCAACGAAAAATACCAAAAATATTAATAGAGCCCACAGCATATTATTTAAATGATGCAATAAGCAATGTCTACACTGACATAAAGTCAGATATTGTAAAATAATACAATGTTTACTCACATTTGATGTGCACCTCAGCTTTGTCTTCAACGTCCTCCATCTTTAGACGTTAGCTGTCGAATGTAGTCACCACATTCGGTTCCTAACAGCTATCGACTAAAAGTGTAACGACTTTGAGCTTTGGTCGCCTACTTATTACGTCACTTCCTCCAAAATAGTTGACTATTTTGCCTACTAAGGAGCTTTGAGATACGGCCTTACTCCGGTAACCGATAGAGGTGGCTCAGCGGTAAGACGCGAGACTCTAATTCGGGAGGTCGCCGGTTCGATTCCGGCCACCGGCAGTCCTGACTAAAGGTTTTTTCCGAGGTTTTCCTCAGTCGTAAAAGCGAATGCTGGGATTAAGTCATACTAGCAGCCCTGACACATTCCTTCCCAACTATCCAAACACCCTAATAACCTAGTTAGTCACCTGAAGAGGGGCACATCAGGTAAAGCTGGTGTGCACCCTAGAACGGGTATTCTTACAAAAATCATTTTTATTATTACTCTGGTATGTCACTATTCAAGAGACAACCTACACCGTTCTTCCTGTCAACCTTCCATGTACTTATCGAACTTTGAGTGGACCCTTTAGTAAATAAGCACAAATTATCATAACACACCTTGGAGACTCGTTTACTTGATAATGTGACCAAAAGGTGCTGCCTCATCCCATCCACACCAGAAGACCGCTGCATTGATGTGGGTATAGTCTACCTAACTCAAGCAAACGCCTAAGTTTTGACAGACCCATCAATGAACGATAACTAGCTTGTGAGGTTCCCCCCTCAACATCGTTGTCTCTTGATTGTAAACACATCAACAGTAACCATTTTTATCTTACCACTTCTCTCGGTTCCACACAAACAAGGACTGACAATGCACATCATCCTTTTTTAGATTGTCTATACAGCCCCACAACCCGCATACTGTCAATATTTTAATCTGCATTGTAAGGACTTTTGAGCTCTCTGTGTGTATATCCCAATAAATCAATCACTTACTGGCAATATTAATATTAATAGTTACATATACATACACGATATACCCTAAATAAATATGACAAAATACCTAACTATAGGTCGTTGAAAAAATGTAGACGTTTCTGGCGGGCATCCAACCATTTCCACAACATTTTGACAAGTTATCATCAACAACTTTAAAATTTACAAAACTATACACGCAAATATTTAAATAATTATGTTTATTATATTTTCTCGCGCACTGAAAAAGTAACGTTAGGCGGTCTATTTCAACGTGTAGCCAGCGTTTATAAAACGTGTGTGTCTTTCTTGTAGAATTATCTACCTACCAACAAAATATGTATTGAATATCAATGTACTATTTCTCTCTTCATATTTTACAAAATATTGTTGAACGTGGAAATTAGTCTCCCGAACAACGTAAAATGCCTCCTAAGCCTGCAACATGCATGGTTGCGCATCATACGCGCATGCGCCGACGGGTGGGGTCACTGGTGTAATGCTGCTACTCAAGCATGCAAAGCAAAAGCTGACTGACCGTTGAACCGTGAACGTTCAGAATTCCAAATTCCTTTCCCTATCAAACATCATGACTGTCCAGTGAAGCCGAGACTGTAAGCAATAAGCGTCCCCTATGCATGCGGAATATCCAAGTATTCATTATTGTAGAGAGTATTCTTTTCACTCCCCCCCCCCCCCTCACTAGTCCTTTCCTCTATTTAGAATTAAAAACCCAACCCTCTTGAACCCTTACCTTCTACGCACTCGAACTCGGTTCTGCGAGGCGTAGAGGGGGTGGGGGTTGGTGGGGAGGGGGGGGGGGGGGGTTAACAAGATGGGCGGAGGCCCACAGCAGCATACACTCGACAAAACGAATTAAAATCAACATTTTTATCCTCTTTCATTACTCTGCTTGCCTTGCAATGCAAACGAACGCTTAATGCGCGTGGACAGGGGAAACAATAAAAGACGGGAATGTTTACAAAAAAAAAAGGCGCGGATGCTAATTAAATTTTAGGAGACCTTAATATATTCTCAACAGTGAATAAGAATTTATACCGAGTAACCATTTTCTTTAATGGCATAGAACATTTACGTTTTAAGGAGTTTAGTAAGTTTGCACATTTTTTGCAATTTGTAAGCAAAGTTCGTTTTCCACCCGGTCTATACAGGTAGTAATCTTGGCCGTACGCGTACCACCTATCTTCCCTCGAGCTTAACACGCGCGATGGCTCTGCAAGATTCGCCCTAATCCCCCCTCCTCCCCCCCCCCCCCCCCCAGATACGGTGACACGGGTTGTTAGGGTTGCGCATGCTTTGCTAATATGTTAAACTTGTATCTATTTTGTTCCTGCCTGATTAAAGGATGTCTATAGTTGTTTTCTCAAAATCTCGCTACTTCCACTGCGTGTAATCTGTATTTGTTTACATTGTACTACTTTCTTCAATAGAATGCACATATTTTAGTTCGTAGTTAATACGAGGAGTTGCCAGCGCTATTTGCGAAGCGACGCTGCGCCACTCGCGGGTAAAACAGGAAGCTCGCACTGAATCATGATTCACGAAACAAATTGAGGTACGTGCACAACTTGCTGCTAGAGACGACACGCTACCTAGTCTGTTCTATCGTTATCAGACACTTGCAGGGTCTTCTCAACCACCCGACGCTACTCTTCGATAATAGACCGACAATAAGAAGTGCGCATCCTACATAATGTAGGCGTACCACTAATTAACTCTTAAGCTGATAGTTGTTTGCAGTCGGTGTAATTATTTAGTATCGATACCTGATGAAATGTGTCATAATTCATGACCAGTGCTGTCGGCTGGATCTTGCCATCCATGTCAATCCCTCACCTAGTCAAACGTTTTTAATATGTTATGCGTTATACCTCAGGCCGTGGCGTCCTTTCCATCTACTAAAACATGCATCAGTAAAGAAAAGAGTTTAGCGTAAAAATTATTACTGTCAGGTAATCAAAGAAAGTCTTTGTGTGTACATTATGTTTTATTAAAGTCTTGTAGGCCCGACTTGAAATATCTAAGGACAAGTGCACTTCTTCCATAAAATGTGTTTCTTTGTCTTTGAAACAGGGACTCCAGTTTTGGGGTTTGTGTTTTTTTTTTAATATTTTCAATTTGATTGCGTATAAGCCTACCTTTTATAAATAAATATCAAAACAAAATATTGCAAAACGATGACATGTATAGCACACAATAACAGTAAAATACTTGGTGGAAATTATTACCTGTGTGGTTTATACAGATTGAGTTTTTAGTATATGTATGTAATATGTATACCAGTTACCACCTTGACTTGGTAAATGATTATGCCTTAAAATAGCTAGTAGTTAGGCCTAACATCCCATTCCGCAATACCCCATTCCTGACAATCCACGCACGCAGAACTCAAAGTTAACACGGATTCGTTTAGTATTGTTATGGAATTTTAGGTGGCGTAAAGTTCTTAACAACTTTAGTAAACTCATAAATAAAGCTTTGGATACTAAAAACACGTCACGTCCATTCGAAATGAATAGTGGTCTGGCTTCCATGTAGGCTTGTTGTATCGCGCATAAGATTAATATGTATCCGAAGCCCGTAGCTAATGTAGTAAATGCGCCAGGAAGCTCCTATTGTATAGCGGGTTGGAACACGAAGTACCGGATATTCTGCATGCGACAAAGGCGGCGGCCGGGACCCAACTCCTGTGACGTCCCTTAAGATACCAGACTGAAAGGAATCATCACATCATGGCTGTGTTATACACGTAAGACACGTATTAGGCCACCCACGGTTAGAAGGGATTTCAGATCTTGAAACGATAATTTTTGTAGAAGATTAGGGTTTGAAGTTTGAAATAGTTTCAGACTTATGAAAGTTATGTGACTAGATCTAAAATCATATTTTGTTGTTGTCAAGTGAGATAAATTAGAAAAAAGTGCGTACACATAGTAATAATCGCTTTGCAAACAAAGGAGTTGGCCGTCGTGATAGTAGTTTATTGATGCTTAGGTTGACACGATGAATCCCAACCGCATAAGACATCGCGGACGGCCACTGCCAGCGTTACTCAAAAAGTTATGAAACAAGTATATCGTTAATTTCATGACATTTGCCGTCGTTAATCTTAGGAGGGAATAACTGCTGAAATCCACTATGGTCTGACATTGCCAGGGAAGAAACTGTGTGAGAGAAACCTTTATTTAATTGTGTAATAAAATAAGCCTACTTATAATTTTCTCCCGAAAGAAATTCGCAAAGTTACCAGGGCTGTAGAAAATTATACGATCACTTGAAAGTCTACGTCTAGTTTGTTGGGGACTTTCCATTTTAATGCATTTAAATTAATAATTTGGCGAGGCAGTGTCGGGGACGGCGGACGGCAAACGACGGCCATGCCGCGGGAAGTACGGAAAGTACGGAAAGTACGGGAAGTACGGGCGTCCTCACTGCTAGTGCGCCCGGCCACCGCGGAAATATCTACCCGGGATTAAGTAATGCAAATTACTCCTCAGATCTTTAACACACTAATGTACATTTTTACATATTTAAAATACAAAACAATGTAGGGTTAAGTTGAGCACTGAAACTGAGAACCTCTCTAACTGTAATGTATTTGCAACATATTCAACAACCCTCCCCCTTTCTCCAATACCCAAACAAAATGTACGAATTATGTTAAAAATAATAGCACACTCTTTTGCAATGATATGACATATTCAAATGTCCCGAAATACTCGGGGATTACTCCGTATACTTGGTAGCTTTGTTTTTTAAATTAGATGGCGTTTTAAAATACGCGAACAAAACAAACTCACTTCATTTTATGTTTTAAATTGCGGGATGGAGTAATTATCAAATACATACTTATGGTTTTATTTTGCTTTGTATCCGAGAGACAAAAGCCACAATAATCTATGTTTCCATGTAACTGTGTGGATGTTGTTTTGCGCATAGAAACGTACTCGCTATTATTCCAAGTCATACAGCGTTACTTCATTTCCGAGTCTTCTGCCTCTTGATATACAATATACATAGCCTCGAGAGTTCTAGGATCTTAGCCTAGATTGACATTCAACAAACATGCGATTATATACATAGCCTAGAGAGTTCTAGGATCTTAACCCGGATTGACATTCAACAAACATGCGATTTACATAGTCTCGAATGTTCTAGGGTCTTAGCCTGGGTTGACATTCAACAATCATGCGATTATATACATAGACTTGAAGGTTTCAGGGTCTAACAAACGCGAGTATATATATACAGTCTCGAGAGTTCTAGGATCTTAGCCTGGGTTGACATTCAACAATCATGCGATTATATACATAGAATTGAAGGTTTTAGAGTCTAAAAAACGCGAGTATATATATATATAGCCTCGCGATTATATAAATAGTTTCGAAGGTTCTATGGTCTTAGGGTCTTAGCCTGGATTGGCATTCAACAAACATATGATCATATGCATAGTTTCAAAGGTTCTATGGTCTTAGCTTGGATTGACATTCAACAAACATGCGATTATACAACATTGTTCACACGATATATGTTTCATGAAGATTTTCACCCAAAATACGATTTTGAGTTCTTCAATAACGTATATACATAGAACAAGAAATGCCACCTTGTTACACTTGAAATCACAGCAGTAGTCAATTAAAGTTTTTTGTCATACCATTTACAACTATCATAATATGATGTTATTTAAAGCGGCCAATATAAAAATAAATCCACGTTCCTCAATTAAATAATTTCCCGTTTTGGCGGTGGCCATGCAAAATCCTTCGCCCCTGTTTTGGCGACCCATTCAATCCGACCCTTAATGCATCTAGTGCGTGTTGCGCGGAGACACTACATCACTGGTAGTGACAACTGGGCTACTGTCCGCCCTTTGATTACTAGCCGACCTGTCACCCCCCGGTCGCTGCAGGGGTCGCACAATTGTGCAGGGGTGACCAGTCAAACACACTCAACACCTATTGTTATTGGGCATAAGCACAGGAGGTTTCAGAGATAGATAATGATTGAGAGGTAAATAAAGATAACGATTATGATTGTAACTGTGGGTGATGATAATTGCGATGTTAGTGACATAAGTGAAGGCGCATAGTTCTCACTCACTCACACGAGTTACCAAAGCGACCTGGTGGTGCAATCGCTACGACGTGTCAAAACTGATTTTAAAACCTTGGTAAACGTATTGATTTTGGATCAAATCGGTTTGATTTCAATCCACTTGAGCATTTTAATTTAAAGTATCAAATCGTCTTTATAACTAAGAAGTTCACCTTCAAGCGTACAAGCTGGGTTTAATTCAAATCGGATTGGCTCAAACCGGTTTGAAACGCCTTGTTGAACGCAATTGTATTATATTATCCTGTCGTGTAGTTTCTGAATTGCATCTTGGAATACAAAATAGTTATTTTTTTATCGCTGATGTCAGGTTACTATAAACGGGTTTGTTCTTTCTCATTTTGCTACTCTTTTGTCTATGATGAAGCTCCACATGTTTCTGGTTAACGCTTCATGTGGTTTGTATTGTCATCTTTGTAATCAGCTTGATAACTAAATTCGATGCACATGAAATAAAATACTAAACACATGAACGAAGGTTAAATTCATTAACGCTAATTGTACAGCTAGTACCCGTGTATTTCGGAGTCATTATCCAGACTAACGCAACGACATTTTGTGTTCCAGTAATTTAACGTTTTGAGTGGCAACGCAGTTAATAGCGCGCACAAATATGTAACTTGTTGCATAGAATTATTTACTACACCACAAACAGTGTTATTGCGTGAACAGTCACGCCATTTTATTACTAAAACACTCTTACCCTTGCCAGCAGTCAAGACATATGAGGAGGTCTGTAGACAGGCAGAACTCGTTGGCTAAGGGACAAAGTCTTCCGCCAGGCAGCGCGTCAATAGGCAGGGGCAGTCACATCGCATTCTCGTAATATTTACACCTCCCGTATAAGATCTTGGCTATTACTTACACGTGTCCCGCCCCTCTTCTTCACCCCGCTACGTCTTGACTTCTAGCTTCCATTTTTTTCTAGAATTCTAATTCTTGTTGTCATTCTTTTCTCAAACATTCCGTCTTTGAGTAAGCATTTAATAACCGGTCTTGAATGTTTGAAGCCAACGCGGCAACGTTACCCGAAATAAGACTATAAAGACACAAAAATGCATTTAAAACAAATATGGGAGCTAAGTAGTCTATTCTTAAAAACGTTACATGAAAAGATAGAAATGAATATGTTCTTGAAGAGACTTATTTATGATGGTGAATGTGATGATAATAATCGGGGCGTTAGAATTAATGACGTGATGGAAATCATTACCATTACTATTATGTAGATGAACTATCTATCAGTCGGTCATAATTCAAAATACTTTGGATCAGCAGTGGCTGATTAAATTGGTGACATTAGAATCGTAGGAGCGGCTGAGTACGTCGACATATACTACTGCATTGCTAGACCTTGTAGCACTGCAGGATGTGCACTTAACGTACTCCAAACTGCAATTATTGATGTGCAGGAAACCCGAAATTGATATGCAATGCTTGCATAGAATGGAGTAAAAAAACGTTGTTCTACCAATGTAAGAATCTGAAATCAACTGGACTCTTGTGTAGGCTTTGAAGTCAAAACATCTAAAATAATATTTATATATAATAATAATTTTTCGTAGGAAAGCAGCCCAGGGACAATCCCTCTTCAGGTAACTAACTAGATATTGCCGTATTTAGAATAGTTACAAATGAATATCGGGGGGGCTGATAGTACAGGACTCAATCTCAGCATTCGTTTTGTGCCTGAGGAAAATCTCGAAAAAATATTCATTCATGATTGCTGGTAGGGGGTATCTAACTGACGACCACCCGAAAAAGAGCCTCTTGTGCTACGCACTGAGCCATCTCTATCAGTAAATACTATTAATAAAGTTCAGAATGAAAGATTTACTCATAAAAGTGTGATAGTTTCTATACATACAAACCGATAGAGGTGGCTCAGCGGTAAGACGCGAGACTCTAATTCGGGAGGTCGCCGGTTCGATTCCGGCCACGGCAGTCCTGACTGAAGGTTTTTTCCGAGGTTTTCCTCAGTCGTAAAAGCGAATGCTGGGATTGAGTCATACTATCAGCCCTCGGACAATCCTTCCCAACTATCCAAACACCCTAATAACCTAGTTAGTCACCTGAAGAGGGGCACATCAGGTAAAGCTGGTGTGCACCCTAGAACGGGTATTCCTACAAAAATTATTATTATTATACATTCAATACACCCTACCCCTAATTATAAGCAACAGATGACAGGGTTTGTTTAATTATTTACGACGATATTTTTCACGCGTGATATAACTGCACCATGTATAACGTTCCCTTATGTATGTATTCGTAAATCAATCAACTACTGGACAGCAAAAGTGAATGATTGAGGTAAATTTTCTATAGAAATGTCATATTAAACACGTGTTTGATTCATGTAGAATGCGTGTTCGTGTTCCTATGTCTGGCAGAGCGTCAGTCAACAAGTCTTGTAGTACTCGCCAGCCACGGAACATGTGACACATGCGAGGCCACCCCACAATCGAGAGGACAAACTATATTTACAGGTCTCCCATTGACGCTCAAGATACGAAACTCATGAATATGTGTATTAGTGATAACTCACAAGGATTGTGTTTAAATAATTACTAAAACCAATTTTTTTAGAGTGTTTACGAACACTTGTGCGATCACAACATTTTCTTATAATTATGATAACGGATTTTATTTATATGTATTTATTTATTATTTATATATTTATCGTCAACAGGGACAAAGCCCCACAAGTGTGATATATAACATGATTTAACGAATCAACCTGCTTACGTTTACTCAACTTGGGATCAGGGATCAGATCAGTAAACTACGGATCTGCGAGGAGTAGAGTCAGTAGGTCAGATACCTGAAAACAATCTTTTGAATCTTCTTCTTATGGGCGCTGTATTTATCATGGACTGATGTGCAATGTAACAAAAGTGTCTCAACCTGAAGTTCTCGAAGATAGCGCAAGGTTTTTTTTTCTGTAAGATTACAAATATTACGGCCATATTTTTGTATTGAAATCTGATCTGGGGGGATATTCCTGAACGTTATCACGGTGACATAACTCACTTTAAATGGTTTCTAGTATCTACGCAGCTATCACTTGCTATTGGCTGAATGCTATTAAATCACCCAATAGTAAGTGATAACTATCACTTAAAAGTCACTTATGTGAGCGCGACAACTTTCAGGAATAGCCCCCCAGGTATTCCGTAAATGTAAACAATAGAGATGACTGATCCTTTGTGCTTCAGTAAGTAGTTACCAAATCACAGTATTCGTAAGCACCCTAACTGAGTAAGAGCTCTTGAGTATATTCTTTTCTTTAGAATATCCAAGAACTGTTCATGGGACCGGCAATCCTACTATTCGATTTATGACTGACGAAAAACCTCAGACAAATTCTTCAGTCAGGATTTCAGATCGGTAATCTAACCGGTAGTGTTCCACCTTCGAGTCCATCGTGCTACCTCTGAGCTTGTCTGTCTTATGTTCTGTGTGTCTATTATGTCTATATATGTGGTACTCAGACTACGCCGCTTAAAATCAATATATGTGAGCTCTCAGGTTATAATTAGTAGTCGTAAACATGTCCCCCACCAGTGACTATATGTGGTGTTGGCATGCAATGCGTACACCTTGTCACTGGCTAGATTCCTATAATTAATGCATTTCTTTCTCATCAAAGGGATAGGTAATAATTGTTATGTATTCCTGCTAATCTATGTGTGTTCGATGTGCCTTGTAATATGTGGACAAGGTAACCATGGGGTTGGTTATTGTGTGTTGCAGGGAGTGACTCCTAGCGCTCGACCCGTGAGAAACAGCACCTACTCTAAAACACTCATCCCACGAACCACATAAACTTCACAAATGGTTTTGTGGTATGTCTTTCGTAGTTGAGTGTCTGGACCCTTGATTGGTTGTTAGCGGTGTCACGTAATGTCACGTTATGTCACGTGATCGGTGTTGTCGTATTGTTCGTTCGTTGTTTTATCTCTTAGAGGTGGCTGTACAATGTTCGGATGTGATATTGCTCACTTACCTTTGGCAACAAATTGTGAAGGAATTTTCAAATGTGACTAATATGTAAATTATTGTTGCATTTATTGGTCACTATTTGGACATACCCTGATGGAACCTTTCCTGGAATTATCAATGGTTGTTAGAGAATTAATAGCGCACGCATGATTGATGTTATGTTGTGGGAAATATGATTAATTTCCGTCTAACTCTAGATTATACCATTGCATAACCCACGTGAATTGACTGAACTTAGAAACCAGTGGAATGCATTATAGACCCTAGCTCAAACCGCCCATAAAACATATTCATGTTTTATGGGTGTGACTGTCCAAGTATTACTGGTGTACATCAACAAACATGTTTCGTAATCCAAGACAATAAATTCAGTTACCCGACACTATGAACAAATGCGCGGATCTCACATGAATGTATGTTGAAAATTGCATAATTTACTAAACATGAATTGTATTAAACACCATTATTACAACGTTCAATCCACCCTTTAATTTCAGTAAAGGTTCACCACCTGCTTAGCTTTGTTTTCGTCTCGCACAGTTTGATAAGCAGTCACACATGCACTATAAGATTGTGTGTGTTCTCGGTGTTGTGTTATCTATTGTCATTGTTTGGGGCCCGGACTGCAGGACTAAGGTAGGTGATGGTGTTATGGACTCGCATCTATATGTTAACCTTAGTACAAATATTTAATTCACACTTTGATATAAAATTTCCCTACGATTTAATCCGAAGTATATTTTTCAGTCAATTATAAACGTTTTTCACATTGAACTTATCCTTAAATATGATTTCAGGATTAGGAAATTATCTGTAATAAATCCAGGGTACAGATTACAGTAACGCACGTTAAAACATGTGTTTCAAACAAGTGTTGCACACGGTAATCCAACACTATTTAAATACGAGTTACCAACTATTAAATGGAGAAAACTTTACTTTATTCACTTCACTATCTTTTCTTCTTCTAATCTTAAGCATGAAACTTTTCTAATCTTTCTTTTTCACTCCATCCCAACTTCAAATATTCTTTTTAAATCTCTATTCTAGTTATATTTATGCTTGTTACATATTTTTATCGCTTTCGTTTTTCTAACCGTTTTCTCATTTTGGTTGTGTAAGTTTTTATTCTCTTGCATATTATCTCAATGATCATTATGAAATGTTTTCCAACTAGTGCGTTGGTTCAGTCATACCCGCTGACACAAATAAGACTTACCTCCACATACCGCCTCATTATACCACCGTGTACACTAACTATACTTTTCATTTCATCCCTGCGCTTCCTTTTTTTCCGTAGACTCTGATATTATCTTATGTGTTGTTTTTTGTATTTCAGTATTACTCTTTTACCCAAATTTAGCCTGTTACTAATCTTCTCTTCCAAAGATACATGATGACTTTACAACATTTGCTTCTTTGCCGTAACCCCGCGTTGTTTTATGTTTATGCTGCCTATCGACTACTGCATTCCTTGCTTTATCTAAAGACCGCAATAAATATAGGTTATCTTACCTTAACATTAATTCGAAAGACAAACAATCAATGCAAGTTTGAGATTCGTTCACAATTTTACATGACTATAGTTTTACACAGTAAAAATATCCCATCACATAATAACAAAGGTTTGAGAACGGTTTATGGTTCCGCAAATGTATGCCAATGCAGTATACGCAAGTGATGTGATGCGTACAGCGTACACCCGTTGCCAGGGAGGTCCCGTACCTTTGCAATATATTAGGCTGAGTTCGATCCCTCCCCAAGCTTGCATGGCTGATATGGATGTAAATTCTCCCTTTGTTCATCCCCCGAATATAAGCCAGCGAGTCAGCAGTAACAAAGGGTTTAAAATGCATAAAAGGAAATGAAATTTTGTTTTTGTCTGTACATTCACCCCCAAGTCCACGTACGGCGTGCACCCCTCATTGTCAATGCTAGTCAATAATATGGTAATAAGGGGTGGTTTTCCTTCTGTTATTGCATAGGACCGAAGCCCGTATATGCCCTTGTATCTTCTTTCGTCCTGGCCCATTAGGCGTGTTCTACGGTGATCATATTCACCCGTGAACAAATTACATCTCCCAAAGAACTCGATGTGTTCATGTGGTCACCTCGGAGGATATACACGGACACGGTGAAATGCGACCGTCCTTTTATTCGACTCACTTGAGAGTAATTATGTGTTTTAGCTATTTCAGTTTTGTGGCTCGGCCGAAATCAACGCGTTGCTAGGGGTGGTTTGGTCTGCACTCGACCAAATGGATTAAAAATGTCTCCCAGTAGTGCCATCAAATGGCGGTTGGGGCTAGCCCATATTAAAATCACTGAGGTTATGAATGAGACAGATTGTGGCTGCACCTTGCTCGCACTAGTACCCGCGTTCAAGTAGCAATACAAGACAATTTAACACAGCGCTTTTGAAAATGCGAGGGAGAAATTAAATTCCTTGTTTTAAAAGTTTCTCATTGTCATGGTGATCTCACCCAAAGTAAAGCAGTCCGTTTAATTACCTTCTATTGGTTTCTCAGCATTAATCCCCTGTTTGTGTCTGGTTTTATTTAACGGGATTGTTAGTTATAGATCGAAAGTTAATTAAGGGGATGTATTTGGGTGGAGTTGTTGGCCGGTCTAGGTTGGCATTGGAAGTCGCTTTATATTACCAGGCGAGGCATCCAGCCCACCACCCACCCACCCTCATTGAAATCTGAAAGAATCGTTCACATCTATATCAAGTAAACAATAAAAATTCAACCCATCGAGGACGTTGAGAAAAAGTTTGCATTCGCTCGAAGGAAGAATGTGTGCGTTAGAACTGTAGAGCACTTTAACAGCCATTAGACTTGATACCCCAGCTTGTTCTTGTTCATAAGCTAATTGACAATCACTCAGTAATATTTCCTGCGGCTCTTTGTTCTCTTGTGATCGTCTACTTTACCTATTGATCGGCTGGGACAACTACGCGACCGCTGACTAAACTTAGACGCAGATGAGTTAAAATCATGTCAAATTTGTGTATTGTCTATTTGTGAGTGGCGATAGAGATTTTGTGCAGTCTCTGTGCAATTATATTAGCAATATAGGTCTTCCTGGTAAAAGATGTTTATATACTCTAAAGTGGAAAATAATATTTCATTTTAGAACAGAAATGCTGATATATTATACTCATATCATAAATGTAGAAAATGAAGTAGGTTTTAAAATGTGTAAACTTAAACCCCAGCAATAAAGATCATAGTTTAGAATATATTGCATAGATTTATTTTTCTCTTGAGATACGTAATGAAAGTTAACAAAGCATAAAAATATATTATCAAGTTTCCATCATCCATGTTCAAAGCAAATATTTGAACATTTCACTTTTCACAAATTTCCAATAGTTTCTTAATAATTCAAAGGGATTTTGTTAACGAAATTTCCGAACCGTAAACACAAACAACATAACTGGACTTCATAACGGGCAAATATGTCACCGCACACCACTCCATCACTAATGACTATGACTATCAGGTAGTCAGTCCTATACTCTAGCCGCCTCTTGCAGTAAATATTTGAATTGAATTAAATTGAATTGAAATGCCGCATTGAGGGTCGAAGCCCCGGCCGAACCTGCCATTGAGTTTCTGTCATCTGCACATGACGGGGCCCCGTCATCAACATAATAATCCATTAATTACGCTTCAATATCACGTGTCACTGCGGCCGCTGTAGTACGGCACTTTCTTTTGACGGAGGGCTGTGGAGGTTTATCGCCCACGTTTATATCAATTCTACAATCAATTAAAGTTAGTTCCTCAGACATGGAGATAAGATATATGGTGACTTCTCATAAATGCGATGTTCCCGAACAAAAGCAGTTCCAGAAAACAGAACGGTCTTTAAAGTTTTAATGCAGTCCATTGTAGGGGTTCTTATCTCGGTTATGAGAGCAAGGAACAGTCTAAGTACTCTCACGTCATATCATGTCGATGGTAGCAGTAGGAGTTAATATTGTCTTCATTAATAATGACGCCACAAAACTCATTGTTCGCGACGCAGGGTCACATTGAGCAACGTATGTATCGTGTATTAATACATTATCATCTAAAGTACAATGACGATATTTGGGCTCTCAATGCAGTTGTGCTATGATGATAATATTTGAGAGAATACGACCCTAGGTTGCTTTTCATTTCGGTTGCTTTAGACTTTTATGCCATAATCACAGAAACAGAAAAAAAGTACGTTTGTTAACAGTTTTCTTTTCTTTTTTATGGTAATATTGGCCAAGTGCTACACAGCTGGAAAGTCGAGGTTAAAAACTGTCCAAAATACAACCATGTGCAAAAAATGGGTTGAATCTTGCTTCATTGACGACGCAAACCGTCTGGCTTTTTGCCTGAAAATACGCTTAGAAACACTCCGAGTATTTACACTTTGTAAGGAGTGAAATACTGTGATTGAGTTTTGATTTTACGCCATGTTTTAGAGATACAAACAAATCTTAATTATTCGGGGACGGCTCATTAAATGGGTATGAGCAGTGTTGAATGTGTATCCGTTTTCAAACTTCTGTTCCGTTCACTTTCACGGTTTCTTTTTAGGATTTTCATTTTGTTATGTTTGCGGGAAAACGGGACACATATTTCGAGTCACGGAAATCGTTTACATAATTTAAAAAGAAAAAATACTTATTTACGTTACAAAACTCTAAAATTAGATACGTTGTACTCCCCCTCCCTTAACTTATATGTTTTCTTCGATATTCACAAAGTAACACACATTCTTTATAAAATATCCAAATTTTGATAGCACAAATAATTTCTCTTTTAACATTGGAACAAACTTTTGTGTAAATTCTGCGAAAATATCAGAAAGAAACAACGTATAAATCGTTGACCCTATTGAGTAAATACTGCAGAGCTTAAGAGCAGCTCTGGTTTTGATGAAGACAGAACCAGACCAGACAGAATGTTTGTTGAAGCGTAGAAAGGATTTGGTTACACAACGACTGAGCACACAAACAGTCACAAGTCAAACATCAGGGCACCGGGGTCAGAGATGGAAATAGACTTGGCTGTATTTATCTTTTTAGCCCAACTAACCACACATAGTAATATTTCAAATTTAACTAACTACTCATTGCGACGGGAAAGTTTCACGGTTGAGTGCAACGAAATGATGCTTGGTTTCGGAGCCACAGGGGAGTCCATTGCCACTCAATTAGTGCCTCGCAATCTATGGGCTAACAGAAGAAAACAAACTAATTAGCAAAAACACGAATTAACCATAAGAAAAACGTAACACGTTACATGAATAATTACGCATTAATTAAATACACAGTCATATTTAATAAACATACCAAAGTACAAAATATATTCTCTCAGGGGTGAGGGTGGGGAGGGCGATTCAAACCTAAAAATGCATGCATGCAAAATTCTGGCTTAAAATATCATATCATGTATACTACTCTAGGAAAGGACGAACATTCAAAACGCTTGTAAGCTCACTAACGGACATAGCCTAGTTATCTAGTGTGTTAAAGCCGCGCGAAGATACCGTAATCTCAAGAATGTACACAATTTCAAAAAAAAAAATAAAGCAAAAGTCGTGTAGTTTCATAATAGGTGAAAACTGGATTTAAGAAGTTTATCATTTTTTACTCCTTAAAATTGTTACATTTAAACAAATTATTGATATCCAAAATGCAATTTGATGAAAAATGCTGTTTTAATAGTTTAGACTCACATTTCCTCGTTGTTCCAATTATGTAACCTCTCTTATTAGCCACACTTCATAACAGTGAACGCATTTATTACAATGGCTTCTTTTCTCATACCAATAGCATTTCCACCAACTTATAAAATGCTGTTTGCCATCATAGGTCACTCATGATATCAAAATAATTTGTTTCATTGATAATAATTATTTTGCATGTAGATTTTCGTATACGTAATGCACTTAGTTTTTGTGGAAACATTTCAACAAACCCATCAACGTGTTTTACAACCATATGACAGAGCTGTGAAAACATTAACTTAACTTGACTTTATTGAAACGAGCATGGTATGGCGTTGCGCGCAACCTACGCCAGAATATTAAATACATTCTAAAAGTGTCTGAAATTCAATTATTTAAAAGGAATATAAAGCATTGTTACCAACATGCGTTGAGAAAACATGGGGATTTCTTTATTTTCCTTCAGCATTGCTTCCCTGGAGCGAGTAAACCAACCTCATATTCAAACTTACTCGTTCTATCTCCGGATCCCACAAATATGAAAAGGTCTTAAAATTAAAATCCGAATTAAAATTTGCACTGCTAAAGAATTTTACCATAGCATTATCCTTGGCCCAAGATTACCTTGCATATATTTTCGTCACAGGCGAGGCACTCATAGCCAACCAGAGAACCGCCCGAGACACACCCGCACAAATACCGATCGCTGATTGGCTACGAACTCGTCGCCTGTGACGAAAGCATGTGTAATATAGTCTTGGGACATTGAACTTGTAATCATGTAGTGTAAAATCTAATGATAATACATTTGAAAGTATCGGGCGCATTGTGAAAGAATCTCAGGATCACGGCCCACGCGCAGCTATCAAATAGTTAACAACGCGTTTATATACTTATTGTTCTTCAGGATCCAGTACTTGTTTGTGATTTACTGTTGAACCAATTTTCATCTGAACTCTAGTTAACATTTTCCACATAACCCAGAATATAAATAAAGCCGCAATCGTATAATTGTATTGTACTATGGGCAAGAATCTCTTTATAATGGCATTTTGTAGTAACGTGGGCATGTAAACAATCATAAACCATCGATAGGCTAACCGTTAGCTACATTTGATATATATACATTCAAATACTGCCGCCATGATGAAAAATGCGTTTTGGCGGCAACTGAAATGGAGGGAAATTATACTTCGAGCTCACATATAAGCTGCCATTTCAATTTGTTATGGTCTCAGATCATGGAAAAATATTTGATCTGTAATTAAATACGAAAATAAAATTTAAAAAAGAGCCAAATATACCGGGAGACTTTCATTTTGATTGTATTCTGCGTAGGCCTACACGAAAAACAAGAACTTAGATGGGTTGATATTGTGGGCCATTGGGAAGGTCTATAACCTACTAAAGGAGGATTGGATTGGACCTTGTGCAAAGAATATGTTAACTAACATAGCAGCGACATGTGGGTACTATTGAGATCTAGTCTTTGGTCCGTTGGGTAATTTAAGGTACTTTTTGTAATGGCGATTTGTAGTTCCCCGTATATCAGACTTGAGCGCTGAAAGCAGTGTGATCGTCTATCTATGCCTGGGGTATGCAGTGCACTGAATGCTAGATAATACCCATGTATCCACTATTCAGTGACGTCAGATGATGTATAGCCAGTTAGATATGTAGCCAGTGAGCAGCATGTACCAGTGTGCAATATACCATTCATTGTTGTGGGATTACCGACTCATTCAGCTAGGAGTACCGTCAGAATGTTACTGGATATATATTCATATCGAACGTGGTCAGCGACAACTCACAATACGGATTAGACACCAAAAACAGATTTCTCAAAGTCTGGTTCATGAAACTCGGTGAAGTAAAAAATATATATGATATTATACGATTTTTTATCAAAGGCTTTTGTAGATGGATTGATTGATTGTATATATTTTAATACGTAACTGTTTTCCGATACATGCATGTTAGTGTTTTGTTAAACTAACGCTATAGACAGTTACCCATAGCCATTTTTAAGGAGAAATTATTGATCAAAACCAAATAAAACAAAAATTTTAAAATTTAATGGCGAAGATACATACAAACGGTAACTACAAAAGCAAAAACAAATATAAGAAGAACAAAAGGGGGAAAAGCACAAGAAAAAAAATGTAGTATGTAATTCTTATAACTTTTTTGACTAACATGGTCCGTCTCTTGTCGAGTGGGCTGGGACCCTAGGGTGGAGGGCGAACTATAGCAGTAAGGCCCAAACAAAGCATGTCTCCACGACGTAGCTGGAAGCGTCTTAGCATAATTCCTTACATTCATGTTGTGAGCTCGCTCCTACATCTATCTCCACACGAGGTATCTCGTGGTGCACTTTAGCTATGGGTTTCGTTTTTCAAAGCTAATCCAGTGCTCTTTGTCGATTGCATGTTGGAAAAGTGCTGACGTGGATTTTGTACGTCTTCCAGCAGTCTTGTGCTCGTCAGGGCTGGTAGATATATTGCGAATAGGTCGTCCTATGTGTGTACGTGTGCTGGCACATCCACACGACCTGAGACATGAGTAACAATGATGACATATTTCGTTCAGTGTTGATCAAAGTAATTATTATTATATTTTCTTTGTGAGAAGTAGATGATGATATTTGGGGTTTTACGTCCCATATTTTTGCAACGAGGCTAATCGAGACAATGAGTGGGTGATTATGAGGATGAAAAAACGCCACAAGACATCCATGCCCAAGCCAGGATTCGAACCTGGAACGCAGAGACCGCGGTTTACTAGACCAACGCCTAATTGACCTCGGCCAACTGCGCCGGCTTTGTGAGAAGTAGACAGAGGTCATCTCAACCAGGTTTACATAAGGAATCATTGGTACACAGTACACTTTTTATTCACCTTTTTCAAGAAACATTAATTCTTATATTTTATTTTTTTCTCTCAATTTTGTTATTGTTGTACTAAATTTGTTTCTTTACCAAACTATGTGTCTAAATTCAGTGAATGTTTTGAAGAAGTTTTTGTATTCGTTTTTTTTTTTATCGATTGTTAACCTTTAAAATGGCTAGCGGTAACTGTATGAAACTTTGGATTTAGCATTTTAATGACAAACACGGACATACCGAAAATATCACGGGCTCAAATCATATATTTGAATTTATACTTAGTTCAGTTAATGAACAATACGGTGTTGATATTAATCTTCTTCTGCATAATTGTATTAATATACAAGCATAATTATATTAATACAAGATTGCAGAAATATGAATGTGTTCTGCAATCAAACGCCAGAATAAGAAAACAATACTTTTAAATAAGTAAATACATTCGTAAAACATAAGATAGAATATGATGAACATCGACATTACGTGCGATAAACGTGTTAGCAAGTTTTTATCTTCTTACAAAACTATTACAAACATCCTATTCGAAGCTTCAGTTACTCTTTTTAGTCAACTCATTGTTCTCAACAAGCAAACTCGTTGTTACAGCTTAGGACGCAATATTAAAAACATCCCATTCGAAGCTTAGTACGCGCGTAAGCTCGACAGTTCGCAGCGTATAAACCCGCCGCGCGCCGAAGGCAAGAATATTTAAAACAAATGATAAAACTCGCCTCTGAAATAATATTCGCATTGAGTGACCATGCACAAGATAAACCGTGTGCTAACAAATGCAGCCTACGATAGCAGAATGACAAGTCAGTCGGCCTGAGCTTCTCAACGTGGCGAAGTCAGAGCGCGTACCTACAAGAGGAGTGAACTTTTGCATAAAACATGGAAGGCGGCCTAACCACTAGACCGGAACACACCATTAGTGAGACCCTCCCCCCCCCTGCGGAATTTTGGAGACCTATATATTATGATAGAATGATGAATTTGGAGTAGAATTTGACTTGTTGGCCGCATGGCCAGTGGTGGGTGTGGCACCCAGGGGTGTCCAAAGGGTGAATTTTGCTGATTTTGTGACCATATATTATTTTTTTACAGCCAAACCAATAAACAAATTACAAATTTGATTCCAGATTCGTGTTTAGAATCAAAACGTTAATTTAATTCATATTTTTTGAACTCGAATATTGCCCGGAAATCAAAATTTTGATTTTGGGGTTATGTCCCTAAAATGGTCAAAAATATATTTTTTCAAAAAACTCTTCAATAATAAGATACTGTTGTATATTTTAAGTAAAAATTAGTTTGTTGGCCACTTCTCAAGTCCTGGGTGTGGTACCCAGGGGTGCCCAGAAGTTGCATGTTTCTGTTGATATAATTATTACCATATTTTGTTACAGCTAAACCAATAAACATATTGCCAATATGATTTCAGATTCGTCTTTATAATTACAAATTTAGTTTTATTCATATTTTTTTATTTCCAATATTGCCCGGAAATCAACATTTTGATTTTGGGGTTATGTCCCTAAAATGGTCAAATATTACTGTTTTACAAAAAATCTTCCATAATTAGATGGCGCGATATATTTTTAAGTAAAAATTAGGTTGTTGGCCACTTTTAAAGTCGTGGGTGTGGCATCCAGGGGTGCCCAGATTTTGCACTTTTCTGTTTATTTTCTTTCCTATAAACTATTTTTTTTTAGAGCCCCACGGATAAAATACAACAACGTTTTGATTCCATATCAGTGTGAAGAATGTCAAATCCAGCTTTATCCGTATTTTCATAGTTTTGAAATGTGCCCGGAAATCAAAATTTTGATAATTACGTTATTGTCTCCAAAATGAAAACCAATGGCCGTTTGTACCATTAATCTACAATTTATTGTATACAGTGCCCCCAATTGGTATTTATAAATAAATAAACTTGTTAAATTGTCGGCGTGGTTCTTATGGGTGGCTGAAGTGTGAATTTGGCTGATTTTTTTCAACGGAAAGTTTTTATTTTATAACCAAGCTTATGAGTTTATTTTAATTCTGACTTCATATTCATCTTTAGAATGACAACTAAGTTTTAAGCAAATTTCATTTTTGAAATTGTACGCAAAATATTGATTATTCCAAGACCAAAATCAAAATTTTGGAATAATTTCCCCCAGACCTAGTCAAAACGTGATATGTTTCCTTAGATCTGACTGGTATAAAGTACACTTAATTTATAAAAATAATTACAAGTATGTTAATTGGTCTGTTACGAGAGTGTGCAGGCGGGGGAGGGGGCAAATGTGATTTTGTAGATATTTATTTATTATTTGATAAATTTGATTTTGTAGATATATTTGCTTGATTATATTTGTTTGATTTTGTAGTGTATTTGCTTTTATGTTGATAGTCCTCGTAAAGTCAAAGGTTGCTTCATGTGTTCAAGATGCTATTTTCAGTTTTGTCTCTTGATTGTCTTGCGACGGTAACTTTCTTGCATACTCAAACCGACTGAGATACTCTATCAAATCTTGATTTGAGATTTTTATAAATAGAAGTTTGTATTTTGGTTCGGTTGCAGCATCATCTATATTTTTTTTTTTTTACTTGTATATTACTTTGTTACTTGTGTGTGTGGCCGTTGTAAACGTGACCAAAAAACAGGGCTTTTCTTATCGCCAGAAATCTGTGAAATGTTTATGGGCGTTCGCGTTTCATTGTCAGCAACATTTCTATCGCAATGTATTTTGCAAAATGGGATTCTGACCAACAGTATTTTGTGCGTACCCCGTAATGAGTACGTGCCCAATACATTAATGGAGATAACAAGCATTTCATTATCTCGTTTATATTCTAAACTATTAAAATGGGCACTTAGATTTTCAATGTTCTATCCAACTCGATTTGTTTCGGTAGTTTTTTAAGCATCGATCCTGATGGCTAACACATTTTCTAGATCACAATTCACAACCAATTCAATTTCGCGTGTACACTAAAAAAAAGTAGGCACTCACATCACATCTTGGTATCATATCGAATTGTTTTGAATAATCCTCGCCATTGTGCTATAAAGAAAATACGCCTACTTAATAACATAAACGTAAAATAAATTTCACTTTTTAATACTCCACACAAATTGCACACTATGTAGATAGTAATATTTATTTTAGTTTACAAACAATTTTGAAACTCGCGTACTTTTGGCCTTGTTTCTTATTGTCCTCCAACACACGTTTTGTAATATGATTTCAAATGCACCAGGCATACTTTAAATTATTAATTTGGGTATTGATTTCATATTTTAGTTACACAAACTTACATGCCAAATTACTATACATCACTTTCCAAATAATTATATTATATTTGTCATTTGCGTTAATTTAAAACAAGTGAACGGAAATCCAGCACTCTCTGATAAAGCAAAGTAGTTTACATTATGTTACGTGTTACAGTCACTTCACACCATCATGAACAAAGTTCTACAATTTATGAGAAAACATAAAGCACGAAATCTACAATGTTACTTAGTTCTCGAGTAAACCACTAGTCACTACCGACTGAAAATTGAGAGTACTCTATACCAAGTAACTAATCATCATGGCATTTGCATACAATCATTCGCCTGGTAACAAGTAGGGATTTATGAAAGCGTTATGAACGCATTGTGGCATAACCTCAAAATTAAATCTTGACAACCCCCCCTCCAAAAGCTCATAACAGACAAGTTAAATGTTATCAATAAAAATATATATATGTGAAATGTAAATGCGTTTTAAATGTTTATAAAAATTAGGTGTACTTTATGCCAACTTTTGAAGATCTAAGAAAAGTACCACTTTTTGACCAGTTCTCGAGGAAATTAAAGCAACATTGAAATTTTAATTTTGATTTTGAGGCAAATAGTATTTAAAATACAAGTAGATTAAAACTCATGTTATTCTAAACACGAATATGAAGTCAAAATTAACAAATACTAATCAGTTTGTTGGCTGTAAAAAAGGAGTTTATGGTGAAAACAAAACCATCCAAATTTGCCCTTTGGGCACACCTATCAACCAAACTGATCATTTAACAAGTTTATTTACTTTGGCACTGTATACAATTTATTGTAGATTTATGGCAATTACGGCCATTGGTTTTCTTATGGAGACAGTTACCTCAAAATCAAAATTTTGATTTCCGGGCACATTTCAAAACTGTAAAAATACGGATAAAGCTAGATTTGACATTATTAACACTGATATGGAATCAAAACTCTGTTTTATTTATCTGTGGGGCTAAAAAAATATTGTTAAATTAAATCAACAGAAAAATTCAACTTCTGAGCACCCCTGGGTGCCACACCCAGGACTTGAGAAGTAGCCAACAAACTAATTTTTATTTAAAATATATCGTGCTATCTTATTATTGAAGATTTTTTGTTAAACGGTAATATTTGACCATTTTAGGGACATAACCCCAAAATCAAAATTTTGATTTCCGGGCAATATGGGAGTTCAACAAATATAGATTAAACTAACTTTGTAATTTCAAATATGAATCTGAAATCACATTGGCAATATGTTTATTAGTTAAGCTGTAAAAAAATATTGTAATAATTAAATCAACATAAAAATGCAACTTCTGGGCACCCCTGGGTGCCACACCCAGGACTTGAGAAGTGACCAACAAACTAATTTTTACTTTAAATATACAAAAGTATTTAATTATTGAAGATTTTCTTGAAAAAGAATATTTTTGACCATTTTAGGGACATAGCTCCAAAATCAAAATTTTGATTTCCGGGCAAAATTGGAAATAAAAAAATATGAATAAAACTAACTTTTTGATTCAAAACACGAATATGAAATCATATGGGCAATATGTTTATTAGTTTAGCTGTTAAAAAATATGGTAAGAATTAAATCAACAGAAAAATGCAACTTCTGGGCACCCCTGGGTGCCACACCCAGGACTTGAGAAGTGGCCAACAAACTATTTTTTACTTAAAATATACAACAATATCTTATTATTGAAGATTTTTTTGAAAAAAGATATTTTTGACCATTTTAAGGGCATAACCCCAAAATCAAAATTTTGATTTCCGGGCAATATTGGGGTTTACAAAATATGGATGACATTGAATTTGTGATTCTTAACACGAATCTAAAATCACATTTGTAGTTTGTTTATTGGTTTGGCTGTAAAAAAATAATTTATGGTCACAAAATCAGCAAAATTCACCCGTTGGACACCCCTGGGTGCCACACCCACCACTGGCCATGTGGCCAACAAGTCCAATTCTACTCCAAATTTATTATTCTATCATAATATATAGGTCACCAAAATTCCGCAGGGGGGGGGGAGGGTTTCCCTATGTGTGTTCCGGTCTACACAAGATTAGGTTTCGAAACTGTCATTGCTTTAATTTTTTATTCAAACATCTTTACTTTTGGCGTCGTCTGTTCAAATGTGCGTTTTCACGGCTCAAAGTAAATCTACCCAACGCAATGGGATGGGTTGGAGAAGAACATAACGTCACTGTCAGATTTGTATATGATAACAGGGATGAGATTGTTTATGAGATATATACAGGGGCGTAACAGTACTTTAGAATTGTTGTAATGAATTATATCAGTTAAGTTAAACAAATTTACTGTTAGTGGAGACATGCTTTCACTAAATTGGTTGTTTCCTGTCTACATTCCTGTTTTCGTAGTATATAGATATGATTTATTAATACAGATATTTATACCTGAGTATATTCATTTCATTTGATTCCTTCCAATTATTCTCAATTACATATCTTTAAAGTATATACATAAACAAACCTGCGTGACATACCACAGATTTTGAGATAATTACGCAAGTTTGACGGGCTGACATTATAAATTACGTAATGTCGAAAATTTCGTAATGTCACACATAGTAGCGATTTGTAAGAGAACCTGAGTATATTTATTTCATTTGATTCGTTTTAATTAATCTCAACTACATCTGTTTTAAGTAGTATAAACAAACCTACGTGACATACTATTGACTTCACGATACTTATGGAAATTTGACGGGCTGCTATTCGTAAATTATGTAATGTCACACATAGAAACGATTTGTTAGAGAACATGAGTATATTCGTTTAATATGATTCCTTCCTATTCATCTAAATTACATTTACTTAAAAAATATATGAACAAACCTCCGTGATATACCACAGATTTTGAGATAATTACGTAAGAACCAGCGGCTGTCATTAGGAAATTACGTAATTTCAAACATAGTATCGATTTGTAAGAAAACCTGACTTGATAGTACAAAATTTATAATCATTATTATCATGACATTACAAATTACAGTACGATTGCTCTTTTGTTCAGAAACCCACCTATTTGATATACTTCCCTTTAAGTGTGTAACCAAGTATATTAAATGGCGTTTTGGGTAGTTTGGAAGGAATGATTATGATCTAAACTAAACTCTATCTCAATCTTAGCCTTATGTTTGAGGAAAATTACGGAAGAAAACTTCGTTCAGGGTTACTAGTAGACCGAGGTCGAACCAGCGATCTCCTACATTAGTTTCGCGTGTCTATTGTTCAGGCTGCCAAAACGCTTTCGTTCCTTGTCGAACGAATACTGTATCACAGCTTCTATCAGGCCGTTCTCCGAGTATCAATACAAATACAAAAGTATATTCTCAAATTAAAAGCAATCCGCTTATCTCGGTAAAAGTAATGCCGTAATTTATAAACCGCTTAACGAATTTTAACCGATTTTTTTTTCGAGTAATCAGTAAAATCCACAACGCGTTAAATTCTTTCCCATGGCTAAAGTGTTTACCTGAGCTGGTATAGCTGTGAAGCCCATCCAGCGTGAAGAGATAACTCTTGCGGTATTGACACTGGGCGCGCGTTCAAAAGCAATCAGC
>OX246745.1:17837386-17984886 GCA_945910005.1 Isoperla grammatica
ATGTTCATCAATTCATAAATGTGGATTTCCTTATCATCATAAACGGTGAATACAACATTTAGTTCGAACCCGGCGCCTCCACCATTTACTTAACTTAAGTAATATACTTGGCGATCTGGCTTCCCACCCCAATGCATTCATTAAATCGAGTTTAAAAAATGTCTCATTAAATATAAGTTTTTAATTAATTATAATTTTTGCAAGTAGACCGTTAATTTTGGTTGATATTGTAAACTGATACAGTATGAAAATAATACATGACACCCCAAACTGATATTTAGTAGCGCGCTCAATCTGAATAACCTCTTAAGATGCAGATAATGCAGATGAATGAATGCGACTACTAATAAAATTTTCAATTATGGCTTTATTAGAATATCCATTAAAATTTTACATACAACTGATTTCGTCACATTACATTCATAGTATATACGAAATACACATCAAAGTCACAATTAATTAAAAAAATACCTTAAAATGTACATATTAATATAGAAGTATCTCTGAATTAAGCTCAAACGTGATAAAACTCGGTGTTTCATATAACAATCACGAACTGGTTAATATCAACAACTTTCAAAATTTTCCTTCAACTGTGAGTCTCCTAGCACGGTAGTGTAACCACCAACATATCCAACAGCTACACCGGAGTCCACAACAGTATCACTGGGGGAAACACACATCTTGAGACCCAACCATATCGCACAAAGGAAGGGAACAGATGATAGTTGTATGGGAAGTTATAGTCATTTGGCTACGATAGGTGCGTAGTACACGTTCCATGGGCCCCTCGAGTAAAGATAGGTCTTGCAACTCCCCTGGAGGCTGGCTGCTATGGGGCGAGCCCGCCAACCCTACTGGAGGAATGGCGAACTGCCAACTACGATGAGTGACGCACGGACAACACTCTTACATACCTCACCTCACTCTGTATAGAAGCTTATGCATGTGAACTGCGAGAAAAAAAAAACACTTCAAAATGGATCTTATCTGGTAAATTCAATGGGTGTCGCGGAAAAGTTTTTTATGTTAAGCTAGTTTGTAGATAAAGGAAGCGCACGGGGTTCTGTTTTCATGAAGGGTAGTACTCAACCCCCTCCCCCTCTCCTCCTCCCCCACCCAAGACTGACGACAAAGCCGCGAATAGCAATACGCGCTTTGAAAACATTCGTTGACGGTCTGTTGTGCCCATTGACAGCTAAATCTTGCCCCGCCCCGAAGACTATAGCGTAGATTGTTTATATATTGACGAAAAACACAACGCTCTGGTTATGAAGCGCGTCTGTGTTTTGACACCTATAATGGTAACTATAACTTTTGTAAGAAACCCCGTTAAAGGGTGCACAAGTGTCCTTCTTCAGGTGACTAACTGTAAGGTATGTTTGGGTGTTGGGATGGAATGTCCGAGAGCATATAGTGGGACAATCCCAACGTTCGCCTTTACGACTGAAGGAAACCTCGGAAAAACCTTCAGCCAGGATTGCCGGTGCCCGGAATCGAACCGACAACCTCCCGAATTAGAGTCTCGCGTCTTATCGCTGAGGTACCTCTATCGGTGACAGCTCTAGGTTTCCATGAGCTACAGGAAGAGAGAGCGATTTTTGGTATTACCGCTAGATATTTATGTAAACCATAATGATAGTTTTTAGGTTGAACATTTTTAAAATCTTATGATCAATGCACACCAAACAGATAATATAAGTTAATTGTGAAGTGAGGCCTAGAGAACGAGCATGCTTGTTGTTGGATGTATCAGTGGGTTCCATTAAAGGCAAACGAGTCGTACGACAGTCGTTCCGATCCTGCTCAGTATTCACCATCTGAACATCCTTTTCATTCATCCTGTTACCGGCAGGTCCTTAGGCAGCTGCTTTTATTTAACATTGGTGTCTGGATGGAAAAACCCCGACCTAGACTGATTGGCTATGTAGAAAGGTTTTTACGAATCTTCGCTCGTTCGATAGAAAATCCATTTCCGTTTCGCCTTTTCCCGTTCCTCTCCTCCAACCGCCTCCCCCCCTCCCCCCCGGCTCATTATTTTCCTATAGCCTTCACCCAACACATTAAGGCAGGCAATTGATAACCCATCCAAATATTCGATTAAGTTTATACTAGAGCAACCTTAATGAAGATAGAACTTATATTTTGACAACTCTCGTAGGACACCGCCAGAAACACAATCACTATGTATAAGTTCTAAGCGGTAAAGCAAGGAATGAAAATATTTACAAAATTTGAAATTTGGAAGTTTTTCACTTTTTGTAAATCCTTCGACAACCTCTCACTGTCGTTATCTCCTATATTAAATATTCTGCCCACTTATCATTATTTAGTATTATAGTCTGTTCCAATTTAAAACATGTGATATGGACATCGACTTATCTATACACTCGGTATGATTTCTTTAAATTCGACAAAACATAATTTATTATTTATATTAAATATGAATGCATAAAAAAATAGTTTTGGGCAAATAGTTCATTAATTTGAATAACAATAGTAACAGTAATAATAATAATAATAATAATAATAATAATAATAATAATAATAATAATAATAATAATAATAATAATAATAATAATAATAATAATAATAATAATAATAATAATAATAATAATAATAATAATAATAATAATAATAATTATAATTAAAATAATAATAAAAATAATAATAATAATTCATTCATTGTAATTAATTGAATAATTACGTTGCGTTTTTGTCAAAATTGCTCCATCTATGTATTACCTAATCTTGAATAAAATTAAAACCGAAGCGCTGCGCTTTTCTGGTATTTTGCCAGTAAACATTCTTATATGTCATTAAATTGTTTTAAAACGATTAACTGCAATCATATTTATAGTGCATTACACCTACGTTTTCCGGTACTATTTCCGTACAAATAATGTGCTTCCTAAAAACTAATAACATGTAGGCCTATATTCGTTTTTTCTTCTAAATAGTCGATTACAATTAATACATTTCGTTTATAACGTTATGATTTTCAACAACTAAAATACCAACCTTGAGATTAAATATATTTACTTTGGCGGATAAGCCTATCATCGATAAATTATCCAATATTGAATAACCCTTAAGCGAACACCAAAATGAGTTCAGTATCATTTTAAGAAATGTATTAAACGTTTGTTTATTTATTTACTAGGATTAAGTAGGATATGTCTTTAATCTCACCATTAAAATGTTTAAAACATCGTGATGACTCTGATTAAATAATTGTTCTTTCTTTTTTCAGGTAAGTACAATTGATCGCAGTTAATGGGTTAGGGTAAGTCAATGCACAAACTTTAAACTTGATGTAATAACATGTGTCAAACGTGGTTCAGTCTATATATAAACTGTGTGTTGGGTGTGGGGGGGGGGGGGGGGGGTAGGGGGATTCCCCATAATACAGAACGTTGTATTTCCGTCACGTCTGCTCCACGCTGTCGTGTGTGGCCCAAGGATTCGGGGCTTACTGAAACTCTCACGACAGAGTTAGATGTCGGGATTTTCAACAAAACTTCCATAACATTCTGATGCAAGATAATTGGACATCACTTTAGAGCCGCTCGCTTTATTCTGTATTTTAATCAAAGCTGACGGACTTTTGCGTGTTTTCAGAGCCGCGAGTAGCCATTTTATATGACGTCTATGTTGGTTGAATGCAGCAGTCGGGCAGGGTTCGACTGTTTGCAGAGTGTTTATTACGCTGGGACATATGTTTTAAGTAAGATGTGTTGGGTCTTTTACTTTTTATTTATCAAATGGACACATGTGTATGATCTGTTATTGTGTTGGTTGTTAAGCGAGCGAAGCGAGCGTCTCCACGAGACTCTTATGGCACTTCGTTCTGTTTTTTTTTTTTTTTTTTTTCGTACTAGACTCTTATGGCACTTCATGCTGTTCGTTTTTTGTTTTGTTTTTATGTCTGTCGATAGCAGTCGAACGGAAAGTCCGATCAACTTGAAGTTTGGACCATCCACAAGCATCGATGTGGATTGAAGGTGTATAGTTTTGAGGCAAAATCGTTCGAAAATTTACAAAGTTACATTCAATAACTGTTAGTAACGGTGGCGGACCGCGGCGAAAACAATAGACAGAATGGCAACGAAAATTCTTAGCAACGCACATTACACTGCATTCAACAATATCGGGAAGTATAATAGCTATGGAAATTAGAAAAAATTTTGAAATGCACATTCTTGAATTGTTGTTAATTGTTGTTTTTATTAGCTTTGAGATCTTTTCGCCAGAACGTTCGTAGATATGGACGCGCTCGCTTATCAACGCGTCAAACAGAGCGTTTTCCTAGTATAAACTCTAATACTAATAATTTTTGTAGGAATCCCTGTTAAAGGGTGCACACCAGCTTTACCTGATGTGCCCCTCTTCAGGTGACTAACTAGGTATTTAGGGTGTTTGGATAGCTGGGGAGGAATGTTCGAGGGCTGATAGTATGACTCAATCCCAGCATTCGCCTTCACGACTGAGGAAAACGTCGGAAAGCCCTTCAGTCAGGACTGCCGGTGGCCGGAATCGAACCGGCGACCTCCCGAATTAGAGTCTCGCGTCTTACCGCTGAGCCACCTCTATCGGTTATAAACTCTAAGAGTAATACCACCGACCACCGAGGTCAATGCATATCCACATTGTTAGTATATATGTGACCGGTGTTGTTCAATAAGAGGAGAGCAGAACTATAGCCAGCCAGGATTTCCCTCAACTATAGCCGTGCGCTGAACGATATTCATTGTTTATGTACATGAAATATAAAAATGGTATATTTTATGTGTTTCTGGTCGTATTTCAGACTCACAATACGTTTAGAGTGTTCACGTTACCTATAAAAATATGAGTACTGTCTGGATTACACTTTGTGTGTGTTTTTTTGGATTACGTTAGCTGATTATGATAAACGCGACGAAATGCAATAAATCTCTATGGTTTATTGTTTTAGTTTTATAGTTTAGTACATAAAAGTATTTTATGGCGCAAAAGGCTTCTGGATTCCATGAATAGGGCGTAAAAAATCATTTCTAAACTATAATATTAAAACCGTTATTATTAATATCCTAGCCATGGAAATTGTAGTAGAGAACTAAAAAAAATAACAAAAAAAAAACTAGATGAAAATGGGAAAATTCATAGAAAATAAGCTGTTTGAAATAAACATGACGACTGCCACAGCTGCATTTCATTACGTTGATGGGTGCAAGGACTGCACGACGACACGGGTCGTCAACCCATGGGACACCACGAGGACCAGCACATCATCTTAAGATGTCAGTAGTGACATTCATTGCTAAAACTAACACTAGGGCGAACATATTCTGAGTGGCGATGCCATAACTAAATAATTAGATTCTACAAAGACATAACCGCGCTCAGATGCCGTATAAGTTGTTGCGTTTAGAGTTAAGATGGATGGAACGACTTGACACGGCTCTAAAAGGCGATAAATGCTTCACCTTTGATATTCAACATTTAGTTCAAGTTTGTTCTCAAATTCGAAACTACTTATATTAATGCCATCGTAGATATGTCAGGACATACATCATTACGCTATTACTTAATCCTATTCCTGCCTTAGAGTTGAATACTGCAGTACGATATTGTTGAATTATTAAGACTGACGACATGAATATACTATGCAGCAGTCACTATAAGTACACCGCAATGAGAGTAGTTCTCTATAATGCAGTCTCCGACTACCCCAAGGTTAGAATAGGTCCAGCGTAGCTCTGTCTGTTGTACGAGACGATTGCTAGAGCTGACTTTATCCTATTTACTTATGATTATGAATCTGATGTATGTTACATAATGTGGTTGCTAAATGCGTCGTTAAACAACAAAAATAATAATTATAAATGAAGTGCGAGAGATATAAATTAATTACTGAAAGAATTGATTTATTTGTATGTGAATGAAAAACCAATGTAAACCCTTAAGCTTACTCTTCAAATGTAGTTGTTCACAATCTTTGTTACGGAAGAAGAGCTGTTTACTAGGACAGAAAAAATAAACAAATCGACGTAAAATACGGTATTTCTTGTTATTGATGAACTTAATTTGACAACTAAAGACATTATATTCTAATTGACATAGACAAATGTCCAATGCTGTATTAAAGAAGAAGAAATATCGAAATTCAAAGAAATATCTGCTATACTTGATTTTACAACACGTTCTTTTGTTTAATTATTGCTTATTCAAACCCCTCCTCCCTTTCCAGACCACGATGAAACAACTGTAGCTAAGACCATTACCATTACCCATAACACCACTCTTCTAATTAATCACATTTCGTACCCACAAATTTGTTTAAGAATGTAAACCAAACAACTTATTATACAGAAAAAATACCGATTTTTACTCTTTATAAACAATATATCCACTATTTCTGACAATTGTTTGATACACCTGTCCAAATATTTTAATTCTAATACCAAAACATTAACACACTTATTGATTAAAACTTAACAAGAACGAATAAAGTATGCAATGCTATTTAAAACATCACTTTTCAACTAATTGTCATTGCTATTGTTGACGGTTACTGTTAGGGCAAGTATGTCTATTGTCTCGATAAGCCTCGCTGCATGTGTAATAATTGTGGCAGTAGATCAATGCTGAGAACCCCATAGACAGACAGAAGATGACTCACCGACGGTCGGCGCATGCGTAGATCGAAGTGATGAGCCACCCACATCAGCTGAGTTGAGTCCTGACCTTCGGTACAACCCAACCCACCCTCACTATTTCAATCTCGTCGCTCACCGAGTCGACTGTTATCTCTACGTAATTACAGGTGCGCGAGCTTGCATGTGGTCAGTACATTGCACTCACTCTACAGGGTGTTGAAAAATACATCTCCTGATTTATTGATTAGAATGACACGAGTATCGTTTTGGGGATCATTAGGTCTCTCTCTAGTCGGTCTGAATAATGCAAGTGATTTGTTGCGGGCAGGCGGACATAAGACAGTCTGTTGGCAGACCTGAATTATGGCGCTCATAAAAAAGTCGTTACCTGGTTGGTACCACTGTTGAAGCCTAATTGGTAACTGGGTGTAGACGAGGTCAGTCGGGGATGAATCTAATGCATGACCACGTTGCAACGTCGGACGAGTGGGTTCAGACAAGAACAACAGACTCGATTCGATGGTGATGATTAGATTAATTTCAAGCGAAACATTCAAGCCTACTAATTTGTGAAATTGTATATAAATATTGTTGTTCAGACATTTTAATTATGCGTCCAAATGGAATCTAACTATTGTTAGTTAAACCCTTCCCCACCCCTCTTTCCCTCACTCTACTCCAATAATCTTTTTTTAATCACAATCATCTAACAAATCTCTATATCACTGCTACTTGGGACGTATCTGGATACAAGAGGCTAAAATATTCACTGATGGCGGAATAAAGCAAGTGGAAACTCCCCCCTCCACCCTCCCTTGGCTTCGAGCAAGTATCCTATGTATAGCCCTAAATAGTTACCGTCTTACATTTTTTAATGATGCTGGGATAGATTTTTTCAAAAAGGATTAACAAATGATTACGGTTAGGTAAAATATTAGGCAATTATTTCAGGTATTAAATTTTCAAATTTTATCAAAACACAATCAATTTCGCATCTTTTTTTTTAGAATATATTTAGATCTTGACAATATTTAACTCCGTACCATTTCAAAATTTTGATCTAAATGTCATCTAAAAAATACGAAAGGGAAACATGATTGTCATGGTTTTTGTATTTTTACTCCGAACATTCTTAATAGAGTAGCACAGGCGCATAGAAACGTTTTGAAAGTTGTGTGGGGGGGGATTTAATAGACATATTATGTTAGTATGATTCAGTAATCATTAATCAATAATCAATGTAATCAATGGTGTGATTGCTACTTTTACTAGTAATGGCAATTCATTATCGCAAAGAGATCAAAAGTGGAACTATAAAACGCATGTTTTACCCCCCAACCTGCCCCCTGAATAAAACTGGGGGGAGTGGGGGATTGATTCCCCCTCTACCCCCCCCCCCCCCCCGCCCCCCCGCGGATTCCTACGCCGTTTCTATACCTGCACTCGCTTCCACGTATAAAAATGTCAGTTAGGTGGCAGCAGCAGTTGATGCATGCAGACTTGCAGTGCAGTGACTCATACTGTGTGCATTGTGCAACGCACGGCGTGCACTTATGGACAGCGGCCGAGTCACGGCCTGACTGCTGGTACTGGTAGTAGATACTCGAGCACCTTGCATCACTCATTGCCCGTCTGGGCACGGAGTAGGACTAGAGCCTCGTTGGTAACTGCGTAACAGTGACAATTGTATTCGGTCGTGTAAACAATAGCAATAGCAATTAGCAATTATTAAGTGCGATTCTTATTAATTATTTAGTTTATTACGCGACCATGCACGTGTGACTGTTGTGCGACGTGTGACGTATGACGTGTGACGTGTGATGACCGACAACATGACGTGATCGGAAGCCAGGATTGTATAAGTACGTGTGTGAGGAATGGAAGCGAATGCAGTTTGGTGAGTGTGATATAGTAATTAAAACCGTACCAAGCGGTTTGGTTAGGGATGACGATGACGATAACGATGACGATGACGATGACGATGACGATGACGATGACGATGACGATGACGATGACGATGACGATGACGATGACGATGACGATGACGATGACGATGACGGTGGTTCTTGTTGCTTTACGCCCTTATTATTATATTCTTGCTCTTCGAGACGATGATGAATGATAATGACTCCGATACGTTGGCAAAGGAAGCAGTTTGTTCACAATTCGGTTTCTAATAACAGAATTTAATGTTGAAATTAAATGCTGCATTATAGTTTCTTTTGACGTTCACGTTTATTCAATGTTGATGTTGATGACGACGATGGTGACGGTGACAATGACGACGACGATGACGATACGATGTCGATGACGATGTATTAAAATTGTTGCTTCACGACTCTAATATTGCAGTCATGCTATTCAATATGATTAAGGGTAAAGATGAAGTTGAAGGACATTTAAAAAAACGTGGCTTATGCGGGATTCGAACTCATTTCCGCAGGAGCTGTACGGCTAGGACTTGTCACCCAACCGCCTGAGCCACCGTTGACAGCTTTCTTTCTTCAATGCAGCAGTTATTACAGTGTTACTCTTGTTCGATGGGATCGTACAAATAATTTTTTCGTAGAAATACCTGTTGTTTTGGTTGAAAATTCGCCGTTTTCTCCACTCTGTGTTTGCCAATCTGATCGAATTGTGTTGTGAATGTAGGTAACACATTTTACATGTTTTGAAACGTTCTTTAATAGTCGACCGCTGTGGCTCATGCGTTCGGTATGTGAGTTCGAAAGCAGCTGGTTACCTGAGCTGGCTACCTACGCTGGTTGCCAGCGCTGAACAATGTCATGAATGTTATCATAATAATTAATAGATTTTCGTAGGAATACCCGTTATAGGGTACACATCAGCTTTACCTGATGTTCCCCTTAACCAACTAGGTATGTTAGCGTGTTTGGATAGTGTTGGAAAGGAATGTCCGAGGGTTTTTAGTAGAACCCAATCCTAAGATTCGCTTTAACGACTGAGAAAAACTTCGGAAAAAACTTCAGTCAGGATTGCCGGTGGCCGGAATTGAACCAACGGCATCCCGACTTAGGCCCGAATGCATAGTTCACACTTAAGCCCTCCTCAACTCAGCCTCTCCTCAGCCTCATCTAGCCACCAATCTCAAAGCCGTCCACGTGGCAATGCCGTTCCGTGATTGGTGGTTGGGCGAGGCTGAGGAGAGGCTGAGTTGAGGAAGGCTTGAGTCTGGACTATATATACGGACCTTAGAGTTCCACGTCTTACCGCTGGGCTACCTCTATCGGTAATGTTACCGTGCTTTCAAAAGAGCATCTGTGCACAATAGAAGCAAGTTCCAACTTGCCAGAGTTCCGTTTTCATCAATGAAATAGACACGTTTTCCCGCGCCGGTTACCAGTAAGAGGGTAACCAGCTTTCTTGGTGCACGCAGCACCCTAAGGCATGTTTTTAACTGTTGCTGATATTTGGGGTTTTACGTCCCATATTGTTGCAACGAGGCTAATCGAGACGATGAGTGGTTGATAATGAGGATGAAAAAACGCCACAAGACATCTATGCCCAAGCCAGGGTTCGAACCTGGAACGCAGAGACCGCGGTTTACTAGACCAATGCCTAATTGACATCGGCCAACTACGTCGGCTGTTTTCTTAATTTTATTATCATTTATTACTTTTTTTTTTTATTTATTTTTATTGTTATGGTATTGCATCTATCTCCACTCACCGCCTCGATAGCCTGATTGCAATAGTAGAGACGTAAAGCAACAAGAATCATTTGAAACATTATCAATATGGACGGTCAATTGTTGAACGGAAATTAATCTGCTCGTGCAGATGGCAGAAATTGACGGTGAAGATCCAAACTTAATTTATCTTGGATGTGTTTCGTATCTATAATTAAAACTATGAAATATTGATGAGGAAGATCCAAACTTAATTTATTTTGGATGTGTTTCGTATCTATAATTAAAACTATGAAATATTGGTGGTGAAGATCCAAACTTAATTTATTTTGGGTGTGTTTCTGTATTTCTTATTAAAACTATGAAATCGGTAAAGTGAAAATCAACGATCAACATACAATCTTTCATTGTATCCGCAAATACCAACATGTTGCGATTGTTAAACTGTGTAACTGGAATTAACCGTCACGTTAAATACCCTAACGAACTGTAAACGCGTTTAGAAATATGTTTATCGTATTCATGCATCGTAGAAACGTCTGTATTCCAACGTGGAGGGTTTAGATTCGTGTCTCGTTATCAGCTTGATTTGAATTAAACCTCGATTACACATAATTTGGTAATTCCATTTAATTGGTATTATAACTGTAACGATCAAAATGTAGACCTCCACCACATGATTGTGCGTTAAAAGCAGTAAAACGGTGTAATTTTCACCAGATTAGTTACGGTGTTGCCAATAATACCTACTTGGTCACGTGTTTCTCTTGGAAGGCCAAACATTTCCTTCTCCGTGAGATAATTAATCACCTCAATGTATTAAATGATACCATTTTTTAAAGGGGAACAAGTTTTAAAGCTCAAATTTAAAATTGCATCTGTGTTTGTGATTAATGGGTGTGTTTGACGTGGACCCAGCCGCAGCTGACCGTGCCACAATGTAACGGCTAGAGAGCTTATTCTTAATGTTATCTCAACGGTAAAAGAGCGTTTTGTACCTCTTGCATCGTCGACACTATAACCTTACTTTTAAAATAATCATTTTTAATACCATGTTGAGTTTTTCACGTGCTTCAAACGCCGGCTCTCAGTAATATGAAATAAAAAGTTGAGGAATGAGAATATAAAGTTATGACTTTTTTATTACTGCTGAATGGAGGAATGTGACGCTACAGTGTCAAAGACATCATGATATACATTTAAGATATAAATTACGACTTAGAGGGACAAAGGAAACATGAACGCAGTGACATTAAGCTGGGGACGTCGTGTTAAAAAGAGTGTTCTTATACAGAGGTAACATGCATGTGTAATAGATACGGAACTTTACTTCTTCGCTTGGTTCTACGATTGAACGGTTCATATTGTCTGTCCTATATTGTTAGTATTTAAAATAGAGACACGTGTTTGTTTATAATAAGTAACGCAAGTGACGCAAGTGGAAAAGTATGATAACAGTGGCTACACTTATAATGAATGAGATAGTAGAAAAATGAAAAATATAAATTTGTTTCTGCTAATTTCACATTAATATCACGATTACCGATAGCGTTGATGGTAGTTCGGCGTTTCGTCTGTCGTCTACGTTGTTTGGACATCACATGTTCTAAATGTTGGCGAAAAACACATTTTATCACAATAATATCATAACTGTCATAATAATTATCACAATATTAATTATTTACAATAATTAATAGAATATCAGAACAGACTACCGAGGATTTAAACTTTGAAGAGATCGGCTAATATATATTTTTTTAAATTATTGTAAAGCGATGTAAAACCAATTTATTCACACCAAAACATTTCTGTTGAAACCAATCTTCGCTAATGGTAATTTTGAGCGGGGGCAAATAAACCTTTCACAATAACTTTCATTTTATGTATTAAGTTATGTATTTATATTTATTTAACGTTTATCTTGTTCTTTTTATTTCAATGAAACAACGATGTGTCACACCAGTTCATGTGTGCTACTCCTGTAATAGCGACAAGAAACTATATAATAATTAATAATATTTTGTCTTAGGAATGCCCGTTATATTGTGCACAGAAGCTTTGCCTGATGTGCCCCTCTTCAGGCGACTAACTAGGTTATTAAGGTGTTTGGATAGCTAGAAAGGAATGTCCGAGGGCTATTAGTAGAAGTCACCCCAGCATTCGCCTTTATGACTGAGGAAAACCTCGGAAAAACCTTCAGTCAGGACTGCCGGTGGCAGGAATTGAACCGGCGACCTCCCGAATAAGAGTCTCGCGTCTTACCGCTGAGCCATGCACTTTTATCGGTGAAGCCATATAATATGTTCTTGCAGCGCTAACTACAGTCAAGTGCGGTACTGGTGAAGCCATATAGTATGCTTTTGCTGCGCTTACTGGAAGTCAAGTGTGGTAAAGGGCAACCTAGAGGAAGCAACCCATACAAACACTGCGGCGAAGGAGGATAGTTCAATATACAGTATAGTACACATTGCAGTCTGCAATAGCTGGAACGGTCACAATAACATTTGATCCCAACTGACCTACTTTGGGGAAAACATTTTAATCAAATAGTTCGCTTTGTGTTCGTTTTAGCATATATTATGTTTATATGCACGAGCGAACATATATTTCTGGTGTTTTACACTTATTACTGTTTATTTTTTCTGTTTATATATTCTGTATACATTAATTTAATTCACTAATATTTATTTATTTATTTATTAGCAACACAAATACAGCCATAGACCATTTTACATTGTGTGTATCTAAATCTAAACAAGTATCAACATTTTAAATTAATAACCAACTAATTAGATAATTGATTAACTAACTTATTAGGTAACTAATACTAGCTATCAATCTAAAGTAATAAATAACTAATTCTAAAATAGGCACAGAGAACAAATAAAGAGAAATACAAGATATTGTAGTCAACGGGGCATGTCCGCAGGCCAAATTAGAAAAACACCGGAAGGTTCACATTTCTGTAGTAATATTTGTAATATTTTGATGTTTGTTTTATGCTTGATTGTAATGCCTTCAGTTCTTGCTGCAATGACTCGCTGAATTTGAAAGTGAAGTTTAAGGTATATTATCTATCTCAGTTGAACTAGTTTTCTCTTTCATTCGAGTCGATTCATATGGAATTCTTAGGCATATTTACTAGTGTTGTAAATTAAGGGTCTGCAGCATTATGACCTGTAATGTACTAACCACGCGGCTTGAGCTGACGAACCTAACTGGCATCCACGCTACTTCAAAGCAGGAAAATAAATATATTCATTAACACATCAGATGCAGAGTAATTTCTATCATTGTATAAGAAATAAATTTGCATTTAAATTGTTAAGAGATTGATACTTTACACAATTTCTATAGAAACTATAAAAAAAGTTATATTTTACGAGCACATTAAAGGGAAGTTATTTCAAAAGTTCCTTTGTTTTCTTTTCTTAATCAGACTCTAGTGCTATAAAGGAAACCAATTTAATTTCCTCCTTAAAACAGTGAGGTTCCCACACAAGTGGTACATTGGGTTAGTTGGTATCAGAGAGCAAGCATTGCAGCCGTTGCCGAGACGTGCACGAACGTGTTCAGTTCACCCACTCATGTTTATGCGTTTCACTTCAAAAGCAATCTAGCGACATGAAGGCATCTCAAAGCTTCATATGAATCGCGCTTAACTCTTTCGTTATTATAATTTCCCTTTGTTTATTTATCATTTATTCGTTTTAAAACGGAGAGTTTTTGTGGTTACTTAAAACCGCTCGTTCTTACCAATCTTAACCGTAATTACTTAGGAAATATTACACCTATTATAACCATGGAAACTTGTGGCGCATCCCTGCGTTATAAAAACTGTTTCATGCTGCAATGTTCACCACTGGTTATTATCGTACTCAAGTAATTATTCCATCCTTTGCGAAGTAATTATCCTGTACTTGCATCGGTTGTAATTTAGGTCCCGATTGGATCTGCTAGGCCGGCCTATATCTAGGCGCAGGCGCCGGCATGGGCGCGGACACATGCATCCCACAAGCCATACATGCCAATTTGGAACATTCTTTTAATTACCTCCTCACTCGCTATGCATGCACGGTACGAACCCGAGTGATAATTTTCTACTCAACATTAGGGGAGTGTTTTTAAAAGGTATTTAATTAAAAAGCTCCCCTATTGGGTTGATAGGTATCAACAGTCGTGGGCTCGTACCTAGACTAGGGGCACACGTATGGTAATAATGAGGTGCGTGACGAACCTTAATGTATGTTGTTCGCGAATTCACGTCACCCCTAAATTATATACGAACACTTCAATAATGTATCATGTGGGAAATATCGTATTTCTTACCGCAATGCTATCACCACGTTGTTTTAACACAGTAGCCTACTGAGTATACTAACACGCATTGAAAGTAAATAATAATAATAATAATAATAATAATAATAATAATAAAAATAATAATAATAATAATAATAATAAAATTAATAATAATAATAATAATAATAATAATAATAATAATAATAATAATAATAATAATAATAATAATAATAATAATAATAATAATAATAATAATAATAATAATAATAATAATAATAATAATAATAATAATAATAATAATAATAATAATAATAATAATAATAATGGAGGGAGAAGCCCCTTCACGGCAGGTTTGCAGCCGAGCTCACTGGGGAGCAAACCGACTTGAAAGCATCGACGGAATGGCTCCGAACTGCGGGCCTCTTCGCTGAAACGGAGGGGTTCGTCTTTGCCATTCAGGATCAAGTGGTGCGCACCAAGAACTATGAGCGATACATCCTCAAAGCCGACGTCCAAGATCGCTGTCGTCTCTGCAAGAAAGCTGGCGAGACCATCCAGCACATCGCAGGTGGATGCCCGGTGTTAGCTCCCAGAGAGTATTTGGAGCGTCACAACGCAGTAGCGAAAGTGGTCCACCAAGCGCTGGCCAAGGAGTACAGCCTGGTAGAGGTAGAAACACCGTACTACAAGTGCAAGCCCGAGCAAGTCCTGCGTAACCAATGTGCCAAGCTGCTGTGGGACTCACCCATTGTCACGGACAGAGCGGTCGAGGCAAATCGGCCAGACTTGGTTTTGTTTGACAAGAAGGCTAAAACAGCAACCATTATCGACATCGCCGTCCCGCTAGACAACCATGTGATCAACACAGTAGCTGAGAAGAGGCGTAAATACCAACCGCTCGCCGTCGAACTCAAGGACATATACAAGCTGAGGTCCGTTGAGATAGTTCCTGTCGTCGTCTCCGTCAACGGTCTGGTCACCGAAGAGTGGTCAGCTGCGAAAGAGAAGCTCCACCTGAAGGACAAGCACGTGCGTGTCATGCAGAAGGCTGCAATCCTCGGCACAACTAATATCGTGCGCAAGGTCCTCAGCCTATGAGCTACATTGTCACCACCATCTTTCGGCCGCCACCCTAGGGTGCACTCTCGCATCGTCTTGGCTCAAGAGGAGCCCGATGGTGCAAATGAGAGAAGAGAAGAAAGAAAATAACATAATAATAATAATAATAAAAGAAACAAGAAACGATTTTAATTGATGTTGCCGTCCCTTTATGCCACAATGTAGAGACAACTTGGCGGGAAAAGATAAACCGATATAAGGAATTATCAATTGAAATAAAAAGGTTGTGGAAGCAGAATAATGTAACTGTTATACCGTTAATTATATCAGCAAATGGCATTGTTCCACGTAAACTCCATGACAGTATTAAACTAATTGGTCTCCAACCGAACATATACATCGAGATGCAAAAAGCAATTATTTTGAACACGTGTAGGATAGTGCGAAAATTTTTGAACTAAGAAGAATGAAGACTTCAAGAAGTTCTCCATCCCGATGGTGGTTTTCGTGGTTTCCACCGTACAAAGAGCGAATGCTGGGATGAGTACAAATCGGCCACGACCGTACATAGCATCCACAGTTCGGTTTGGAAAAAATAATGTGGACAATGATATATTAAGTAGTATAGCCAAATGTGGGCATTTGAGAAGCAGAAGAAGAAGAAGAAGAAGAAGAAGAAGAAGAAGAAGAAGAAGAAGAAGAAGAAGAAGAAGATATATTAAGTAGTTCTAAGTAGGTTTTAATAAGGTAAACACATGGAAATACTTGACATTTGTGTCCGTACAACATGTTTATGCCGGTTTTGACCGAGTTTGTATGTATTGCAACAATAAAATAATAATAATAATAATAATAATAATAATAATAATAATAATAATAATAATAATTATAATAATAATACACATCGTCATGTGGTGTTAATTTTAAATAAATAATGTTGCAATTTTACTTAATTAAATTGACGAAACCTAGTTCTATTTTTTAAATGAAAAAATTATGTGTTCTAGTTAAATATTTCTATGAGCCATGGGTGGCCGGTTATTGTGGAGATAGCTATTTAGGGGCAGCCTTGTATTGTTGTTCTATGTGAGGACTAGACGACCGAACCATTTAACTACTTAGATTAAGTAATTAATCCCCCCTGTACAAGATGCTTTAAATAACATTGTATACGTAAAGAGTGACTTTGGAGCATTTATTACAAACTAACGAAGCACATAATAAATGGTAAAGTGTCCTGTATTGCACTGAAAACCAGGTCTTCTAAGGCAATAAATACACATTTATTTATTTAATTTAAATGACAAATCTCCTAATTACAATACTCTAGAATGTTTTCAGGACGCAAAAAACCCTATTAGATTTATTCGTAGAGTCTTAAGTTCTTCGAAAACCACATCAAGATCAGAGTATTCTACATCTCAAGAGTGTTCTTGAGATATAGGCCGAGGCACGTGATTTTCGAGTGGCTTTAATATTGGCCGTAACCCTTCAATTCCCGCGTCTCGGGAGTTACGTGGCTTGTGCGCTCCCCCCCCCCCCCCCCCCCCCCCAACCACAGCGTGCTTTGAAGTAGTTGTCGTCATGTGCGTCCTCTGTGCCCAAGTGGAATTATGGCGAGCACATCCTTGGCACAAACGATCCAGTTAGGATATATAACGATCCACACCGTACGGTTTCCAAACAATACGGAAATAGCTAGGACACATCCTAATAATGTGTCTTGGTAGGAAGACACTGTTGTGTAATTTGCTACTATGCTCTTATTCTTATTTCCATCAATGCGCATTGAACAAGGGCTGTTATGCATCACTTGTACAGTGCCATAACTTTGGAAATGAAATAATAATGCAGTGCGAAACTTCTTTATAACGAACTCTTGGGGACCCAATTGTTATTTTGTTTTAAAGTTTATTTCTTTATAAAGATGGTACCCTTACATGCATAAGAACCTTTTGGGACCTCAAAAACAGTTTGTTATATAGATCATTTTGGTATAAAGACGTTACACTTTAACAGTAATACTAATAATAGTAATAATTTATGGGATGATAAAGGATATACTTTAAAACTCACTTGAGCGATTTTGACGGAGCTTAAATTGCTAGTTTCCTTATAGTCTCTCGAGAATCGCAGGCTATGCACCATGACGCTGTCTCATCAGGGGTCTGAACAGTGATTAAAAATGAATGTCAAACAAATGTCATTGAAATATAATTTGCTACTTTCTAGCGGTTTCTATGGTAAAGACGACACTAGGACTAGAATCCTAGTTAAAATGTAATAAATCTATTGTTGGTGATTTTTGGACTTTTTGTTGAATTGACTGTGGTCAAAAGACACACATGTTGTACGTTAATGATATCGCAATCACACTAGTAAACTATAATTTAATCAGTAAATTAAAAAACTTATACAAGTCATTAGATTACTTTGCAACGGTCCATTTAAATTTCCCCATTTCGTAATAGCACTTGAACGTTTTTGAGTTTAGGTATTTGAAAACTATTGCAATTATAAACGAACTATCTAGATCTAGACAAACAAAGGTATTACACTGTTCGTTCTACGTTTTATCAAAACCACGTAAAATAACTTTGATACCACAGTTGATAACTAAAAACACGTTACACAATTGAATAGTTACTAATGATACGAATGTGGTTTCGTAAGAACTATGACGGTCGCAAAACATTTGTAATATTGTTATCAGTTGAGTAAGCTACGTTCATTGCACGGTCTTTCTTTCTTACGAAACCACATCAGTATCATTTATCACTTTGTATTGTGTATTACATTATTTAAGTTGACTTCACACGTTGCTCTGATATTAACACATGAACTATGAACAGTGTTGGTTTCCCGTACTCTAATTATGTATATCTTTGCTAATTTACTGCATTACTTTTTGCAGATTGAGATAACGAGCATGGTTTGTATTGGTTTCTTACGAAAAAGCATTTACAGAGGTTTTTGTTTGTTTTGGTATAACATTTACTCGGAACATGGACTCTTTGTCATTACTGTACTCTCTAAACAGCTCGGATTTTCCTTCAAGTTTCTATCCAGCACGGTGATGTTTAAGCTTTTATTACTTCTTTTAACATTTTCAAGATAGTGCAATGGAAGAAGTTAATGTTGTTTTCTTAAGCGTGCGATAAGAACTGTAAATTTTTTATGGGGCGTGAGAAAAGTTTTAATGTTATTTCAAGTCAGCTGATATTATCACTCTTGCAATCTCTGGAAGAGCTTGAAACTACAAAAGCGAACGGCCGCGTTGGTTTCACATAAATAGAAAAAAAACATTATTTATATATGACCTTCTTATTGCTGTTTATATATACTTTTGAAAAAATTTTGCCCTAACTTGTGAATACTCTGGCAATCGATACTAAAGAATGATATTTTTTTAATTGCTACCTTGGATTATTTCCATCGTCATTCCAAGAATATGTTGAACTATTGATGAGGTTATGGGTTTAAAATGTGATCTTAGCAATTGTAAAGGATTACTTAGTCGTTCATATTAATATGGATTTGTACTTCTGCCTTTACAATTGTTTCAAAATTGTTTATATTTCTTAATACAATTCTTTTCATTTTGCGTCTTGTCCATTTTCAATTTCGATCGATTTCCCATTTCTTGGTTTCCAATTCCACATTCCCCATTTTCAATTTTCCATTTTCCATTTTCCATTTTTCATTTTTCATTTTCCAATGTCCATTTTCCATTTTCCATTTTCCATTTTCCATTTTCCATTTTCCATTTTCCATTTTCCATTTTCCATTTTCCATTTTCCATTTTCCATTTTCCATTTTCCATTTTCCGTTTTCCGTTTTCCATTTTTTAATTTTCCATTTTTGTTTCTACTTTGTAAGCTTATAAGCCGTTATCTTCTATCACTGCAAGATACGCTGGCTTGTGCCGGCAATCACCGCTCTGCTGTTGGTTACAATGGCTTTTAACACAACGCATCGGCTTTTATTATTATCTCCACTTCCGGTCGTTACCGGACAAGATAGCATTGTCGCCAACACCTTGTCTTTATTAAGTCTCCGAAGAGAATTAGTTCTGTAGTACTCGTTTCAATTGGTCCTTATGTTTGGACAATTCAATTAGGGAGTTTTTATGAGACAGTATGAAACAGCCCGAGGTAAAATTGTGGCCGGATGACGCAAACCGTTACGACAGTGAAGAAAAGTGACGCAAAAAAGAAGATCTCATCGCTAGATTACCCAGGAGGGCTGGCTGGTTTGTCAAGTAACGCCACACGGCACACATATTGGGACGGACTCCTGGGGGGCAGGTTCGAAAAACTACGGGAAACCGTGCGCAACATTTTAATCCACTTAAGTAGCCCATGCACTTGGTTCGTTCGTTCGTAACTGAGACGTCCGTTCAGAGAAAAACTAGCCCCCGTTTCACTTTAACGTCATTTTCAAGTAATCAATAAAATAAACTGCCCCACCTGGAATCATCTAAGTCAGTGGGTTCGAAGACACGTGGCCGGTTGGGGGGTGGGGTCTTTAAGCCACGCCGGGGGTCGCCGCAGGTTAGTGAGACTGTGCGCCGTTTGAGATTTCATCTGCTCGTATTGACACAAGTCGTGTTTTCATTTAGAAGAAGTGTTTATGAAGTGTTAAGCTCTCCCTGACAGATACCTCATAATGTGAAACTAGTCTTGCTTTGTTTAACTGGTGTCGGGCTAAGTAACCTGATCGATATTATTATACTCACTCATCGTTCCCACCGAATACAAGATTGTTACTTGATTAAACTTTTGTTTTTGGATTTAATATTTATGAAGATGCATTCACTCTGTTTCATAAACATAAACTAAGCACCTTAACTAAAAACATATTAACTACATTGCAACAATAGTTCAAAGTAATAACAAAACAAAAATAATAATCATTTTTCAAACATGATGAAATATGGGTTCATCTTTTTTTTATTTAAATAATTATAATTACTATTATTACAATTAGACTTGGGTCTAACCCCACCTTATTGTTGTACAGGGGTATAAAATGCACATGAGCGGTTATAAAAAATAATGCGAAATAATAATACTCTAGTATAATACTACTACTACTAATAATAATAAAATAATAATTGATTATAATTTAATTGCTGGGCATCATGTGGAAATGCTTTGCTTGTAACTGCGTCTGAGGAAACCACAGTTGATAGAAATGTCAGGTAAATTTTTACTCCTCTGCTATATCTTCAGTAGCCTACTTTGCAAATTGTGTGACATAAATGTATTCCTTCATTGAACACAACGTCTAAACATGATCATATTAACGGTACAAACACTTAGTTGCACGTATCTCGACAGCAGTTGTGTTCATTTATCTCGCTGTCGGAAGTGAACAGCAAGACGCTGTCGTGCAGCACCAACTCAGTACTCCGTAGAAAACTTCTTTGTTGTATAATGAAGAGTGATGATGTTGAAAGTATCTTGTCAACTCTTTACCGTGTATACCGTAAAACACTTAGCGAGAAGGGTGGGAGGCATTGTGGCAGGTTCCACAAGCGCTCATAGTTCATTCGATTAGAGATATGGAAATCATTTTGCTTTAGCTAGAAGTTTACTCGTTGTAACAGTTTCTACCTTCTGAAAGTCTTTAGAGCAAATAATTATATAGTTTTAGTTACTTGGTATGTATAATTATTTACTTGTATTATTTTTTGTTCGTCTTGATATCTTCATTTACTTGCTTCGGATTTTTCCTTACATTTTACTGTTGGCACTATGTTGATTGCTATTTGAAGATGTACTGAAAAATTAGTAGCTATATTCACATATATAGTTTGTTAACAATGTTTTTTATCGTAAAATAATAAAAAATGTTTTTAATGAAATTAATGAATTGGAAACTAATCTCATTCTGTAGTATAGTACTTCAATTTATGTTCAAATATCGTTTAATGATTAATTTTAAGCACGACTTGAAGAAAAGTAAAATGTGTATTTTCAAAAAAAGATTTATTGTTGTGGTGGTGGTGTTTCTACAAGCGTTGACTTCGAAATGCATGAGAAAGATACGTACAATGTTAGTTGTAGGTCTATACTTGGGGAATTCTCTTTGCCTTCCGAAGAAACATAACAGTATTACAGTTTCGAATCTGTCGTCTTCGATCTGGAGTAGAAATGTCGACTCAAGTGAAGCCCTGCAGGCAAACCAATGTTGTAATATTATATCTGAACCCAACGCAGGATGTCTCTTTGCTTATAGTGGCGGAATAGCTAAATATTGAGAAAAATCCTATTCCAGTGTCTATAACTCGATGTATTACTATTGAATTATCAGCTCCAAAGAGTGGAACTTTGAGATTTTTTCTAAACAATGCTTTAAAATCACGTGTTTTTCTAAAAAAAAAAAAAGTGGAAATGAATTATAATTCAAGTCAATCACAACACACTACGGTGTTTATAGAAGATTAAAACTATTAACAAAATACCTCGTAATGCTATAAACTGCTTTAAAATATCTCCAACCCCAATAGTGTATGGGGTTTTTCACTGATACCTGTATTTACCAGTCACAAGTAATGTGATTATCATCATAGATAACTCGAATAGTGTGAGAATTATAAGTTCCTTGATCGTATCCCTCAATTATATTTCAAATCAACCTCTTATAGCAGGGTGTACTGGATATTAAAATCAACATGATGGGTTGCAAAAAAACATACAAAATCTATGTATACAATCGGCTATTTACGATAATATTGAAAATGTCTGATTTTACCGAAACGAGATGAGTGTTGAAACATTTTCTATATCGATTCGCCGTAGACTGTAGATACCCCCCTCCTCCCCCCCCCCCCCCAACCTCTAGAAATGTATATGGTAAATTACGGGTTTAGTAAATTAATAAACGAACACAAACACGTTTTGAACCTATCTGCGTTGAAACCTTAAAGTCATGTGTTGGGCAAACTCGATACAAACAATACACGTTTCGTTTTTTTTTTATATAAAATTATATTTCCAATTTCAAAAAACGCGATTCCCAGTGACAAATCAATTTCATAGCTTTGGGATGATGTGCGAGGGAAAAGTGACAGGAGTGAAAGATATTTTCTGAGTGGTTTCACTTGTTTAAAAAAAAATATACATGACACGCTACTCATAGTGTGAATGATTTGCATCTGGTTATTAACGAGATTGAAATGTTTTGAATTTCCGTTCGTAATCAACTCGATTTACCGATGTCAGTGAGCCTTGCTCCATGTAGAACTATGTGGCTACATAATCAAATAATGCCTGTACGTCATATAATTCAAAGTTTTTCTTTTATTCGTAGACAATTGAGGTCAAAACACGCTGTAAATTCGTGATAGCTCGTTTGGAAACCCACACATGATTGTGTCCAAATATCGTCAATATAATATAAAGAAGTTTAAATCCATTTTGTTGTGAGTATTAGTGCACAATTCACAGTACACCACATAGACACCGTTTATTCCAGGAAATAGTCGTACGATAGTTGTTTTATTAATTAACAATAAAGTTATCGAGAATTTTCTATTTTTCTAAAGTGCGATTGGATATAGCTTTCAAAATTAGTTTCAGTTGGAAACGTGGAAGGCAGCAAGAGGTTGATACGTATCAGCTTTAGTGGGGCGGGAGAAGCCAGTACTATAAAACGAAGGAAATTAATATTCTCGTATCAGTATAAAGTGCAATAATGGCCGTTGAATCTACTTATGGATCAAAACTAGCAGAAATGTTATACATTTGGCAACGCTGGAACGCTAAGGCTAAACATATGTTATGAATAAAGTATGTTTACTAGCTGAGTGTTTCGTGCGCATGTTAGTGAAGTTCTTCACCATGACACGAGCAGGAAATTGAAAAGCGAGAGATCTGAATATTAATAAGTTGCGTATTAGCGTACAGGCGAGAGCCTACTGCGAGAAGAGAACGTACTGCGTGTTGGGGGCTTAAAAGGGGTAAAATATCACAACTGAAGTAGCTTCGTTAGCACTTAACTATATTTTTTTTGGACGATTCAGAATCGTTTGATATTGGGAAGAGAAACAATATATATAATTACCCCTCAACGCATCTAGGTGTGAATTTTGATCAAAATTACCCCCTTTTGTATTCTATATAAGTATATACTAGTAGTAATATTATGTTCATATCTAGAAAATTACTAAAATGCACATTCTGTTTCTTAATTTTTTTATCTGAATGTAAAGAATTGACAATCTATTTTTTACCGCTGCCTACCGAATGAGTTTTTCTCTCTTCATTTTCCTTCCAAAATTCTGGAATTGATGTCATCCCAATAGAATGTAATATTTTTCTTTCTTCGGTTTGCAATCACAAATAAAAGTATGAATAATTTTGTCTGGTTTTGTCACGGATCATCAAATTTTGATTTCCGAAAAGTGAATTAATATATTATTTTAAAGATAACGCGTTTTAGTTTGAAGTGTTGGAGGAAACAAAATGTTGTCAGCAGCGCCACACCAGGATGACCGTCCATGCACTTAACTGTTTAATCATCCTAATATACCTTGATATTCAACTGATTAGGGGTAACCATGGTGGCACCCTACAGAAGGGATTCTTATGATTACGCTTATGATTGTTGTCAACCCTATCACGTTATGGTTGAAGCGCCCTTGTTATCAACCCTATCACGTTATGGTTGAAGCACCCTAGTTTTCAACTCTATCACATTATGGTTGAAGTGCTCTTGTTATCAACCCTATCACGTTATGGTTGAAGCGCCCTTGTTGTCAACCCTATCACGTTATGGTTGAAGCGCCCTTGTTGTCAAACCTTATCACGTTATGGTTGAAGCACTGTTGTTGTCAAGCTTATCACGTTATGGTTGAAGCACTGTTGTTGTCAACCCATCACGTTATGGTTGAAGCGCCCTTGTTGTCAACCCTATCACGTTATGGTTGAAGCGCCCTTGTTGTCAACCCTATCACGTTATGGTTGAAGCGCCCTTGTTGTCAACCCTATCACGTTATGGTTGAAGCGCCCTTGTTGTCAACCCTATCACGTAACGGTTGACTGTCGTGCTGGGCTGTGAAGAAACAGATTGAACTGAACGAATATTTTGCTACCCCTGCGTCTTCACTCCAAGGGTCTGTTATCTACTCTCTCCAGCATTGTCATTTAGGACTACCCTCGCTATTAACACTCCATCTTTGTTTTGCTCTTATCTTGTTTTCCTCGGGTCTGTTATCGCCCATTTTCCAATCATTGCTTCCTGTTCCTTAAAATGGACTACATGGGACCAGTCATTATTCATATTATCTTGTTTTGGAAAACTTTATTTGATACGTTTTTTGATAACATATTTCTAAAGCGTTGAGTTACCTTCGCTGACGTGAAACAGTGGAATTTAATTTACATTTTGATATTTCAAGTTTTCAGCTTCTTGTTTAAAATTTATTGAGATTAATAAAACATTTATATGTATTTAATTATAAATTAATCTAAGCTTATTGTTTACTTAAACGTTAGCCATTAATGTTAGTAAACGCACAATTCAGCCAAAGAAGAATATGCATGAGAAAATATGTTTCAAACCATTAATTTGAAATGAAAATGAATTGATCAACTTATTTAATTCGATACATAAATTGCAATAATGATGGTTCATACAAATTATGTTCAAGCTAGCGTAGAAGTTTAAGTATGAACGTGTTTTAGTAACTTTAAAAAATAACACTATTACGTCGCTACTAATTATGATTTGTTATGACATATTAATAAGAATTGTTATAATTATCTGAACAAATTTAAACTCTACAACCTAGACGAATATTTCACTTTACGTTCAATTGCCAAGTGTCCGCACATTTAAACTGATGATTGATTGACTATAGGCTAACTTATATGTAGTAACAAAACCCTTAATCATGTTAGAACACATCCTTGACAAAATATGATATATGGTACCCAAACCCCAACTATTTTTCTCCTCCTTCTCCGTAGATACCAAAACATGATTGTCTACCGTTGTTTTCACATTCTTTGTGACGATGATGTTGATGATGATATTGTCACTTATTTTGGCAACGATGCTATCTATACGACGAGGGGGGAAGATAAGAGACTGAAACTACTCCACGTGATCCAACTAATTGCTACGGTTCAAGCCTGAAACGTGGTAGCCATGCCAGAAAACATCATAAGTTTAATATTGGTCTTCAATTAAAATCTTTTATTAATAATAACGTGTATTTCAAAATTTTAATTCTTCAATTATTTATTTTCTTTCTTTTAATTCTGTTTTTGCTTCTATTTCCAACAAACTGTAAATTATTTGAATAATTTTTGGAAACACGCAAATAGACAATATGAGTATTGATAATAATTACGTTTGACCGGAAATCTGCCCAGCAACCACTCATAATCGTCTTCAGGCGACAATGTGGTATTTGGAATAGTTGAGAAAGAATGGCAGAGGGACGCTATAGTTTGACTCAATTCATTCGAGTCATGACTCATGATATCGTCGGAAGAACATTTTTGACTCAGGATTGCCGGTAGCGGGTATCGAACCGCCAATCTACAGAATTGTGCATCGTCTGTGCTTAGCACTGAACCATCTTTAATGAATATTTAATTACTGCGTTTTCATCCTAAACTATTATTTACGTTACTTAAAACTTAAACTGCTTTAAACTTTAAAACCATCGTAGCAGTCCATTCTCACTGCAATTTGCAAAACGAAGTTATGTTCAGAATATTATATTATTTTTGTATCCTAAACAATCTGTTTCGTTACGATTAAGTTTGTTTACAATCAATTACACCAATGTCGGTCCTTAATCAATGCGTGGCTATATTGTTTAAACATACCCGTAACTATGGTAGTTTCACGGTAATACGAGTAGAACAAGATTCTGGCAAATTACAGAACAGTGAAAACCTTCATTCTCATCCCAGGCAGCAAGCATGCGCATTACTTAATATCTGGTAGTTAAAGAATGATTCATAAATTTAACACCTGGTTATATATTGTTAAGGACATTCATTTTCCCTCCCAGTACCCGAGGGCGCCGTAAGAATCTCCTTAGCATTCATTCCCGTGAACTATTGGACGCGTGCACAGATCCAGAGGGAAATCCTGGCACACTGCTTAGAGCCGTTATTGTCTACAATCTCTAACACGGAGATGGAGTTAAATTTGCTTCTTCATCAGTCATTCCTGGCTCCCAGATGAGCTCTCAGGGCTGGGGCACAAGGAATTAATTTAGCCAGGCGTGTTGAGCCATTTTATTAGCCCGCGACGCAATGGCCTCTGACGGCGCGCGGCACTTTCAGGAACTTCGCGATCACTGTACTTGATGATAGGGAAATGGACTTTATTCTAGAATCGGCGCAAATTCGTCTGTATTATTATTATTTACCGGCTATAGTTATTATTTCGTTTCAGTTGTCAATATTTTTGCAGTTATACCCAGTTTTCAATCACGATCTAGCAGCCAAGGAAACGGGGCGTTACGTCATCGACCAGTAGTTGCAAATAGAGTAATGATTATATTTTATCTTGATAACGAAACGATAAACTGTAAACAAGATGAATTACACAAATATTGTTTTGCTCATTATATCACTGTTAGTGACACATTTTGAGCCACCTTCCATTTTCTTTGTATTCAATGATTACTTTTGAGTTTTGATTATTAAATAATACTACAATGTTCAGTATTTTTAAGGAATTTCGGGAAATATAAGTTTAAAACGAAACATCTGAATCAATTTTATGAATAATCTAATTGTGGTGACTTTGACGTCAGTCACACACTTCTCCCTAAACTTTGTCTACTTTGGTTTGTCCTCACAGTTATTTTTTTCGTATGAAAGAGGGGGAAAGGGAATCTCATTGTGAATATTGAACTATTGAAGTTTCTATTTGAAACTCGTGTTGCAGTTGTTTTGTAAACAAATTTGTACCTTTTTCGGTACGCGCACCAATGTTGGGAACCAAGGAAAGTTCCCTGTTTTCGTAAGATAACAATTCTCCTGAGAACAATGGCCGTTGAACACAAGACGAGGTTTGGTATATATATACATCGTTGATTAATGCATAGCCGGCAAATGTACGACCAGGCACATTTGTCTGGACTAGCTACGATCAAGCTAAAATGATACGCATGCAAATGCAATTTAGTAGAGGTTAAAATTGGCTTCATTAAGTAAGGAGTTGCTTGTCTGTATTCTAGTAGGCCTACCCTATTACTGCTAGGAGTACTACAGAAGATATTTTGTAATTTGTGTAATTGATTTAAGATTTTGTGGAAAATGAGTAAATAACGTTTATAATTACAATTTGGAACGTTATGTTGTTAGCATTGTAACTTTACACTTATAAGAATTCGTTGGTCGTTCTACACTCGTTGAATGAGTTAAGCCCAAGCTGATCCGTAACGTTTTCTCTTCCATCACCGGTGATAACAATTCACGAACATACTTTTCTCGCGGCACAATAAATACATAACAATATACCTCTCAATATCGAGTAGTATAGTAGGCTGTAATGGGAGTAGAAGTGCAATAGAGTGTAAATAGTAGTAGAGTGCAAAATGTAACTTTTAATTCTGGCAAGGCATAGGAAAATATGCATATACTGTACACCCACACACTTATATATTATGTATTCATTTTCTAGTTGACTGTAAACCATGACTTGTGTTGATAATAGTTATATTTGTTTTAATTAATCATTATGTTATTTAACCAGATTTTTAAAGATTTAAATGTTGAAATATTTCACTACTAATATGACAAGGCACAATTCTAATTGTTTGAGTATTTCTCGATGAAGTTCCTGGTTTCATTGTGAACCATGCTGCAAACGCTTAACACGTGCTTGCTGGAACGAGAAATCCTGTTCCCTAACTGCTTTATGATATTCCATAAAATCATCCAAAAGGACTTAAAAACAAGCCATGACGAGTGATATTATGCCCTTTTTCAAAACTCGTAAAAAATTTCAATGTAGTTTCGGGAAGTTTTCGACAGAATTGAGATTTCTTGATATGAAGACGGGTGTAAAACTTTACAGCGTCCCCCGTCATAGGAATAGACGCGATTTTCTTTAAGTTTTGTTTTCGTACGTCTCGTGTTATAAATAAAACAAGTAACAAACGCAATGAATGCTCTTTCATTTTATTAACGCCATTCGAAGCTCCGTATAAAAGACGTGAGGTTTGCAGGCGCCATCGCTATGAGTGTTACGGAAATACGTTATACGTACGTCACTACGGGACAGAACTACTCATATTGATATCGCGTAGCACCAGACCAGCCATCGTGGGTTCACAAGCTTCAATTGTTTTATGCTCCACTATGTAAATGTATCAACAGAGTATGGATGTATCGGATGATGGAAAATGGAAGCTGGTCTGCTTTAGTTTGTTTGACGAACGAGAACTATTTCATATATAGTAGAAATGTCATTGAAAGGATAGATCAATTCCCAACCGGGGTCATTAGTATTGCGGGTTCAATGGGAGTGGGCATGTAAAAGTACATGTTTCGTTGCGTTGTGTATTCTAACCAATAAATTGTTTTAAAAATAAAAAATAAGCATGTTACAGGTAGTTATAATGAGAAATATTCTCCCTCTCAAGTAAACAATCGATTTTCTCTAAAACTAGGTTACAATAAGATATTTATAAGTACCGTTTTATATAATCATAAAGGCGTAAAAAAACCCTTAGGATCACTGCAAATTGTGTCCAACCTAATACTTTGAGTATACATTTGGTGAAATTTGTTCGCGGCCTGATGAAACGCGTTGCCAATTATGCAAAAATTTGAGGAGAACATTCAAACTTAAATGAAAATCATATAAGGGATATAGTGTATATATATATTGTATTCAAGTTTTGAAGCAATTCCATTTCATGTTGTATCATGTAACAAAGTAAGACACGTGCAGCGATGCAACGGGTCACAAAACATCCGTAGAAGTTTCGCATCAATTCTCCGACACAAAGAAAATACACCAAATCGCCTCTCGTCAAAGGAACAACAAATAAATGCACATGCATTTGTTCTGGCCAAGAAAATACAATACTAAAACGAATTGTTAATTTTCCAGATTGCAATTTCAGCAATATTTCTATACAGTTGACATAATACGAAAAATGGACAGTTTTCATGATTGCTTCTCTTTATCACTTCAACCCAGTTTCATACTGAGAGATATCTCTAGCTAGACCACAGACAACCAATTTGCTAGACTGTCCTATTCTGCTAACTACTCATCGCTTGTCATCGCTTGTCATGTTATAAAGTGCGATTAACTATTTGCGGTGTAAGATTTCTGCTCTCTATACATGCAATATGTGTAAAAACCAAACAAAAATTATTAGTACACCACAAGTAAACAAATACGGGTACTTATCCACATTCCTCTGTTGTATCCATGTATACAATTATGTCTCCCCTATAAAATATTCGTGCTTTGCCACTGTGTTCCTTTTTTGATAACATCGTGTAAATTTCGTCTCTATTACTGCTGCCACTCTGGTTCTTCTTTGTAGCGAATGCTATTGATTTGATAACATAACGAATTGTCGTATGTTCCAGGTTCTAGGATTTTTGTTTCAAAGTATTTGTCCATCCAAGTCGAAGTTTTCAGACAGTTCAGTTTCTATGTGTCTGGGAAAAATAAATGTATGAATTTCCCGAATAATTACGAAAGATTCAAGTTTTGATGATAGATCAAGTTAAAAACAATTAACTTTGGAAGTAGGCCTACATACTTTATTCTTCGACAAAAAGTATGAGTTTGTGAGTCCGTGTTGTCGGCAATGATTAATGTACGAAATTTGAATGAAAAATGTTCTATTTGCTGCTAATCTGTTCTACATATAATTGACTGCTACAAACCGGTGGTCGCGAATATTCGAGAGCCAGTCAGAATATGATGGTGTATGTTTTGTTTTCTTTCTCCGTGATCGATATCTAATGTCCCGTTTCGCTTTCTGTTCAAATATGCATGTTTCTCCCTTTCGTCTACAATTAGTACATATTATATAACAGTCCGCTGTAAAGCCGATTTATACTTTATTTAATAAATTATGTGTACACCTGTTCAGTTATTACACTAATTTACAAAGAACAGTAAATAAATAATGCATTAGTAAATAAAATGAATGTAAAGGAAGATAATGTTTAGCCGAGGTAGTAGTAGCTTTCAGTTAATAATATTGACCTACAGACATGGACATGCAAACCTATTGAATCACGAAGGTAGAAAGTTGTTTGTGGCCTTTCAGTGGAATTTTTGTTATTGTTGTGTAGCACGGGCCATGGGCATCATAATTTCTTTGCTTTGGTAAACTACTTACAGAATATTTTGGTATACTGGCGACGCCGTAAGAAGCATAGGTGTCCCCTAAAATTCTGAGAAGAGACGGTCGCTCCACACGATCTATTTAAACGGTATTCAACTCGAGATTGCCCGATAGCTGCATTGTTATTGTCCGCAGTATTGACTGCACCAACCGTGAATGGAATGCGACCCCACCACGTCTGACAACATGCTGCCGATATTATCACTACAATACCTGAGGCAGGAGAACGGGATGCAACTAGATTTAGGTTGGTAGCTGTCATAAGCGTCACTTCACTATTACATAATCCGTGACGACAACACCTTGCAAGTTAACGCGACGCGACTAGTAATATAAATAGCAAATCTTTATTGATATATTCGTACTTCATTGGGTGTCACTCCACTTTATCGCTTTAATCGAGCTAAATGAAACAGTTAGGAACCGTGTGCAAGACAAGACTTGTCTGTTCAATCTAAGCAATCCTTGGTCTTATTTTCATGTTATTAGCTTCTCGCCTACCAATATCGCTCCCTCCTCCCCTGGCGTGATCATGTTGCTCTCAATATCCATTGCTTCCTCCCCTCGTGTGTGTTGCTTATTGCTCATATTGCGATACGGGACTGTTTGCGGCTGCCTGCAGCGTACTGAGATGATAAAGTTATCTTTTTGGACAGCGAATTAAAATTTAATTTAATGCTTAAAGAATCTTTGACAGTTTTCACGAGCGTATGAGGGAGCTTAGGATGTGCGTGCGTGTTACTGCTGCGGTGTTCGCACGCGCTCCAGTGTTGCCTGATGTGGCGACAGAAGTGGTGATCCTATCGTCGCAGGGTTGCCACTCATACATCGGCAAGAAACCAAGCCGGACGCCAGACGAAATATATTAACCTACAGATAAATATGATACATAAATCACTTAATTCACACTCTGACAAATAATGTCTGGAGATTCGACTGATTATAAAACATTTAACAACCCTTACTTTGTATCTGTTTAAATATCTTAATTAACTAAATGTACGCAAGGTGGTGTTACAAAACATTAATCATATTTGCCAATATTACCAAGTGAGCAGAAGAAATAAACAACGCTAAAGATGCTCTGAAGATGGTCCGTATCGGTCCGAAACGTAATGTTTCCATATGAAAGGACGCGGCGATACCCGACAGCCAAGTTTATGTAATGTGTTTATTATAAATGTGTTGGTGATATGTTTATGTTTTTTACAGCAAGTGCTCTTGCAATTTCCTAGTTAAACCCCTTCAGCTCGCCAACATCAGCCATGCTTTGACCGAATATTACTAGCGCCACCTCTATTGGGCAACGAGTTGTACCTTAAAAACGAGACAAGTTTAAAGCCCCAACCACAATCGAAGACATCGGGATCTTTATCTGGATCGGTATCGCCATCGTACATTTTCACATGCTAAATCATCATACGATATAACGATTTTATTGTGAACTGCGCCGTAAGAACCATATAAGCTAATTCTTTTTCACGATTTCCGAATTGCGATTGCAATACCGATACCTCGACAAGTGTGGTTTGGGGCTTTCCACTTCCCACTCACGTACGATGTAATAGAGTAGTTTCAAGTCATCGCAAATACATGCTAACCAGATTTATGTGTGTCTCGGCCGTTTATGGCTAATTTGTCTGTACTATTATTCCTCACGAAAGTATCTATACATCTTCTTAATAATGTCACGTTCGTCAAAGCTACAATCCACATTTCGAGGATTTGTATCAACTGTTTCTTATATTTTTTGAATGCAGGATTATTATGAGTGAAGGGGAAGCGTGACTTGTGCTATAGGGGAGGGGGGGGGGGGACAGGGGGGGAAGTGGATGTGCTCGTTAACTATGGGACACGGGGCCTCGCTCGATGAATGCCGCCCCCGACTCTGCCAACCCCCCTGGGGAAAGCGAGGACTGAAGAAAGGAGAGTGATAGATAGATAGATAGATAGATAGACGGACACGACTGTGTACCTACGAAAAACTCAAATCTCGGTGACGTCATCAGGGCGAGAGATGGACTGGGATTTGCTTTAATTAACTTGCCCGCGAGCGAATTCAAGCGATTATTGCACCGAACTCAACTCAACTTACGGTGAAATGTTATGTGTATATGTTCGTTGTTTTTATTAACATAACTGTGGAACTGTGTTTTATAACAAGGAACCATTATCGGATTATAAATTACATTCTCGTGAGAATTCACCGTAGATTAATTTACTGTTCTACTACGAAATGCCAACGCTGTAAATCGGAACATTTTCCCTACAATTGTCAAAACATAAATATATATATATATATATATACATTTTTACGCTTAGACATAATAATATGGAATACGAACTATACATAAGAACGATGATGTACTTGATTTCTATCGTCACTTTCTTTTGTTGAAACAATAATACCACTTATGACACCAAAATGGCAATGTCGTCTAATTTTAATTTAAGAATATATCAATAAACTTTTAAACTGTATATTTTTTTAATGTATTTTTTCGTTGTAGGTGATTTATTCTAGTTTTTGAAATTAGAGGAACACGTACGTTTATAAAGTCAGCATGCAAACGATGTGAGCGGGCAAACGGGGGCCCGCAGGGAAGTGGGCATGCGTACCCGTTACTCTGGGTGTGGGTGGACGGGTAGGGCTTGCACGTGTGTAAAGCTTACATTCCCTGCCTGGAATCACATGTAAAAACCACTTTCAATTTGAATGCTTGATTTGTTCAGATTACTGAACCGGACTAAAATATACTCATTGAATTGTATCAGGACCGTTCTCTCGGTGTGCTTTACTGTGCGATGTGTTAAGCCCTGGTACAAAATATGCATGACGGGGCAACAAAAAATACGTCCACCCAAAAAAGGGAAAGCCAATCATTTGATCTATATTAACTCTCCATTGGAAATGTAAACATATCATCCAGTTGTGAGGGAATGATAAACTGCCGGACTTTTGACAAGGGTCGTAATAATGGCCAAATGGTTCACTCACGAGAAATAAAATGCGATATTATTGTTCCACATTCAGATTCGTATCTATATTTTCAATCTTTTATATAAATTTATGTATTTTCGAACTCGGTAAAACTGTGTGATGAAATGCTTTACTGCACGTTTGACAGTACAAATTGACACTGGTAAGTTATTTGACCCGAAAATACATCCCTTATTATAAGTTGTGATAAAGTCGCGTCAAACGGCCGTGGCGCTTTCACCCCTATTCAAAACTTTTCCTTTTTTTTTAAATTTAATTTAGTTTAATTTTCACCTGTTTGAAATAGTTCCGTCTCACTTCGGTCCTACGTGGCGATTCAGAACTACATTACTGCAAAAACAAAACCTCTGTCAAATATTGATATATTTTGTGATTGTTGACACCTGGGTTCGGTCCCCAGTCGGGACAAACTTTTTTTTTTCGTGTGCTATCTCTTTATTCACTATATCCATTTCATCTGGATTAAGCTTCTAATCTCTATTATCGTATATCCACCATTCGGGAGGTCGCCGGTTCGACCCCCCCTGCCGGCAATCATGACTAAAAGTTTTTTACGAGGTTTTCCTCAGTCACAAGGCGAATACTGGGATTCAGTCATACTAACAACTCTCGGATATTCCTTTCCAATATTCCAATATCACAATACATAGCTATGGTCACCAGAAGAGGAACATGATTGTCCCTGAGCAGGTTTCCACGAGAAATTATTATTATCATTATTATTATTATTATTATTATTATTATTATTATTATTATTATTATTACTATTATTACTATTACTATTATGATTATTATTATTATTATTATTATTATTATTATTATTATTATTATTATTATTATTATTATTATTATTATTATTATTACTATATATTATTATTATTATTATTATTATATATTATTATTATTATTATTATTATTGTTATTATTATTATTTTTATTATTATTATTATTATTATTATTATTATTATTATTATTATTATTATTATTATTATTATTATTATTATTATTATTATTATTATTATTATTATTATTATTATTATTATTATTATTATTATTATTATGTATATACATCACCGGGTCTCTAACCCAGCTCTTCTGCTTGTCGCGTCTTGCAATAGCTACTGGTGGGCGAAAACAGTGGTCGTTTTTGTAGGACAAACTCTCGCCTCGACAATTGCGCTCGGTCCCTCATGCGAGAATACAAGCTACGTGTATTGACTTCTAAATTGTTGATACCAAACAAAGGTTTCCACCCGTCTCCGATATTTTCCTCTAAGTGTTAACACCGTCGCCGGTTGTATAGAGAATTTGGATGCGAACTCGCCACCTTAGTAAAGTAGCTCACGTACGCAACAAATAGAGATTGCGTGCCCACTCCTTCGCATTGCCAGCTGTATGTAGAGGGTGGTTTAGTGTAGTTACACTCTGTACTACACTACACTGTACTTGTACTTCACTACTAAACAAATAAGTTAAGAAATAAATTTACATTTAGAGTCTACCCACTCAGTAACTTAACTGATTTGCAGTGGGGGACTTTAATTTAAAGTGACCAAACCAACCCTGTAGGCTTCGAACACCATCGACGAGTGAGCGATAACCAATCAAAGATCGCTATTTCAAATACGAAACATATGAATCAGTGATTGGACAGTGCGAACAAATGCCAGAATCAACAAGGCCGATTCAGAACAACTTTGAGTTTATTGAGTGCTTCGTTGCTAGGACGGCTCCAAAGTCACCGTTTATTTATTCCTAAGCCAAGAAGTAATGGAATTGAATCCACACTAGAAGTTAAAAAACTTCTGTCTGAAGCGGGATTTGAGCCCGGGACCGGAAGCAGGGATAGATTGGAAGCAGGGATGCTAACAACTGGACCAACGAGCCACCTAAATAAGTAAAAACAAAAATTAAAATTAAACTATGTACCGTTTTTGTGAAATGAATATAAGTGCATTGTTTGATACGTTTCACTACTTTGAGTCGTAATTTGGTGAGATTGACTGAATATTAAAACGTGCATGAAAAGGACAAAATGTAAATATCGGAGAAAGTAAGAGAGAGAAGAGAAAGAGATGAAGCATCTTTTCATGCATTTTTCAGCGTATGCAAATCAAGCTCATATACGTAATTATTGATTTACCCGACCAAGGGCAAGGTCTAGCTTACATACTAACGCCATTAACTGGAGATGGCCCTGAAGATCACTTTTTGCCTCATTCTGATGGACATTTCAAGAATAAGTAATGTACACCGAAATATAACAATTAATTGTTAAAACCAACCAAGAACAATAGTTGGTTGGAGTTCGTTTTTGTTGCCATTTATTATAAATATATTGGGCCGTATGAATAAAACATGAGTAGATGCTCTTGAGTGTGAGCATGAAGTATAAGCTTCTGCTCCAAGTATAAGGTAAGAGTATAAGTATCTGCTCAGTTTCGTATGAATAACCTTTACCTTATACTCCGTAGAAGGTGCTCCGATAAAAGGAGCAGATGCTCCGATATTCTCATCGCGCGCGCAACTTGAAGCATGCGTTTTGCCTCCCCCTCCCTCGCCGGCCGGTAGTCCAGCTTAGAGGTCTACACGGGCCTAACTATAGAAGCCCGGCCCGGGCCCGGTATTTCAGGCCCGGGCCCGTACAGCCCGTAGTGAGTAAGCTAGTAAAGCCCGGGCCTGGCCCCGGCCCAGACCCGCCTGAAGTGTAAATTGGCCCGTAAAAGCCTGTTCAACTGTTAAAGCAGCAAGTTGATTTTTATAGTATTTGGCAAGGAATACGAACGACAGGGTGGAAACAAAAATTAGATAAGATCATAACGACATTAGTAACTATTGCCAGTGAAAGTATGTAACGAAAAGAATTACAACAAAAATGTTGTGACCGGAAGTTTATACTATTTCGGTTTTGTTTTAAGTTTCGGAAATGTTGATAAAATAACATTACATTTATTTCATTTCAATTACTGATTACAAAATGAAAATATTAAAAGAGCCTGAAAAATCCCTCCTCGTTCAGTGATATGTAGGCCCAGGCTCGGCCCGGGCCCGTCTTAATAAAGATATCAAGGCCCGTAACTGGGCTCGCGGGCCGACCCCGTATACCCGTGCAGACCTCTAGTCCAGCTAGCCTAGCTGCGTAGTATAGGCGTCATGAGCCATGGTTTTATTCCGTAATCGTCATCTCCCAAAACCACGGCATTTGCAGCTTGCTCATTTTCACTTGGATATCGGTGTTTTTCCATATTCTACTATCGTGTACTGAGCCGGGCCAGCTAACGTCAACACTAGTAAATATTTTCTTTTACATTGCAAGCAAGTAGCTTGCACGTTCAGACTTACAAACCCCTTCATATGCTCGTACTTATCTCCATACCCAGCTGGTTGAAGAATCTTTACATGCGTGCTATCAATAACACCTATAGCGATAGGGAATGCGTATTTGTTTTGCCATTGGAGTTGAGCTTCGTGTCTATGACATTTTCAGTAGTAGATGGCAATTTGATCCAAATATGGGCTTTTTCAATAACTTTTCCCATAACTTTCCATAGAGTTTTTAAAATAGTTGATTGATGCACCCCAACCATTATCCAATCCACTTTTGAAACCCTGGATCCGCCATATCTTGGAAAAGTTTTCATTCGGTGCTCTGGCGAAAGGGCGCTGCCTCTAGTTTCATTGCTTTCACCAAGAAAATAATAAGCAATCAAAGTAAATTTTCTTCATTACAGAGGAACTTATGTCTAAAATCACTATTGTGAGGAGACACACGAGGATTATGTCGCTTTTCAGACCGCACACGAAGCACATATTCGGTCAAAACTCAACCCAACCTCACTGTTGAGTCTGCTACTGACTAGATCCAGTTATTTTGGAGCAGATGCTCAACATCAGAAGCAAACACTTCCCTTTATTCATACAAAATACTCCCAAGCGTGAGCATGAGGTGAGAATGTGAGCAGGTGCTCCAATTCCGAGATGAGTCTTGAGCATAAGCTTATGCTCCTACTTTTATTCTTACCAAGCGAAGGTTTTGCTCACATTTCCGCGAGTATAAGGTAATGCTCACTTTTATTCATCCGGGCCATTAAGTTGTTTGGCCCTTACAAGTTGGTTTATAGTTACCTTTAGACTTTACGCCTACATATGGGGTTGGGGTGTCGAGGGGGAGATTTCGAATGTGTAACAGCCATATACTTAATTTATTCATTTTAAAAACACTGCTTGCCCTAGAAATTAGCTATTATATAAAGAAATACAGATCTCTATTGGCTTACACTTTTATCCATCAACACATACATCATAACTTCAGCAACAATAATAACAATAAATAACAATACACACGAAATTTGCTGCAAGAGCAATCGTCAATATTTAGCAATTACAACCTGAGATTGAAATCGACCGCTACTTCCCCCTCCCCCCGTTAGAGAGTAGAGTAGGTCACTTACAACAAATGACAATTATACACAAGTTATACTTGTAGGTACATGAGGGATGGTTTCAGTATTCCTGTCTTGTCATACATTCATTCACACTTCTTGCGATGGAGTTTTCTTATCTAGCTTGATAATGAATTCATGCAAACTTCACTTTAAAGAAACCTTTTGTGAATCGACTTTTGTAATTGAGAAGCGCAGCGCAACGTCGCCTTCATTTCATTCTTTGCTACGGGGAACTATTTCAACTCCATGTAAGATAAGTTAGTTTTAATTAAATTTGCTGCGCGATGCAGTGCGAGCTGTAGCCTCGAACGTAGCCGCCGTGTCCATTGTTACCAACTACTGGGGGACACGTTGAGGTTATAATGAAACAAATTTATTGTTAATTCACTTTTTTGTTTTCACTAGATTTGCATGGATTTTTTTTTCTTTGCATAAACAAGTTTCGCTGCGTTATTTCGTCCTAAGTGTTCGGGGGAAGTGGCAACGCGAACTGTCGCATCCTTTCTTCTGAGCGCCATCAACTTAAGTGGAAGTGATTACCTATTATCTACTCCGTCGCTTCAGCCTCCAAGGTTTGGTTAATCCCCCTCCACCCCCCCCCCGTCCCCACTCCTCCTCCCACCACCCGCTCACACCAACGCCCCCGCCGAAGCTGCTCATTGTTGTAGGGCAACGTAAACATGAGGCGGTAGAAAAATTCTCCGAGCCAAAAAACTTTTAGTGAAATTATCCATTGCTCTTAACGGGTGTTTGATGTTTCCCGTTGCTTCCCCTGTGTTGGTTGAGTATTCAAAAGCTACTTACCTCAATTATTGTGCTGTGCCTACATTTCTTGCTTCATAATGCGCCAATTCATTTGGCCGCAATCTCCATAATGTGCCTCACGCGCACGAACACGCACACACGCACACGCACACGCACACGTTCATTGACACTGATGCATCAAATATTGCTTCTTCATGTCCCTGTGGATACATACTATAGTTTTATGCAATATTATCTAACACAATGGACGCAAACCGAAATTGCACCAAAGGCTAAGCACACCTCTACGGTGTGAAAACTCGTATATTCTCATTATTTTTATTATTATTATTATTTTTATTACTTTTATTATTATTATTATTATTTTATTGTTGCAATACATACAAACTCGGTCAAAACCGGCATAAACATGTTGTACGGACACAAATGTCAAGTATTTCCATGTGTTTACCTTATTAAAATCTACTTAGAACTACTTAATATATCTTCTTCTTCTTCTTCTTCTTCTTCTTCTTCTTCTTCTTCTTCTTCTTCTTCTTCTTCTTCTTCTTCTTCTTCTTCTTCTTCTTCTTCTTCTTCTTCTTCTTCTTCTTCTTCTTCTTCTTCTTCTTCTGCTTCTCAAATGCCCACATTTGGCTATACTACTTAATATATCATTGTCCACATTATTTTTTCCAAACCGAACTGTGGATGCTATGTACGGTCGTGGCCGATTTGTACTCATCCCAGCATTCGCTCTTTGTACGGTGGAAACCACGAAAACCACCATCGGGATGGAGAACTTCTTGAAGTCTTCATTCTTCTTAGTTCAAAAATTTTCGCACTATCCTACACGTGTTCAAAATAATTGCTTTTTGCATCTCGATGTATATGTTCGGTTGGAGACCAATTAGTTTAATACTGTCATGGAGTTTACGTGGAACAATGCCATTTGCTGATATAATTAACGGTATAACAGTTACATTATTCTGCTTCCACAACCTTTTTATTTCAATTGATAATTCCTTATATCTGTTTATTATTATTATTATTATTATTATTATTATTATTATTATTATTATTGTTATTATTATTTTTTTTTTTTATAATTATTATTATTATTATTTTTATTATTATTATTATTATTATTATATGCAACCCACTGTTAAGCTAAGGTTTTAGCTTAGTGGGAAGTCTTATTTAATACGCAAATAAAGAAATAAACGATTATTACAAAAAAAAATTATTATTATTATTATTCATTATTATTATAAGTAGTATTAGTATTATTTAAATAACAACAACAATAATAATTGTAATAGTAAGAATAATTTAAAGTTATCAATTTGTAAACAAATATTTGGATTCTTAAAAATGAATGATTTTTTTTACGGCAAGCCATGTCGTGTCATGTCATGTCATGTCGTGTCATGTCTTGTCACCAATGCTATTGTGATGCACCAATATTGTCTGGGTCTGTTGACCTAGTAACCTTTAGACACCGTGTCGCGGTATCATGGTAAAACGGCTAGAAATACAGGAGTACGTGAACATTGCTGCTGTGTATACACATTACCTACCAAACGCGACAATGTACTCTTTTCGTGTTTTCGTGTTTTCTTGTTTAAAAATACTGTTGACACCGTAACTGCTCCATAATTGGCACCATAATCACCACAATCACCACGATTGGCACCATAATCACCACAATTGGCACCATACTCTCCACCATTTTATTAGTAAGGACCCACTTTCTTCAGACTGTATGGTGGTACTGTATGTGACTGTATGATCGCATTGTTTGAAACTGTATGGAGATACTGTATGGGATTTTATTGACGCTGTAATGGGACTTTAATGATGGCACTGAATGAGACTGTATGACGACACTGTATGGGACTGTATGACGACACTGTATGGGACTTTATGGCACTGAATGCGACTGTATGGTGGGACTGTATGACGACACTGTATGGGACTGTATGACGACACTGTATGGGACTGCAATATCATCACAACCAACGTACCCACACACAGTATCTAAACTGTCTAGTCCCATGTATTTTTACACGAAATGCAGTAAGTATGGTTTCTGAGAGTTCATTCCGTCTAAAACGCATAAAAAGACAATGAACATTGAATTACAATTCAGAACTTTCCTTTAGCACATGGTCGCAGTTGGATATAAAATGTTTTCGTATTGAGTATTGAACAGAAATATATAAGGTTGAATCAAACCTATATTAAAATCAGTTGGCATTTCCCTACCCGAAACAACAAAGTGGATTCGGCGCGCAGTAGCGAGAGGCACGATTTTTGTAATTTCCGTTTATATTTCTTTCATTAACTGTTTGCTTTCTTTATTTTCGAGTTTATGTGAGTTTAATTAAAAGGAAAAGTGGTCCATTCTTATCTGTTCTAATAGGACAATAAACTTTTTGACAAAAAAGCTACCCTAGTGTGCAACGAGGGCGTTAGCGAGTCCAATATTTGTCGTTTTGGCGGAGATTGCGTCTGGCACAGATGTAACGGCAAGATATTTTGGCAGCTTCCGATGCGGTCCATCAGCGACCCCACGAGGTGCGCAGGCCCGCGACACACGACTTGGCTCACTGACAAAAGACCTGATTGAAGTTGGACCAATTTCGTTGTACACGTACATTCCTGCGCGGAGAAGCTTTTGAAGCGGCCAGAGACGTTCCGGGGGTTGTGAAATGGGGTGGGGGGAATAAGGGAGGGGAGATGACTTTTTCCAAGTTTTACCTAACTAGAAGCTCTGTTAGCAAACTTGTTTTTTTACTTTAAGACGTCAATTGTTTGAATGCGAAGGGGCCAGAGATTGTAAACACCAGCTCGGCTGGTCAAGAGCTTCAGCCTTTTTCAGTTCTACTCTTAACACTCGTGCATTGTGTCCTTTCCTCCAAACATGCTGGTAAATTAACGAGCGTACTTACAGTTACCACTCCGAACGTAGCAGACGTACCTTAAACGTATCCAGAACGTGTGAAGTAGCCGCATATTGGGTAATTCGCCATCTCAAGGACGAATGATCATGACGTCACGATCAAACATGGCGGCTACAAAGAGTATTCGTGTGGTCTTTGTTTGCAATATCGTCCAATCCGCACGAAGCTGACGAGCGCGCGCTACGTCAGTACTCCTTGGCTCTAGGGACAAGTTTTCCCGCTAGGCGCGTCTCTAAGCTGTGCGATCGCGAATTATAATGCGGCGTTCTGCTTGTGCCAGGTTTGTGAACGATTGTCTTGCATGATGGTGGTACCTTCCAGTTTACTTGTCGTGTAGAAGTGAGCTTACCAATAATCTTAAGATCCAGTCAAATACGTGTGGTATACGACAGGTCTTGTGTGTTGATCACAGACGCTGGTTCCGAGTAGTAGTAGTAGTAGTAGTAGTAGTAGTAGTAGTAGTAGTAGTAGTAGTAGTAGTAGTAGTAGTAGTAGTAGTAGTAGTAGTAGTAGTAGTAGTAGTAGTAGTAGTAGTAGTAGTAGTAGTAGTAGTAGTAGTAGTAGTAGTAGTAGTAGTAGTAGTAGTAGTAGTAGTAGTAGTAGTAGTAGTAGTAGTAGTAGTAGTAGTAGTAGTAGTAGTAGTAGTAGTAGTAGTAGTAGTAGTAGTAGTAGTAGTAGTAGTAGTAGTAGTAGTAGTAGTAGTAGTAGTAGTAGTATTAGTAGTAATAGTAGTAGTAGTAGTAGTAGTAGTAGAGCATCTCCACTTCCATACTTGCTTTGTGATAACGATCATGTGAGCTAGGATTTCGTCATCACAACTGTCCACGACAAACACACTCACAGCGGCGCTAACGTCAAACTCGACTCTTTTATGAGTGAAGCAATTACTTGTAAACAATTCCTCGGTATACGAATTCCAGCAAAGCGTGCACGGAAATATTTTCAACATCAAAGTATACATTGTTCTTTTCACGGTTTATCACGCGTTGCCAGTGGAAACCCCTCATACACTCGTCATCCTTCACGGCTTCACCGATCAAACATGATGTTTAGCCAGACGCGTCGCGTTGGATTTGATCATTTCACAAGCGTGGTTGGTGGTTTTTAGAAGGGGATATAGGTATAAACAAAGCAACAAACAACTGTTTGTTGTAATATAGATTTAAGTTTTGTTTTTATTTTTGATATTGGTGTTATTATTATTACTGATGTTGTAGAACTAATATCGCGCTTAATCATTTTATCATGAGTAGCTATACGAATGTATGACGTATGGGTTTGTCTCATAATTCTTGTTATTATTATTGTTATTATAACTCTGAAAACAGGTGTTGACATGTTATAACATAATACACATAACATATTTCCACGCGCACTTTAAGGAACTTCCAGCCGCCTCCTACGGTTTTTATTTTTTATTGATGAGTTTACCTTTTATTAGTTATTACATACAATGTTCACATATAAAACAAATACCAATTTTAGACAAAGTATACCCTTATTGTTTTTTACTTGTACGTTACTTAAAACTACTTGCTCGCTGCAAGATAAATGTGTGAAGGTTTATAATATGTTTTCGTCTTTTTACATACTTTTCTTTATGCGACGAATTTTGGAAAAAAAGATATGTTCACCATTTTTTTGGAGTATGAATTTTTTCATGAACCGGGACAAATGGTTGTTTTACACCAGGGGAATAAACAATTCGTATACAAAAATAGTGTTGGTAGATATCGTTTTAACAATGTTTATCGCATAAAAAAGTCTTGTTAAAGCACTGAAAAAAATACGAAAGTACGAACCTTCCACAGTTTCATCTTGCACCGAGCAAGTAGTTTTCAGTAACGTGCATGTAAAACGTAACATCGAGGCTGATGGTATATGCGTTGGCCGATATTTGTGTCAGTTTTATATTTGAACATTGCATAATATGCCATTGTAGGTTTACTATTCACAAGTATCATTTTATGGATATCTTAAAAACGAAAGAAAGTGTCTGGAATATTGTTATTACTCTGGTCGTGGCCGGTATCTCGTAGCCGTCCGTCCAAGCTTTCGCTCTTGTACGGTGGTGAAATGGAAACCCACCATCAGGATGGATGTTGTCTCGAAGTCTTCATTGTTCGAAGTTCCAACATTTAGAAACTATCCCACGAGTTTTCGTTATTATAGTTTTTTTGCATCTCGATGTTTGCTTTGTTCGGTTAGTGGTGTACTTGTTTACTATTATTATTATTGACACATTGCATGTGGTAATTTACTGTTTTCGAGGAGGCTATAATTAATCATGTAATATTTTCAAAGCAGGTAATACAAAACCGATAGTTACAATGTGTTTATAATGTTGTGGACATTCCGCGAAGAATAAAAATATTCCACTCTCTTCGTCGCTGGGAATATAAGTTACAGCTAGACAATTTCTTGCAGTTCTCTTGTACAGTACAATACGTTGTTTGTAGATGCTCAAAGTCATGTCCACACCATCAACTAAATATGCTAATTTAACTAAGAGTTTATCTTTGTACATATAAAGCTTAATGCAGGCCTAAAGGATGCACTTAAGTAGTCTCCGGAGCGTGGAGGAAATGCCCCGACATTATGGCTCACAGTTAAGCTGGGATTATACAGTAATCACGTCTTTTACAAGTAATGCTAGATCCGCATCAGCTTGCATATATTCACAGACATATCGGGGAGATTTTTCTTCAGGAATTTAATACAATCTAGCTTAAAATCTTGTGTTTACATTCCTACACAGATAAAATGGAATGTTGAAGTAACTAAATGTTTAATTAAGCTTGGTATTAAAGTAATGCTTAGGCATACTTGCGTCTGGCTTCCTTAAATTAGATTTAGTGCGATTCTAAAATCGGCTAAGTCTTTTAGAGAGGCGAGAGTGGAAGACTGACAGAGGTAACTCATTTAAAGCATGGCTTGTTTTTGTTGACGGTAAACTTTCGCTCAGAGAATACTTGTATTGTTTTAGTTTTTTTTTATACATTATTAACGCAATGTACTTCTTCGGTTTCGGTTATCTCGCATTTGACAAAGTGTTAACTAAAACTCTTCGTTTGAATACAGGTTTTTCGAATGTGTAATATTATCTCTGATATAATAATTATTTTTAAACTAGATTTACAAAGTTTGGATTTATTAGAGATAATCCAATCAAACGAAAGTATGTTTAGTGCGATTCTATTAGTATCTTTTATATGGATGTGAAAATGGACTGTATGGGGCGCTCTCCGATGCCCCACTCTCCGATACCCCACCAATCTTTTTAGTCTCCGATACCCCACTACCTGAACCTTGTTAGTCTCCGATACCCCACTACCTGAAGCCCCATCTACCTGCGCACTTACCTGCTCAAGAAGCCCATGCTACACCACGTAAAATAAGCACACGCGGTAAATTAAAATATTATAAAATGCATTCTCTATTGAACAGTCGTGTTTCGTGTTCAAACTAGCCTGTATTATTAAAGGGGATATTCCCCCCCAATATAATACTACCCTAAATGATAGTTTAAACAATTATATATTTAATATGCATTTTTTAAATGTACTATTATGTAATCGTTTGTAACTCAGTTTTTAAACTGAATAAGATAGACGTTAAATAAAGAAATTAAAAATAATTAAATACATTCCTGAACTTTGCAAAAATTTGCGTTATAATATTTCACTCAAAACGTAGATGATTTACTGAAAAGGTAGCCGAGTATGCCAATGACAGCCAATATTTTTTGGGACCAAAATCTTTCACGGTAAATGGACATAATAGATCGTCCCATGTTATTTCTTCTGAAATATTTTTACCAAGTTTGGAAACTGTTCTCACCTGTGCTGCAAATACCAACATCTGACTCAAAATAATGATGCACGCACGTTGTGTGTCGAGGAATAAGGGGGTCGAGGGGGGGGGGGGTCAGTGGGTCAAAACGCCTTGAGTGGGGTGAACTAGGAACAAGAAGTGTTAGGTATGTATTACAATTACTCGGTTTTAAATGCAAAAGTAGTTTATTTAATGTAATTATGTTATACAAAATAAGATAAACTTAAATGCTATACACTAATAAGAATTGAAATGTGAAATACTGTTAATCTAATATTTAGATTGTAATTATGTTTATTTCTTTACTCATGTCGATAACAATCAATGTAATTTGATTTTTCTCGTCATTTCCATCCAAAGACATGTTATTTGAAATGTAACCAATCCATTTATTCACAATGGATGTAGGACACATAATACATTTTATGTATTACTCAATGTAATGTATTACTCATTACTCTTGTATTTATGTATTTATGTGTACTCAATGTTCGATTGTGTTTTACAGTATCTGTTAGAAACATCTTCAAAAACACTTTCATTATTTAAAAAAATGTGGGGGTTTTATTAACGTTGGGCCACGAATGAAAGGGATTTAAACAAGTAGTATCAATAATCAAACTTGGGTCTTAGTACAGTTGTTTATAAAGAGCCAAAACATTATATTTTCCTGTCAAATAGCTTAACGAACTAATTCCAATAATATTTAGGCCTATTATAACATAGACAAGACTCAACAAAGATTGAATAATATGCTTGAATACGGAAAGACTTTGGTGAAAAGTTAGTACTTATAGGCCTACACAATATTTAACTAAATTTACGTCTATACAGGCCAATAATCAGTTTGAGAAGACTTCAATATACCATGTAGTTTTAACTATTTGAATTTACCGCGCAGTGAACGTGCGCTTAAAATGCGTGGTGTAACACGGGCTTTAGAAAACCGGTAGAGCAGGTAGGTGGGGTATCGGAGAGTGGGGTATCGGAGACTAAAAAGGTTTTGGGGTGGGGGTATCGGAGACTAAAAAGGTTGGTGGGGCATCGGAGAGTGGGGCATCGGAGATGTCCCCGACTGTATACTCTCCAAGTCCAGAAATTAAATTATTATAAGAATTATCTGTGCATTTGTAATAGAAGTGATGTGAAATTTGGCACACAAGACCCTTAATAGTAAGAAAATTGAAAAATTGATTGTCTGATCATCCAGATGCTTTTAAAATATTAACCATAATTTCTAAACACTTATTCTTCACTTTTTGTATTTTTTTTTTTTTTGTAATTTGAAGTGCAAGTAGAGCTCAATACTGGACATTTATACATGAGAATTTCTTCAATCACCGTAGTATACAGAATGTTGTCTGTTAATTAGGGGCTTGGCATGCGATAGGGTTGCTTGTCAATCTTGTGGTGTCTATATTGGAACACGCGGAGATGTACATTTTAGTCGTTAGACTCTCTGTATTGCTGTAGCATTTCAACCTTCCTTACACTGCACGGTGATTTGTATTCTGCCTTGTGCACGAATTTTCTTATTATTTTGCTTTTCAGTATCTCAAGATGATGGTATATGAAGTTCATTTATAAGCAACGAAAGGAATAGGTACGTGACATCCATCGCACATCTGCCGTATAGAACACACTATGCACCAAACTAGTTCAGAAAAAGTAAATGGAATAAACTTAAAGGCGCAAGAAGTCGATGAATAGAGCTGGTAAAGTTATGGATTATCAAGAGGCTTTTCATGAAATCGAGTGCAATATATAACTGCCAAATGTTACCGAAGTCTCGTTCGTGAAAGTTTAGTCAGCTGTTCGATTAGGCCTAACGCATCCACTTTGAAAGTAAACCAATTGTGAGAGAAAATCTTATCAGAATTACTGTTAATTATAGGATTGCCGGATGGTATGGAAGACTTGCTTAACTACGGTAAAAGTTGTAAATAATTGGCCGTTTATTGTTTTACAAAGTATTCAACAAGTCTATTAGTGGCCTCGCACGACCAGCAGCGTCCCGAGGCCGATTTTACCTTGAACACGAAAGTGAAAATACAAAGAAAAATGTGCGTTGTTCATTTAGCTTTCTGTACAGCAGCTCAGCTCTTTAGTAGATGTCTAAAGTTTTGAATCCTATTAAAAGTTTGTAGTTCAGTTAAGCATTGATGGAAAGAACTTCTGGATTATAACTTACAGTTCAATTGGAGTTATTCGATCTTTAATCAAGAATGCCCGATTCTATGGCTCGTTGAAGTGTTGTTTATATTCTCCAACCAACAAAACTTTTCGAATAAAATAAAAATGAATCGTCAAATTGTGTAATTTACTGGTATTTTGTCATAAAGATATATGAAGAAAAATACCCGGTTATGTTTTCTGGTATTAATACAAAAAAACTGGAAGTGTACAGTTAGTTGCAATGTGACACTCATTAAACTAGTAAAATACAATTTAATACACAAGTGTTTAATAGATTGAATTAAGCGTTTTTATTGTATGTATAATGCTTTACAATTCATTGAAATTGTCTCTGTCTATTGACAATCCCTATGAAAATGCGAATAACACTCGATTAATGTATCCATACAAATCTTTATTTTATGTTCTACCCACTCAGTTACAAGAACGGATTAACAGTGTGTGATATAATAATTTCTATTTTACACGCAGAGGAACCTGAGACTACAAATACGACACATTTTAGAGCCTTGCCCTTAAAAATTTTAACCTTGTCAAAATATGAATGAAAGCTGTAGAATCCGGGAGACAAATCTATCTTCTTGGGGAGACATAAGACCAACAGCTGCGCTTGCACTAGTGTAGGGTGATAAAACTGATCGAACGGAGTATTGCAATACATGTCCGTGTTTGCATGTATATGTTTGAACGTGAAAATGTATGCGTGTTATTAGTTTGACACATTACATGTGCTACCGTTGTTACTAGCTTTTAATCATATTTATGATATCTCCATCAACATTGGTTGGTATTTTACATCTTTTTTATGTTGCCCGGACCTCTCTCTGCAATAACAAGGCTTCTATTTCACTTATTTTTATTGTATGTATAGGATATATACTTTGATTGAATATCGGTACTTTTTATTGATAATATTTCTACCGGATTATGTGATCTGGAGACATCAATAACTGTTTTCTCTGTCGTTGATGGAATCATAACCCGAATTGGTTTTGATACGGCTGAGATATCTCATCTGATTTTGATCCATATTGGTTTTACTAGCTCCTATTCGAAGCAAACAATTGTTCCTTTGTTGTCCATTGATATCTTTGTCTGGTCTAGACTTAATGGACGCCATTTTGAAAGATGACGTTTTCTCATCAAAGTTTTGCCCCCTTTGTTACTCGCTTGCTTCATCTTCTAGAAATAAGTATTGAGCGATCTATCTGCCAGTCCCAACGCCATGCTGTGTAATCACAAAACCTTTTACTCCGTTTAATAAGACATAACTCGAATAAATCGTTTTATGTTCCGATGGCCAATGAGAATAACTCGTAAAAGTAAGTTACTTGTATTCAAAAAGGTTCTTCTGATTGTTAAGTGACGCATGGTCTATTCAGAGGCCAGGCAACGAGCTTTATTACAAATGAAAACATATTTTACACTCAACACAAATGGGAAATGAATTAAACGGTATTTCATTATGGTAGCCACGCAAACACTTTATTTGTAATATATCACTTCAGAAATGTAAATGTGAATTGTAAGAAAATTAGGTTGCAAAGCTCTTTTATAATACTAGAAATTTGCAACAATAATTACAGCTAGTCTGTTTGACAGATATATTCTATGATCATAAAACGATCAGTTGTCAACAGTTAACGGCCAGATCTTGTTTGTCTATAATCATTGGATTGTATTTCCCCAATCCATAAGATGCTTTTCTCGTTCAAACTAATTATCGTTCATTTCAATTTTAAGTCCTGAAACTTTAATGAAAAATCTGATAAAGTATGAGCTTCACGGGCTGATAAACCTTTGTTGGTCTTTCTTAAACAAGAGTATGCAACAATTGAGATTATTATAACTCTTTATGAGGGCGAAATACTTCTGCCCTCAGGCCAAAGTTCTCCTGTGCAGCCGAACTGTAAAATAACTCCCTGTCGGTCGATTTGTCCGGTAAGTGATATCGCTGCTGTAAGGTCCGAAACTCGGACTGCAATAATGTCACCATTATGAGAGAGACTTGACGTCCACAACCACTAACACATTGTTGCCAAATGCCCACAAATCACTCTTGGTATTTCCTTTCAAGATCACTTCCCGTCGCTTCTTCTCCGAGATCTGATTCTATACCGTCAGCAATTTCCTTGTGAATTTTAAAGTTTGAAAACGCAACGAAGCAAGTTAGGAGCAAATAAAAAGTGGCTCATATCATTTGCCAGCCAAATGACCAGTCGATAAGGTCCAGACATTCTTTATTGGAAATGTTCGAATAGATTTCGTTAACGAAAAGAAGTAATGCGTCTTTGGGTGGTCACTTTGTTGAGGCAAGTACATTGAATATATATGGATTTCGTAGTGAAATCAGCATAACTTGTTTATTCAAGCGGAGTTTTATCTAAATTGTATTCGAAATACAAGTTATTTCTTTGTGATCTCAAATACCTTACCATCCTCGGTAGGGAGAGTTCGAAGCCCATGGCTAGATTTTATTATTTATCATCACAAACCCAGACCACCGTTTCCTGCTTGCTGTTCTGCTTGTTTTGCGCGGTGTCTGGTCTGCCGGGCTTATTGGAGGTCCTTAGTTTGGCGTCGCTCAACATGCTCACACATTGTAGGCATTTCTTAGAATAACACATTCAAGTCAGCTCACAAAATATTTTAAATCATTTTATTGACAGTTAATACAATGTTTTTTTACTTCTGAAAATAAGGTAATTTCTTGATTCGGCTGTAGATTTTTCAAAGTCCATAGACAAGAAGATTGGGCTTGCAATAAATTATATTGTCTGCTACTGAACATCAGTTTTGTTACTAAGTAATCAGTAAATGTAAACAATATGATATTACTATATTTGTCATTTACAAATAACGAGAAATGTTAGTTTATAGGGTACCCTACAGTAAATCTCCACAAAACGTGAACACTTGGGGACATAGATTGTTGTTTTTCTCAATGAAATGCAATAGAACTCTAGAACCAAATATGATATCGCACTGTACCGAGGAGAACTCAGTTCTTGCCAGCTTACGTAACACGCTTTAACTCCGCACTAACAACACCTTTTGTGATGTTTTACTTTAATTTAAAACAAACTTTGTGCGTTTCCCGCGTACGAACTTGTTAACACGAACAATTACACAATCCACAGCACACAAAGCTATGCTGGAAGTTTTGGCTTTTAACAACCTAAAACTTATTACAAATGTATTTTCATTTTATTAAATAAGAACATACAACGCTGGTTTCAGCGTATTGTTATTGAAATCAAACACCAATTATTAGATTGCTATAGAATAATGCGAAATACTCATACTGTTGTAACTGTTTCAATATTAGTTCATGAATTAAATCCTTTGCCGGATAAGGTATATGCATTTTAACTGTAAACAATATAGTTATATCAGCAAACATTGACATACTAAGAAAATGCATTGTTATTTTACCTGAATGCTGCAATGAAAAATACGTAGATCGTCTGGATACGGTGGTCACTAAAACTATAAACAGCCTAAAACAATATTGAATTAATTTAGTGTGTGTCAGGATTACTGTTGGAATCCTGTCTTACTTTGCTCCAACAAAATGAGAAACCAAGCATTTAAAATATTCAAGTCTATTGGATTGAATACACAATGTTATTTCCCTTCAGTTTATGCCCACATTACCTTCCGTTTCGACTTAAAATAACAACGTATCTATTTATTTAAATGACATACACTGTTATTATTAACAACTATCTTAATAATGACGTAGCGGCTCGAAACTCAGTGTTTTGTTTAATAATTTTTGGAGTTGCTAGCGGTGAGGCTTTAACCTGAGTCGGCTCACTCTGTCAGAGTCGATAAAGAAGTTCTGAAACGAGGAAACTTCTTTATCTTCTCCGAGTTTAACTAGAGCCACTCCACGTGGCAGCGCTGTTTCTGTTTTCATGTTGCCGTCCTTATAATGGTAAATTCTCCCTGTTTCCTGTCTTGACAACTAGATTAATATTGACATTTGTAATTAATTAATGTGTCCTTGTCGTCCATCACCGTATTAAATAGCAAACAACTGTGTCAAATATCTCCTTCCCTGTCCAAATATTTTTGAGGCGATATATTTTCTTACGGAACCTGGGAGGTTTTTTACTAGTCACGCAAAAGAAACCATGGTAAACAAATAAAACATACTGACTGCGTGAATTTTCGGCCTCTTCTCTGCCTTCCTCGGACGCGAAGTGGTTGACGCTCCCATCTCCGTGTTCTTTGTTTGTTGACTATTCAATACTTAAAAGGTTATATTTCATTGAAGCTATTTCATGTGGTTTAAAGCAAAAGCGCAAAACACGTCTGACTTTATTACTAGGAAAACGCTCTGTTTGACGCGTTGATAAGTGAGCGCGTCCATATCTACGAACACTCTGGCGAAAAGATCTCAAAGCTAATAAAAACAACAATTAACAACAATTCAAGAATGCGCTTGCAAAATTTTTCCTAATTTCCATAGCTATTATACTTCCCGACATTGTTGGATGCAATGCATGCGTTGCTAAGAATTTTCGTTGCCATTCTGTCTAGTGTTTTTGCCGCGGTCCGCCACCGTTACTAACAGTTATTGACAGCATTTGAAATGTAATTTCTGCCTCTAATACGTATCAGATAGCGTTTACATTAGTATATTCGTGACCGGACAAAAATTTACTATAAGATAGCCACCTCTCATTTTGCTGTTACTGTGTTTCAGAAATATATTTTCGAGTAACTTTTGTGTACCTTTGCCAATATTGATTAGATCGCGATAAAATGAACATATTCGTAACCAAAAAAGGCTTTAAAAAATATGTCTATCTCACATTGTGCCGCTATTTTGTTTCAGAAAAGTATTTTGCAGTAACTATGGTGTAACTTTGTAACTTTTCGAACGATTTTGCCTCAAAACTGTACACCTTCAATCCACATCGGGGCGTGTGGATGGTCCAAATTTTAAGTTAATCGAACTTTACGTTCGACCGCTATCGACAGACATAAAAACAAAACAAAAAATAACAGAACGAAGTGCCATAAGAGTCTAGTGGAGACGCTCGCTTCGCTCGCTTAAAAAAAGAGTAAAGACGATTCGCGATTATTTTTATCTTCCGTTTTGCAGTTATTAATCGCCCGGTGTTAAAACTCTCCCCGTGAATAGCGACTGTATAGCGACTCAGTCATACCGACTCAGTCATTGCGACTCAGTCTAACCAATGCACTGGGCTTGCTCCGCCATGCACGTTTAGGTTAAATCCGACCGAGAAGTCCTATCTCGTTTAGTTTTATGAGTGCAGGGAAGCATAGTTTACGACAGTTGGGGTGATATCTGTCTAGACTACATTGGATTACCCAACTCACTGTCAGTGCACGGTGCGTATGTTATTATAATAGCGATGATTTTTTATGATTCTGCCTGGGTAATATAATGACTGGAGCACTGAGATGCAGAGTTGGTATCTTCTTACCGCATTGCAGATCTTGTCTTTGAAAATAAAACAGATTTTGAGCCGAGATATTTAATAATTCTTTGATGTAATTAAATTTGAGTTAAGGACAAATTAATAATTTTTCATTTTCGCCTCTTTTATGTCTGCTCCATTTTGTGACAGTGATGAAGATTGACGGGCACCGCTACTTTACCACGTCTTTGCTTGAAGCCATTTTTATTACACTTAAACATAGAACGTAGGGCTAAGCTATACGCAGCCACCTCGGCTAAATCCTCAATAATTTTACTCTACTGCGGGGCTTTCTACATCTAGCTATACTCTTCTTCTCGAAGTAAGTTCATAACAAAACATAAATAACATCTCCGTGGAGACAGATAGCACTAGCTTGGTTATCAAACCCAGACACGTCTTGCTTTGTTGGTTGTAATTCATTCTCAAACTATTACATTATCTTAAATGACTTCACTCTGGTGAAATACCCGAGGTTATTATGTTGACAATGTCGTAATGCTGGAACATCTCTAGTTGACGCACGCCGTTATTGCTTATTGTTGTACTACTTAAGAGGGAGATTGCTCATGCCTGTGTGAGAGAACAATAACCCAGCGTGGAAGCAGTGACGCGAGTGTTCGTGCCGATTGGTTGCGAGTGCATCCGAACAACGAACAAATGTATCAGTATCACTCTTACACACAGTAGTAGCCGTATAAATAGTGTCAGTATTACAGACTAAATTTCAACGAAAGTTACTTGTTTCTAAATTATTTCAATGTGAAGATTATTTGAGCTTACCTTTATTATTTTTGTAATGATTTGAGAACGAATCTTGTTAACTAATTTTCTTTTTCTATCCCTCTTAAAAATATTAGTCATAATTTTCAATTCGATATAATTATATTCGCTTTTAATAGTGTATTCAAGATGGTTGCTAATTTTTTTAAATATTGTTGAAATACAGTGTTATCAAAATAATAAAACGAACTGTTTACAATAGTAAACATGTATTTTATAAATTCATGTATATTTGCATGAAATTTACACCAAAAAGTAACTCTCAAATGAGATACGGAACAGCTATATTCTAGAGTTTAACTAACACGTAAATTAATATTCATTCACCGTGTTAATATAAAATGAATCTCTATAAATGATGCCAGCTTTGTCGTATCAAACAACTAATTCTTGATATTATAATCATGAAATATGCCCTGACAACGATAACACCAAAATTGGAGCAGCACATTATTGCCAACTTTTTTGAAAGTCTAGCGCAATCTAAAATATGTGAAGAAAGGGGAAAAGAGTGCAGAAGTGCAGGACGAGGAAGATTGTGTAAAGGATTGGTGTAGAAAAACAATTGGACAGGATAACTCTGGCGAGATTGATCTTGTTTGGTTGATCTGATCGATTGTGATGGATTGCAATGGTCGTTTATGGAACTAGGTTACAGCCGTGGTTATAGCGAGCGGGTTGGATGGGACTGAGCGCGGCTTATTGTAAGAGATGTGCAACAAGGTTTACATACCAGGAAGAAATGTGTTATAGGATTATTCCCTCCATTTTTTGGTTTATAATTTTTGGATTTTATTTGTGTTTAAACTTTTGAGGATGTATCGTTGTTTCGTTGTTATAGTATCTTTTAATGGCACTGAAATCAACCTTTCTGGATGCGGGGCTAGATATTCTAAATGTGTACATACAATTTTCAAACTGCACAATTCCAATTTCAATAATATCTATTTTTGGATGGTATTTTTGTGTTTAAAATTGCGAGAAGCTTTATTTTAATTAAAATTTCACTAAAGTAAATCCCTTTTGATGCGGGATTAAATATTGTAAAGTTGGAGATAGGCCTACAATTTTCAAAACTGCACATTTTCAATTATATCTTAAATTTATGATCTTAAACGACTGAAATAATTAAAATACTGCGCTATCAGATCGTTAGAATTTGTTTTCTGATCGCATCTTTGAAACAAGTTATTAAGCTACGAACAGCAAACTTTAAATTCTCATTCTCTGCTGCCGCAGACTCACATTTTGTAACATTTACTAACAATAATTGACATAGCAACTGATTTCTTCAGAAAACCGTCAAACCTCTGTTCTGAGTCTTAACAACTTGAATTGAATTGAAATTGAATTGCGTACACTATACCTCTATTAACCACGTGACCCTAAGACTATGACGAGTATATAGAACCTAGTAACTGGACTGTAGGCCTACACTGTTCCTTGTCACAGATAAAAACAATTTAAAAACGCAATATTTCGAACCCTGATCAGAGCTCTTTAACAGGCGAAAACACACTGGAGGAAGATTGCAGTGTGTTTTTTGCCTGTTAAAGAGCTCTGATCAGAATTCGAAATATTGCGTTTTTAAATTGTTTATATCTGTGACAAGGAACAGTGTACAGTCAAATTACTAGGTTCTATATAACGTTTTACCTGTTCTATTATGTTTCCGTTTTAATTATGACGAGCATGACCCTATATTTACTTGGACATTCACAATCCCGCCTATAAACTACCCAACGCCAACCATATGCACCGTTCTATTTCTGACTAGCGTGTGACGTGGTACTAGTAGGAAACGTCTAGAAGTCACTGTATAGATTTCACAAAACTCAAGCATCATCGTAAGTAAACCAGGTTGACTTTAAGTTTAGATATGAACATGTAGGATATTACATAAAACACGGTGGAGAGAAACGCGATGCTCACTCGTATTTCTACAGAAGATAACAGGAATGTGCTCTTCCATGCGGAGATCAGGCTGGGGTTCGTTCTAGCTGGTTCACAGTGAGTGCAGCAACCTAGTATATGAAAATAACGACATTTCTTTCGCAGAGCCAGCGTCAAGATTTTGTCGTTTATTAGATTGGTTTGCGCTCTGTGCTAAAGACTTCGCTAGAGCTGGGATAGCGATCACACGCAACATAGCTATCACTGTGGCTCAGGGGTAGGTTGCGCCCTGTGCTAAAGACTGCGCTAGAGCTGGGATAGCGTTCACACGTAACATGAGCTAGCACTGTGGCTCAGGGGTAGGTTGCGCCCTGTGCTAAAGACTGCGCTAGAGCTAAGATAGCTATCACACGAAACATGAGCTAGCACTGTGGCTCAGGGGTAGGTGGCGCCCTGTGCTAAAGACTGCGCTAGAGCTGGGATAGCGATCACACGAAACATGAGCTAGCACTGTGGCTCAGGGGTAGGTTGCGCCCTGTGCTAAAGACTGCGCTAGAGCTGGAATAGCGATCACACGAAACATGAGCTAGCACTGTGGCTCAGGGTAGGTTGCGCCCTGTGCTAAAGACTGCGCTATAGCTGGGATAGCGACCACATGAAACATGAGCTAGCACTGTGGCTCAGGGGTAGGTTGCGCTCTGTGCTAAAGACTGCGCTAGAGCTGGGATAGCGATCACACGCAACATGAGCTAGCACTGTGGCTCAGGGTAGGTTGCGCTCTGTGCTAAAGACTGCGCTAGAGCTGGGATAGCGATCACACGCAACATGAGCTAGCACTGTGGCTCAGGGGTAGGTTGCGCTCTGTGCTAAAAACTGCGCTAGAGCTGAGATAGCTATCACACGAAACATGAGCTAGCACTGTGGCTCAGGGGTAGGTTGCGCCCTGTGCTAAGACTGCGCTAGAGCTGGGATAGCGATCACACGAAACATGAGCTAGCACTGTGGCTCAGGGGTAGGTTGCGCCCTGTGCTAAGACTGCGCTAGAGCTGGGATAGCTATCACACGCAACATAGCTAGCACTGTGGTTCAGGGGTACGTAGCACATTCAGTCAGACACTATAGGATATAGTTCTAGGAGAATAAATACTTTCATTACATAAATTAATCTTATGCTCGCTACCAACCTTTTGATCACTATTTATTACCATTAGAAAATGTAGGGGGAAATAGGGATGTCATCCCAATTCACCCCCCCCCCCCCCCCCCCAATTCGAACGTTGTATATAGTTTGATTAGTGGAATGTTTGGCTATTTATTTTATTTCAATCATTTGCGACACCTGGCGGAATATGGCTCGTTGGCGCGTACAGGTAGAAGTGTGCGACCAATTGTACAATACACCCTGTAACCCCCCCCCCCCCCCCCCGGCCCTTTGTTAGCCTTGATAATAGAGGCCCAAGTCCTATATAGCATCCTGCGAATACGTTTTATTGTTGCCATTTAAGAATGTTTTCGTTCGTTTCCAAAACGAGATTGTTGAAGAAATCTATTTGACTTTAATTGGTTCTTTTCACCCGAATGTTGTGCGAGAACGGCGAAGATAAAGACGGCTCGTGTGTATTCGCTACTATTGTTCCAGACAGGCAACGAAACTAAAACATGGCAGTGGTTCGTTGGATTGTACCAACTAGCAACAAATCTTTTCGATATTTTGATTAATGTTCGTTCATTTGTCTTGAGTCCGGCTCTTAAATGTCACTTTAGTTGTATTTCATAACGCAAGATGGGTGGATGGTGGTGCATCTGCCGCGTGGTTGGGACGGGGCCAAACGGGAGGGTCTACATTTCTCAAAATACAGCAAGTTATGTTATCTACGAAGCAAAGATCATGCCAAATCACATTAACTTCATTCACTGCGATAAAATGATGAAATGATAAGATGTTTTCCAATTTATCATTCGGGTTTCGAGGTCTGCTTTGCAGGTGGAAAGTAAATGCGGGAAAATAGGTTGTCAAACAATTCCAGATAAAAAAAAATCACATTCACCTTCAATGAATAGATTTAATAGTTGATACTGCAGTTTAACTAAATAGCTAAACTAAAGAGCTCCTACATTCAATTATTTTGTGATGCGTAAGCGTAAAATATGGAAAAATAATAATAATAAAAATAATTATAATAATAATAATAATAATAATAATAATAATAATAATAATAATAATAATAATAATAATAATAATAATAATAATAATAATAATAATAATAATAATAATAAAAATAATAATAATAATGATAATAGTAATAATAATAATAATAATAATAATAATAATAATAATAATAATAATAATAATAATAATAATAATAATTATAGTAATAATTATAATAATAATAATAGTAAAAATATATATATATATATATTGATTCGTAGATTTTTAGGGCTACCAGGTGATGAGCATGTCGTCTTTGCGGTATCAAGCCCTCTCGGATGAGTGTTTGGTTCTGAAAAGAACCGGTTTACTCGACGTTTCGGCAGGTACGTTCCTGCCATCTTCTGGAGTCGATGTTAACGGTAGGACGGTCGGTAGAACCAAACACTCATCCGAGAGGGCTTGATACCGCAAAGACGACATGCTCATATGTATAAGTACACTATATTTCGTTTACATTAGCAACCCACATGAGAGCATTTCGCTATGGCATTTACTCAACATGAGCTCTGACTCGCCTGGTTGAAGAATGTAGATAGATCATAATTTGTTTCTCCAAGCCGTCGCATGCATGCAGTATATTATAGAACAGTAACAAACTTAACTAAAACATGTAAAAGTTCGTAAAGAGATGAAAACAACTTCCAATATTCACATAACTTTTGGAAAGAAAACATCTGTGCAATCGATACCGTGTAAAACAGTACTTTCAATCTAAAATTATCCCAGATCATTCTTGAATCTGACCTGGTAACAAATGTGCCATTTTGTTAAAAGCTAGTGGTCGTTCATCTGTATACTATGCTACCTGATATAGGGCCTATGACATTCAAATTACAAAACAAATTGAAACTATTTTGCCTGACTGGTATTTTAGAAGGTTCACATGCAGGTTTGTACATGTTCATGTACAGGTTCAGGTCATTTGCAATTGTTTTTATAGAATACCAATAATACCAAAGAAAATGTTTACCATTGAAAATATGCAGTCATCATATATAGTTACACTACAAATATATATTTTTTTTGTAATAGTTCAAACAAATTAAATGTTGTACATGACATTTCGAGGTTCGACGCAACAATGATCTGTTATTTTCTTGAAGTTTTAGCTCAAACCGTGTAAAATGTGATCAGAATATTAGTTGTATCTATATTATTGAAGTGCTGCTTCGATAACAGTTTGACAGTTGCTCATTTTGTGTGATAACAATAAATAAAAAGCCAATCTTTGTAGGCTCTCAAAAATCTGACATAACACTGCAAATGTTATCAGTTTGAAAAGAGCATATTATTGTGTTGTTTTGTTGATGTTGCTGTCTGGCTCAGTTTTGCTCCAGTCTAATGCTTGTAATGAGTACACAGTGTTGTAAGAGCCATCCCTGTTGGTATTGTTACATAAGATACCAACTATTACCTAAATTGCTCGCACCCTCCCTTGCTATACGGTCACCTCATCCAAAGTGGGTTTCGCGTTTAGTAAGTTTTAAGTCCAGAAGCTATCTTCTTGGATGTGAGAGTGGGTGGTCATTTGGTCAACATTTTTTATTATTCTTTCCCTCTCTCCGTTTAACGAGTTTCTCTGGTCTGACGAGATTGTCTTCGGCCTTCTTCTCTAATCTTCGCAATCTCCGCTCACATCTTCTCCGTATTCTGAGGGATCACCATTGAATTGGTTCTGTTTGTATGTTTCAATCTGGCTTTTACTATGTTTTCATCTTTTTTCGACAAGGAATAAGATAAACTTGCGGTTTTAATATCGTTGCGTTCACATATGTTGAACATTGTTACGTCTTCTTTTATTAGTCAGTTGATTGAAACCTCTTTTAGACGGATTTTAATAAATATAAAACCGTTACATTTGTATTTTATCATTAACTCTGGTTAAAATTATATTCAGTTCAGGTTCAAGTTTATAGTATTTGATCATATGCTGTGGCGTGTTCGGGTAGATCTGGCATCATTGTAAGTTCAGTCTTGTGCCGGCCTGTCGCAATAGCGTGTGCGGGTAGATCTGGCATCACCGGATGCGCAGTCCGGTGTCCGCCTGTAGCTATAGCATGTGCGGGTAGATCTGGCATCATTGGAAGCGCAGTCTTTCACTGCAATCCAATCTCTCTGTAAAGTTCACTTTGATCTGCGTAAATGAGGCTCACCAAAGCTAATCCTCGATTTCCTATTAACAATAGCGTCGACGAGAAATACATGGCGAAATTAACCTATTGATTTGAATGCCTGGCCCGAAATGCAGCTGTGGTATTTCGGCCAGAATGGCGAGCTAGAGGATTGAATGCGTGGCATTTTACTGGGTGATGCTCCGTGGTGAACCCGACCCGGGTTAAATATTAGTTCATTAACCATCCACATCACTGTGATCAACTAGAAATTAATTACTGCCAGAAAGCAAGTGGGTGAACTGTATTCGTGTTTATTTCCAGTACTGTTTTTATTTTTTATTTTTCAGCTTTCAATGAGTTTTTCGTGTGTACATTGAATGCACTTATACACACTATGAGTCGGAGATTGTTTGCCCTTGATTTTTAAACCAGCACGTTGCCTACCCCTAAGTAAAGTTACTTCAAGCGCACAGGATGGTTTTCGACAACCCATCAGGTTAAATCTCAGTGTGGTAACGAGCGATTACCGAGTAGGACCTCAGTCTGGGAGAAGCTCGGTAGTAACACGTTGCATTGCTCATATAGTCCCAATATACAGATCTCCACAAAATATATTTTAATCATAGGGACTACTTTCCGATCAAAATAATCTGCACTAGATTACTGATCGAATAACACAAGTCATTGGGTAAAGATTTTTTAGCTAAAAAATTAGTTTATATGCACAATTAGAAATGCAGTTTTTCAAGGTAATGATTTCACATGTAATAAGACAGGAATGGAATAAAGCAGCATCTACAATAAAAAATTCAAGGCCACCTATTAAAAATTTCTAACTTTGTTTAAAAAAAAAATGAGTAGATTATCTCGTCGCGTGTAAGATCATCTTTAAAACCGTTTATAGTTGTTTGTGTAAACCATGGAGTCGATATACAGGGAATTATATGAACACATAGGTAATTCAACCAAGTTATATTTCAGAATATAACACACATTGAACAGCGATTCGGTTTATACCAATTGTGATTCCACTGAAGGGTAACGCCCAACGCGTCTTTCTATAGTGCTACAATAAGTCCACAACCTATAACCTGTGAATAAGCGCAGTAGCTTTTCACTTTTGATAGGTCACAGAATAATTACAGTAACATCGACTTCTCCGTTCTTATCAGTTTCATTAAGTCTGTCTTGCTTTTACATTTCACCTGTCTTATCAGGCACGCAATCAGTCTTAATCTTTCTCTTTTCCACACCTCACTTTCGAAACTAAGTAGAATCTATTCCCCCTTCAACTCAACTCAACACATCAAACAAAGTTTCTCGTGTTTTGTTGAAAAGATTTGCGTCACTCCTATACTGGCGGCTAAGTTAAGAGGTAAAGTTAAAAATGGGAATTAAGTTTCTCTTTAACCCGGTGAGCGTGTTGAATGGTGCTTGCAAACTTTGGATACACATTTCGAAGCTATTATGTTGTTCGTGTAATTTAAAACCAGGAACCTGTTAAGTAGATGGGTGACACCGTGACAATGGAAATGTATTTCTTCTTAACGACTTCATATAGTGTTCTAAAGTGCTGTCATCTTATGTATGAATATATCTTTACGCATATATATATATATATATTCCCATAACCAGAAGCAAATTCAAAGAGCTTGCTAGAGCTACCCAGTGATGTATCGCTGTGGCAGTGTTTTCCATTTTATATGCAAGTGTTTTTTGGTTGTTGTGGTTTTTTATTTATTTGTTTTTTATAATTGTATGTCTTGAAAAAGACGACGCTTGAGTCGTTGAAACGTTGAATTATCATTATAAATAAAATTTGGATTGGTTTAACCGAAAAATGTATCCTCACTTTACATATTGCTACCAACAAAATCTAAAAAATCATATATATATATATATATCTAATTTTCGTGCCTAAGGCTGTACACATGATTGCTTAATGAACTATGTATATATAAGTGTATACAATAATTTAATAATAACTAAATTTTGTATAGTACATTATTAAACAAAAGGTGATGTTTTGCCAAGAAGCACTAACCAGATTGTGTAGGTATTAATATTAGCTTAAAACATTCCAAATAAATTGAGATTTCGCTAAAATGGAATTTTTACCCGTAGCACTTGATCGCGAACAGTTCCGCTCAAACATAATTGGAATGTGTGAACGAACTGAAACCAAAAAGCTGCTTCCGTCGTTTGTTATCCTTAACGTTCAATAAATAATATCGGGATAGTTTACAGCACTGTCAATTCTGTCAAGGTCAACTTGTGCAACACTTCCAAACATTCAGCGTATCCGGACGCGTCCATGTCCCGACAGACATTGAGCGAATACACAAGACGCTTTGCAGGATTGAAATAGTTCTTCTTCTTCTTCTCTTCTGTTTATAGCCTTGGATTCTATACTCCATACGGCCAAATTGAAATAAGGTTCCCATTTCTATGTCATGAAATTACTTTAGCGAAAGCATTAAAAAAATGTTTTAATGCTCTGGAATGTACCTGGTCTGGAGGATTGGCTCTGTAGGTGTAGTTCAATTCAATTCAATTCAATTCAATTCAATTCAATTCAATTCAATTCAATTCAATTCAATTCAATTCAATTCAATTCAATTCAATTCAATTCAATTCAATTCAATTCAATTCAATTCAATTCAATTCAATTCAATTCAATTCAATTCAATTCAATTCAATTCAATTCAATTCAATTCAATTCAATTCAATTCAATTCAATTCAATTCAATTCAATTCAATTCAATTCAATTCAATTCAATTTATTCAGTGGCCACATATTACAAATCAATATGAATTACAATACATTTGTTTTTACGTTGATCAATACCTACTGACAGAAGTTAGTCTTGAGAGTCAGTAGGTATAATGTCTGGTGTGCGGAGTACTGAATAATGTTCTAACTAACGAAATAAAATGAAAGTCTCTCCATACGGTTAAGTTGGCAGCCAGTCATTAACTTCCTTGTTACAAGTGGCTTTCATAGCCTGATTGGTCCATCGTATGAGAATGTTAGTTTTTTTGTAGCTAAGAACATATATGAACAGCTGTCTTACACAAGTGTAATACGTATATTAGAATGAGGAGAGTGTGCGAATGCTTGTGCCTAATCTAATCCTCTTATTGTGACCACGCTCGACTGTCTATTCCATTGACATTGTAACTTAGTCATTCCCACCTGTATTGACATATTGTAACTAATGGCGTTTTCATATCATGATAATCCCACCTTCAAAACCGTCAACGATTAAATAGACTCTAACAGACCTACACATTAATTTAGATCTATGATAGAGTTTTTTTTTTTTTTTAATACCGTTTGCCCGTTGTCTGGTTGATTGATAGGTGTACATGCATACACGCACCGTCTGGTTACATGAGTTCGTATTAGTGAACATTATGTGATAAGGATCGATGTTGTCTATCGTGCATCTAGTTCTGAAGAAGAGTTTTTCCATAACACTTTGTGTGAGCTGTAATAAATTATACACACGCGCACGCAAAGTGCAAATTTGACAAAGATTCAATTGGACCACCGTAAAGCATTAATTGTCCATGCCATATTATCATTATGTTTCCTTTTCCTTTAGTCCTTCAAACTGTGAAGCGAAACAGCGAATAGAATATCAATTATTTGTAAAAATAAGTCGTTTTTAGCTACAAACAAAAGATAGAATTAACTAGAACCAATAGTTAAACCAGGCAATGGGGCTGTGGTGGTGTGAATATTTTATTAGGGGAGACAAAATTATATATTGATATTTGGGACGCATTCCCTCCCCCCCCCCCCTATTTCCCCATATTTTCCCCGCATTCATTTTTTTTAGATGTACTTAGTATTTGTAACAGGAGAGCAGGAGATTTATACTGAAAAATCCTATCACATACTGCCTGAACAAGACCGAAGTAGCATACTAAAATACACGTTCATAAATCATGATAAATATTATAAATACATATGTATAATGTGATATTAATTGTTGAGGTTTAAGTTTACACTTTTTATTTAAAGCCTACCATAATATATTCTGTATTAATTATATTAAGTATAATATATTGGAATCCATGCTCTAAATAAACAAGTTTTACTACGTATACTTATGTTTTAATTTACGAATTCTCATTCATAGCTTTGCCCGCGAACGTATCAAAACATTTCTCACAAGTAAAATATAATTTATGAGACAATACATTTTACTTCACATTTTGTTTTGGGAAGGGTAGAAAATCCATGTCTCAGTTTCCACCCCGACGCTGCGCCACTGCAAGTGGTAGGCCTGCATTTGAAACTCGGACTTGGTTAGAATTTGAAAGTATGAAAACAAACTCAACGTCGTTCTCCTGCTTGCAGAGTCTGGTGTGGTTGTACATGGTAGGTAATAAATCAAGAACCCGCGATACATGAAGGGTGTTAAATGTTTGCTCTAGTTATAAGCTTGGTCGTTCGTTACAAAAAACTACTGAAATTGATCAATCAAATTGGCGTATCGATTTGTCAATACGGACCTATTCAATTTCTTGTGCAGGGATGAAGTTCATTTTCTCATTTTGTGATGAAGACTTTTTCGACGAGGAGAACACTATTTGTTCGTAGTAGGGAATGACCGAAGTGATCTGTGGGTAGTTCTTCAACACCCCTGCAGAGAGACCGTACGCCTCACTTGAACTATACATTATTGGATTGCTATCATCATAATCATCATCGTGCTGCTCTTTTACACATATGTATGAAAAGATTCACAGGACGTCCAATAATTAAGAAAGCAATCCATGAAACTTCTTAAAATATCTGCTACACAAAAAGTGAGAATGAGTACAAATCAAGTTAACCATCGCAGTATGTTTACAACATACTGTGTTGACTCATACATAAAGAACGCAGGCGACAGTACAAAATGGAATTTAATTTTTTAACGTTTTGATCAAATTAAAAAAATTGATTACAAACATCAAATTTCTGATTGTGATTTAAGAACATTTAAACTGCACTGAAGTTTAGGAACTTGTATTATTGAATGCTTTGGACGTGAAAAGATAACGATATGCATTATTGATATGTTTTTGCCGTTTTTCAGTTTTATTATTCACTACGGGCGTCTCGAGCATATATATATATATATATACGTATATACCATTGGCGGGAGAGGGAAATTGTTCGGAGCCCGAAGTGGTGCACATACCACTGGTAGGCAAGCTTGATTCAGAGGCAAAATCGTTGTCTATATTATTGAAATGGAAAATCAATTTTCACGCATCCCTGTGGGTCGGGGGTGGGTTGGAGGCGGGGGTGAGGGGGGGGGGGATTTGTTGCCTGTTGCCGCCGCCCGGTGTGTCCTAGCCCCACCGCATTGCAGACACAAGGCCATGTGCCATGTGCATTGTGCCATGTGCCATGTGTCATGTGCCGCGGCACTTGGAGGGATCACTTTCCTAACAGTTCAAATTAATTCAGAATTAATCATCTAGAACTTCGCTTTAATTAAATGTTGTGTCAGAATTACACATTTCGGATTATTTTGTCACTTTATAGGTCACTATGTGTCTATATAAAAAGTAGTTTATCCTTGCTATCCATATTACTGGTAGTGTCAACATGTTGCGAATTGTGTGGTTAACAATTTTCTGTAACTATTCCAGAATTCATTCATTGCAGGGACAAAAACCCATATAAATCTTATATTATATTTACGTTTTTGGTTATTATTACATCAGTGATATTATCAATTGGTGTATGGTGTAGAAACTCGGTAAATACCGTTGCTATAACATTTAGGACGTAGTGTTGGGTTTCTTGTTTATGTAACTTAGTTTGTCGTTAGTCGTTACTAATTATTGTTATTTATTTATATTTATTATGTGTTATCAATACGCAGGAAGGATGTGTTTATTGAAGTGTACTTATTGTCTTCTCTGTTTTCTTTCAGGTAAGTCGAAATGGCCGAAATGCCCACATGACCCTACTACACAGTTGGTAAGAAGAACTTGTTCTCTACTTTCCTCATTTTCTCTGTCGTTAATAAGATGCCAATAATGCGCTGAGTGTTGCCTTCCACAACAATAACCGCTTAAGTTAGAATACATAGTTGCTCCTAAACGTAGGGGCACCCATTGTTGCTAGGGATTTGTTTTATATATGGGAAATAACATGCATGAAACAGGTTGTTACCTTGGCAACAACGGGTGCCCCTAGGGGTAAGGGACGATGAATTCCAGCCTTAGACTCTGACGTCATACGTAGTAAATAGGTTGACTAACGGATGAGTGTTCCCGTCACTGTGCGGACATAACTTACTCATATTCCGATAACGAAATTTGAATTGAGAATGCTAATAATTTTGTATATCCATTCCATTAAATTATAGACTGCGTTCCGAATGAACAATATTTTTATTTCAAATTATTTTATAAACGATCTTAGTTGAAAATTCGTAAATGTATTCCTTCATAGATTGTCTATAATATGACAACATAACATGACAGATTTGTATTTTAGAGTCATCCTCACTTGCCCCGCATGGCGCGAGCCGCCACTGCTGTCACATGTCATAGGAAACATGCGTTGCTATGGATATGCTAACAACATGAGCCTATGTTGATGTGAAGCGGATAGGAACAAGAGAGAGAGAGAGAGAGAGAGAGAGAGAGAGAGAGAGAGAGAGAGAGAGAGAGAGAGAGAGAGAGAGAGAGAGAGAGAGAGAGAGAGAGAGAGAGAGAGAGAGAGAGAGAGAGAGAGGTCTTGAGGTCTTGGGTTGGGGAGATATCCTGAGACTATTTATCACCACTATAATCACAATTCCCTTCATGCGATATCGTTTAGGATGCGTCTCCATCCCTTACACACTCTGAGAACAACTCGGTGCACGCGACCTAATATCTTGGACTGTTACTGTGGTTCTCGTGTGGCGGCCATTTTGTTTGCACCTACTACTGAGCAACAAATAACAATGGCGCACAATATGCAGTGCGAAAATGGCGGTCGACGGTTCTTTAGTTTGGAAACAATCGTTATTGTTATTTCAGTGGATGGACGAGTGATTTAATGAATGTGAGTAGATTAGTGTACATATACACTCACTGGTATAAGTAAATCAAGGGTCGGATAGAATAGGCCTATGTATTCACTTTACTTTACTGCTCTCATTCTATTACTTTGTGTCTCAATCTGATCTACGAAAGTACTTGAAATATATGTTGATGAGAATTAGATATCGCAGTATGACCATAACAGATAAGAAATGAGTTAAGAAGTGACGTGTTTTCACATACCATTGATTTACTTAGGTCTCGTGCTGTACAAGGTAATTGTAAAAAAATCTGTTGTGAAAATCATAGGATGTTCAATTGAGGAAACCAGAGGTAACATTTCTCATTTCAGACAGGTAATATTTAATGCACATTATTCTGTTTTACAACTGAAATAGAATAAAGATAATTGTATTTTTAGAGGTGCAACGCGAACATAAGCAATGCAGTACGTGGTTCAATGGAAAATAAAACAGTAAAAGAGGAGAACGGAGAATCTCCGCAGCCGTCACCAACGTGTGTAGATTGAGAGAGGAGAGGAAACGCACAGAGACATGGAAAGCTAATAACAGACTTGGACTTAAAGACAATAAATAAGATACGAAGACACAGAAAGGAGACGCGAAAAGAACAAAGAAGACGAATAGAAACATAAATGAGACAGAATGTAATCACGGTTAAAATAGAAAAAAGAGATTTTCCCAACGATGTAACTATACGAATATGATTGTTCCACAAACACTGAAACTGCAAATGAAATATTATCAAATTTACATGGAATATGGTAAGAGCCGTGCAACTGTACAAATGTGCAAGTTTCTACACGTTGCCTAATCTCGATTCTTCATTCTGAGCTCGAAACTCATTGGCAACGTTGCAGCGTCAATTGGACGGCGAAGAAGCAAATCAGGACAACACAGCAATATTTGTCTGTTTGCAAGAGACCCCGCCGATGCAAGAACTCACATCCTGCGGTATTAGTTCCATGTATGCATGCGCAGACGGCATCTCTCAAATAACTCCAGCTTTTCTGAACGTACAACTATGCGGATTCCTCCGTTTCATCTTTGAGTGTACTTCTTGTTATTATGCAAGTTGAAATTTCTCCTGGGATTGCACGTGTCTTATAGCGACCGTGAATACGGCCGTGTTGACAAAGTCTTCTTTTCGAGAACGACAGACATGAACTGGGACTTCCGTCAACTCCCCGAACACGCAAGCACAAATTTTATTAACTGAAAACATTTTATCTCACAGTTAGAATATAGAGAGGAGAAATTGATTCTTATGTTTTCCAAAAATCAAGATGATTGATTATTCTTTTAACTTTTTAATATAATATCTTACCCTATAATCAATTAAAATTGATTGTTTGGAATTTTACGATTCAATCAGGTTGTTTTTGTGTCAAGTGGAGTTGCACATATGGACGAAAGGCGATCGTTTTCAAGCTAACTATGTAAATCGACCCCCCGCTGCTAAACTCCCAGTTTCTGTTAAAATTGTCAAAACTAGACCAAAATATGTAACCTACTAGAAAATTTAACGCTCATTCGTATAAATGTGTCTATGTTCTAATACATATTTCCGTCTATCAAATAACATAATTTAACTTTTGTAATGTGTTGCAGCAACACATCATTCACAATTTAATAAGGTAATTTGAAAATCGGATACATTTACTTAATGGAACCGAGATCGTTTATTAGAAATAGCATTGAAGTAAGTATTTTGGTTTAGTTTTGACTATTTTAAAGATTTTTATAGCAGCTTTAGCCTACAGAAAACGGGAGTTTTGCAGCGGGGGGTCGAGATGCAGAATATCACTCCGAAGTGTCACAAGATGTGTTTTGTTTGCTTCGTACGTAGGACACCTAAGCTTTACCTGGTGTAAAGTGTTCCCCTCTTCAGGTGACTATAGTCATCGTACAACATCTTCGGTAATGCTTCCGTCACGGGTGGGTGAGCGGCAGCCAACCAGCGGCCGTGGCTAATTCAAATACCTGTTCGGTTTGGCCGGGTCCGTAAACACGTCATTGATTGATGACGAAAGCATTCCCGTAGTTGCTGTACGACAACTATATCCATGTATATTATACTAGTGAATCTCCGAGACAGTTATATCTTTTCGCTATCGTGATCGTAATTGGGGTCGGGATCGCAGTTTCTCCCATTCACAATCATTATGCAGTTGTACATACGAGTAACGTGATCTTCAGAAGGGAAAGTGTGCTTCTTAGAACAATACCACTTGGACTGATAGGTTTGGAGCTACGAGTCGATTCCTCTGTAATGTAATTACTCGTAACGTGTAGAGACGTGGATATACCGTCAGTATCGCTACTCGCGTGTAAACGTATAAGTACTCTCTCTCTGTTAGAAGAAAGAAGAAAGCTTTCTAATTAAAATACAGATCAATATCCAGTGCAAGTTTCAGGTGCACCTTTGGAATACCACTTCGCCGTCTATGAACTTCACACTGACCAAGAAGTAGCGTGGAATATTGGTTCAGTTATGCATCGTGAACCGTTACTTGTAGTTAGTTGGTACAAGGTATAGACATACCTTCTTAGATATCGCTGTCTGAAGGGGGGTGATTGGGCTACTATTGAAAATATTCTGGCACTTTAAACATGTGTTAGTTTTTTATACATCCCTTTATTATATATTATACAACGATTTTCTTATTAAAGATGGCAATAATAAATTAAATTGGCTATCTATATAATGAAGCTTGATTTCATTGAAAAGTGTTTCGTTATACACGTGGTCAGCTTTCCCAAACAAGTAGACTCACAGTTAAGCTGCGAAAACTTTCGTAATCCATGGTGATTAGTTTTTTTGTATGAAACCGGCGATAGTGGATGCAAGACAAAGAACAACGCCAGCGCAGCCTTGTCACACAATAACAGTGACGTAGGACCTATATAGACGAAGCACTGAAGCACTATACGCTATACACGCAGTTTGTGGACTTAACCTCCAGTTGATCGATCGAGTTTTTATTTGTTTTGTTCGCTCTGGAATTCTCAATACTAAACCAATAGCTATGGGAAGTCACGCACATATTTCGTACAACATCAGTGAGAAATGTGTACTGATACGCTTATATTTCAGCTGAATTTATCTGAATAATGTTGAGTATTTGAAATCAAGCGAAAACTGGAGTGATTTTGAATGATTAAGTAATGCCGTTTTCATACACGGTAGGTTGGTACCTTTTTTACCAACACAAGGTAGGCTGCGTTTACTCTAAAATATATATTTAGTAATACGTTATTTGTGGTTTCAGCTAAAAATCTATTATTTCAACGTCATAGGTCTACAGTTAAAAATATAATATAATTTTCTTGTAAGTTGCGCTTAACTACTTGTTGGTTTTTTATTTATTATTTAATTTTATTAATCATTCCCATTCACTACAAAAGTGAATGGGGGTTGGCAGAAAAGAGCACAGCTCCTAACACACAGAGTGACGGCCAACCCATACTAAAATTACTTAAAATCTAAATATAATAATGAACATAATACAAAATACAAAATACAAAATACAAAATACAAAACAACAGATATAAAAACATAATATGAATGAAAATATAATTGTAAGATAGAACTGTTAAATATGAAGTAAAAAAGAATAAAAAAATGAAAATTTACAAAACAATGTTTAAAAAATGCTCCGTTAAAGACGCTTTGAAGACATCTAATGATGATCTAATTCATTATTCGTTTATTTTCCAATAAGACAACGTGAAAGAATAACTATTAATAATAATTATCAGTAATAAATTTCAGGTCTTCATTGTATGTATGCCAATAAACATTTCGAGATAAAGAGAAAAATGAGATTTGGTCTATTTAACACGTTACAGTACCCAATTGAACGGGCCAAGTTTGAATACCCCTGGTTTAGACGGTCGGTTAAAGGGGAAGTGAAGACACCCCCCCTCCCCTACTCCCCTCCCGCAAACACTGTAGGCTCGAGTTGATGAATATTGCGCGTGTTGTTTAATAACTTCTCCCCCCCCCCCCCCTCCACCACCGTCAGTCAACAGTATAGCTTGATCTTACCACCAAGATATAATCGCTCTTGAGGTATACGTTAAATGTGTCCCACGGGAAGTCTTTGGCTAGAAGTACAATACGTGTCATTAGTAGGTTTCGTCTGATGGTTTCTTTACCATAATCATAATCATATACATTTGCGTCCACTCCATCTGCATAGAAAGACACGCGACCACGCTGGTTCTTGGTAAAGGTGCAGAATACAAGTGATAAATTGGTTTATTGTTCGTATATACACACACGGTGGTGACAAATGACTTTTAAATCATTATTATTTTATGGCGACTGTGTGTTGGTTATATTAAGATGGAGGGCATTAATACCATCAATTAAAGACGGGTGGTAATAACGTGTCTTTCGCATTATATTGAGGAAGTTCTTCATATAACAATGCAAACGTGATCAGTAATTCAGTAGTAATATCGATTGATTGCACAAATAACTGATTTTTTTATGTTACAAACCGAGTATTGATTGTCGTTCACAAGAAACCATTGCATGAATGTTGGTTATGTAGAAAATAAAAAACCGCTAACGGTAGAAATAGCTATTTTTCTTACAGCTCAAACAACATTTTTGACAACAGTAAAAATCTTGTTTAAAAATGTGAAAGTTGAAACAAATCTAAGGACACGTTTTACGATACTGAGAAAAAGTAAAAAAAAAAAATATTATCTGCTATGAAATAAATACTCTGTTGATATACTTTGATTGTCTTTTATATAACGTTACTTATTATAACGTTTTTATTTACTTATTTTTTATTTTTACTTATTTTTACTTATTATAACGTTTATTATAACGTTACTTGGTTCAAGGAAGAAATGATTTAACTTTGCTGTAATACATTTTATTACTTATTTTGTTCTATTGTACGACGGAATGCAGGTATTCAGTCCAAATCTCTGGCTTAAAATCCTTATACCCAAATTCTAAACACGAATCTTCAATGTAAATGTTGCTATTCTTCTAAACAGTTGATTTATTTCACTTCACTATGGCCATGGCTGTATAAATTTACCCTACACCTTCCCGGCCGCTTCTGCGCAAAGGCTTTATACAATTGATATTTTTGGCCGTGTCGTTATCTACAGCTGCAAGCGCGTCTTCCACAAAGCATGCACAGTATTTCTTGGCGAGAACACTAAGTCTTATCGCTACAGTTGACGGGAAATTGAGAATTGGTTGTGTGCTAAACGCGATAAGATTGCTGGCCTCGAGTTCCTGTTGTGTTCTAGAGATAAAGGGAAGGAGTATAAAATGGAAGTATCAGTAAGACGAACTAAAACCTGCAACCTGTGCGATGTGTGTGTATGCATGTAGGTAGACGATTCTGTTTTTTTTCGCGTGCTTTCTAACATCGTGATAAGTCCTGCACAAACACAATATCATGTAGAGTAGATTCGAATGTTGCATTTTTATGCAAACTGATTTTTGAAAAATGTTTATATTATTTTTTGAGGTCACGTGTTGCGCTATGCACATTTATTTCATTATTTATAACTGAACTATGAGTATATTTACCAACCAGAGATAGCAAATTTTTTAGAATGCTCAGTTATGTAAGATATGGTAAATTTTTTTTTTTTCGTGTGTGTTTGTAATGTGCAGGTTTACCACAAGACGCAATTGATGGTAACTGAATATAATCGTGAACCGAGGTCTAGTTGCTTCTCTCAAAAACTGTACACGAATTCTTTTACTCCACAAATAAAAAATCTAATATTTATCGAATAATTTTTAATTGATATTAATAATCCTGAATCTCGCGTGACAGCAACAAAACTAGAATATAATATCGTGCTAGTGCAGTGTTCATCTGACTAGCGTCACTGTGAAGGTGTGGGTGGTGGAAGTGCCTGACGTCATCGCTTGTACCGCGGTCTGTAGTAACATCTGCCTCAACCCGGCACCTCCACCAACTGGCTATAGCGTATGTTCTAAAGGCGATTCCGCCTGCTGATTCGATTTTTAACATTATACAGGAAAAGAAACTCGTGGAAAGTTTTTCTCTTCATTAAAATTGTTTTTGTTAAATGTCTATTTCTGTTCCTGAACGTAATACTGATACAGTCAGAGTATTCGTTGTCAATTAAATTTTTTTTTAATTATTTAATATTACAAAGCTCCGTCTACACAAGCTTCTTGTTAAGCTTGTTTCAAAAACTGTAGAAAGTGGTTGCAATAGTTTTAAGGGGGACACTCTCCATATTTTTGTCACGGAAAATTAAGGTCGTTTTGTTTGTTATAATGTTGATAACGATGTAATAATATTGAACAACGATTATGATTTGAAGAATAATAGTCTCACATCCACATCCACATCCACATCCACATCCACATCCACATCCACATCCACATCCACATCCACATCCACATCCACATCCACATCCACATCCACATCCACATCCACATCCACATCCACATCCACATCCACATCCACATCCACATCCACATCCACATCCACATCCACATCCACATCCACATCCACATCCACATCCACATCCACATCCACATCCACATCCACATCCACATCCACATCCACATCCACATCCACATCCACATCCACATCCACATCCACATCCACATCCACATCCACATCCACATCCACATCCACATCCACATCCACATCCACATCCACATCCACATCCACATCCACATCCACATCCACATCCACATAAACATCCACATCCACATCCACATCCACATCCACATCCTCCACACGCGCAACGCTGCTTGTCAACGGGAGAAGACGACGCAACGCGTGTCAACACAGCTTGTCAACGCGACAAGATGACGCGCGTCAACGCACGCAGGCTGGACGTATTTTATCGCGAGTTTGAAAGTAAGTTTTCGTCTGCGTTGTTCTTGCTCTTGTCCCCTTCTGCCGTATCTTGATTCCCTTGTATACCCTAAGCCGCCAACAGTCCAGAGAAATATTGCCTACAACATTTGTTCTTTCACGGACATGACGGTCGGCGTCTCCAAAATCGAAGCCTAGTTTTCGTGGGATTCCCCCTTGGCTTTATCTTGAAGCTTTCCCGTCGTGCTCGTGTGTGAACGCGTTTACTTATAAATAACGGGTTAACGTGAAACGTCTCTGAAATACTTACACACACTTGAAAACAAGCGGCGAGCTGGAGGGAGTATTCACGTGACGTCACATCGGCCATAATGGAGAGACCGATTGTGTGTTGACATTTGAGCTGTCAATATGCTTACCACCAAAACATGAGAATTTCTGCCCCTATATATCGCCTAACGAAAATAATTGTTGTCAACGATTAAAAGAAAATCCAAGACAATTAAGTATTTATGTTGCTTTCAAGTAATTCAATTTCAACAACGTTTAGAAAGATTTAACTGATATTTTAGACTAAGTGTCAGGGTAGGCGTAACTACCCTTCATCCAGACCTTAGCTTTCCCATATATTCCAACAACACACCTTTGAATCATTTGCGACCTACAAACAATTGCACTTGTGCTTTGTTAATTTTCTTTCATGTTTATACTTAAAACTATTTGAACACTTGTTCGATAAGTGAAACGTAATTTTTTTTAGCCTAATCACAACTTGAGAACATTTATACAATCAAGTTACTGGCTATAGTAAACGTTATTGCTGTCGGCGAAGTACTTACCTGCTGTCAATAACCAGTAAGTTCGTTCAACTGGGGTTCTAAATGAGTACTTAATATATCTGCAACAAAAACAATAATATCGAATAAATAATAATGGTATTTATTTATGGTACTGCGGTCACACAGAGTACTTACTTCTTGGCTTAGGAATAAATAAACGGTGACTTTGGAGCCGTCCTAGCAACGAAGCACTCAATAAATTCAAAGTTGTTCTGAATCGGCCTTGTTGATTCTGGTATTTGTCCGCAGGTGTTCGCACTGTCCAATCACTGATTCATATGTTTCGTATTTGAAATATCGATCTTTGATTGGTTATCGCTCACTCGTCGATGGTGTTCGAGGCCTACAGGGTTGGTTTAGTCACTTTAAATTAAAGTCCCCCACTGCAAATCAGTTTAATTACTGAGTGGGTAGACTCTAAATGTGAATTTATTTATTTTATTTATTTATTTACTCACATAACGCAAACATGCACAATGGTGCGTTATGCAATGTAACAGTGTTAATGCTGGGATCTTGCAATAGGGAACTAACTATAGCCCGATGTTACACTCCATATAATTTAGAATGTTCTTGTCGAGAGGAGACAGCGTTATCGTGGCAAAGCGAATGCGATAAGAGATGGTAGAGGAAACACATTCAGCAATAAAAGTCGCAACAGAGGAAATGATGTAACAAGAGAAGCAAAAATCGGAAACAAATGCGAACTGTTAACGTTCCCTAAACCCAAGACAGAGAAAAGAAGTGATTTTGAAGACGATTAGCAACCATCCTGTCACTTACTGGTTCTGGAGGAAATCTAAGGGAGAACCGCTTCCATTGTTTGGGTTTCGGACCCATTACAAAGGCAACGTGTTTGTTACTGTTGTTACTTAGAGGGGTTTGTGTTCTAATGAACATGATGGAGCGTTGTTCTGTTGGTATAGCTCTTTAGTTACATGTTGGTACTACTGTAGCTGATGTAAAACAAGTACAAGACATTACTCTTAGGAGACGAACATAATTGTTTGAATTGATGGAGTGAATTTCTTTACAAACCTTTCTAGGTGTGTATGTTAATAGATAAAGATGTAAGTTACACACCACTCACAGTAATGGGGTCGGCCCTTCTAGAGACATTCGTTATCATACTCGGATAGGAATTTAATCTCGTTAATTAAGTTTCGTGGCATGAATGTATAAGATGAGAACGTAGGAAATAAAAATGTCATTATTAAAACAATATATTCTCCACGTATCCTGATAGCTGAAGTACGATGGAGCTACGTGTGGGTCTTCACAAACAATGTGTATTTATAACTAGGAAAACGCTCTGTTTGACGCGTTGATAAGCGAGCGCGTCAATATCTACGAACTTTCTGGCGAAAAGTTGTCAATGCTAATACGAACAATAAACAACAATTCAAGAATGCGCATTGCAAAAATTTTTCTAATTTCCATAGCTATTATACTTCCCGACATTGTTGGATGCAGTGCAATGTACGTTGCTAGGAATTTTCGCTGTCATGTTTTCGCCGCGGTCCGCCACCGTTACTAACAGTTTTTGACAGCAATAGAAATGTAATTTCTACCTCGAAAACGTATCTGATCGCGTTTAAATTAGTATATTCGTGACAGGACAAAAATTTACTATAAGATAGCCACCTCACATTTTTCTGTTACTGAGTTTCAGAAAAATATTTTCGAGTAACTTTTGTGTAACTTTGCCAATATTTATCGTATCGCCATAAAATGAACATATTCGTGACCGGAAAAAGTTTAAAAAAATATGGCTATCTCACATTTTGCCGCCATTTTGTTTCAGAAAAATATTTTGCAGTAACTATGGTGTAACTTTGTAACTTTTCGAACGATTTTGCCTCAAAACTATACACCTTCAATCCACATCGAGGCTTGTGGATGGTCCAAATTTCAAGTTGATCGGATTTTCCGTTCGACCGCTATCGACAGACATAAAAAAAAAAAAAAAAAAAACAGAACGAAGTTCAATAAACCAAAGTGTAGATAATGTAGATATTTAATTTGCATCAAATGTAAATCGCTTTAGAAGCGACTTAGTGAATCAAATAGGTAATTGCAATTATACCTTTCTACGTTTACCGATATGTATGATTCAATGGCACTGTTGGATTTACGCTGGCTGAGGTTTCCTTAGTCATAAATTGAGCCCTACTCACAGTTTAGAAAGGGAACTTTACCATTGTCAGGTTTCCTACAAACAGTTATTTACTATTTACTTCAACAATCGAAACACGCTTTGTATGAACTACAATGTTTTATTGATCGCATAGACTTTACTTTCTAACATATTTTAGATGGGGGAAGATGCGAATGTTTAAAATGGCGCCTATAAGAAAAATATGGAATGATTTCTTTAGGGCTTGTTTGTTTTCCTGGGTATAATTTGTGAAAACGGAGAAATGGCGTAGCTTCCAATCCAACAGCGAGCATCGGTCTCGTGGCTTTCGTTCATTTCTACATCTCGTTTCCGCTGCAGAGCTGCGAGCTACCATTAATGCTGCAAAAAATAGAAAACAATCTGTTTGAACATAAATTATATAAATACTTGGGAAAGAATCGCTTTCTAAGAGAAAACAACACAAAACCAAACAAGTGAACTTGCGATGGATAATGCCTGCGTTCAAGGTATGAATACACCTTAATATATTTGAGCTTCACATCTCATATTTTGACAACTGTGGTTATCGAGACGATGAGTGGGTGATAGATGAACGTGGAGGAACACACATGACATCGTTGCCCAAGTCTGGATTCGAATCTTGGACTCACAACCGGGGTTCGGTTTACTTGACCGACGCTTATATTCTAGAGTCTTGTGGGGACAACGCTTTATCCAGATGAGCTTGTGAGATGGAGTTGACCCCTCATGGTAGCATCGCTTGGGATGGTTATCTGCCACGTCATTCTTCTCCGGTCGAGGTGGGGGTCCCTTCTCGTGGTGACCAGTGCCTGCAAAGAGAAAATAATATTTGAAAAATTTACAAACAATTATATATATAAGTTAGAAAACAAGCAAAGCGCGTGAACGAAAAAAAATCCACTTTAAAAAAGGTGTTGTGTCGTTTTTATTTGAAATTGTAAACATGGACGTTTTTTGATGGCCGGTCAGTCATAATTAAGGGGTTGACTGTGTATTTCTTTTGTAGTTTCGTTTTTTTTTTATCTCACGTGGCCTTTATCATTTTTCTTCTTCTTCTTTCTCACTTATTCGTCGGTTTAAATTATCAGTTTCAGTTTCGTTAATTGCTCAACAACCCTTTCACTGCTAACAATTCGCTGCACTGCATTATTTGTTAACCGAAACGCAGAAGAAAATGTTAGGTAGAATAAAAACAGGCGTGCGTGAATTGAACCAAAAAAAGCTCCACTTCAAAAACTGTTTCGTCGATTCATTTGAAATTGTAAACAGGGAAGTTTGTCGCTTTCCCGTCAGTCATAATTTAGGGGTTGACTCGTGATAAATTCAACCCGTGCTATTGAGTTATTAGTGCTACAGTTTGGCGATCAACGTCCAACGGGCAAATTGTTGATGGTATCTAGAGTAATTCATGACATTCGGTGTTATCAACTATTCATAAGCAGATTGACCCATTGCTGAGGAAACATAACTAATACTTTGAGCTTATAAGTATTGGTTCGTTATAGAGCTAATTATTGTGTTAATCTTTCACACGATTAAAACGTATGTGGACAGTATAGTTGTTAGTTGAGCAGTTTTCTTTCCGCGTAGGTCCTCATAAGAAGTGTTAAATGCTGAATGGCGCAGCAGTGTATGCATTACATGCAGCTTTTAAATTATTATTCAGAAATAAATGTGTTTTTATCATTTTTTCAAATCGCATTTGAAAGTAAATTTGTTTGATGATGATGTTGCTTCACGTCTCTTTTATGCGATCATGCAATTTTTTATTTTTTTGTTTTTGTAATAATGTGAGCATTAATAGTATCAAAGTGAAATCCCAGTATACTAACACAATAATTAAATATTGTTTTCCAAGTTCAATTAAACTTATGCACGTCTTGATCAGCTACCCTTTTTTAATATTGACTTTCGTGTTCGTTAAACTGTCAATACACCGCTTGATTTGACGCCCTGTACTGAAAAATCAGTGTGTTATAAAGGTTAGACATCGATTTTGCGAATTGCGAAGAGGGATTTTTATCCTTTGAATTGTAAAAAAAAATTCAAATCGACATTATCTTGACTTGTAATAAAACGCTGTAAATAAGTTGTAAATAATAGAGAACAAATATTCTTGTTTATGAATCCGAGTGTTCCATTTAAGAGCTAGAATAGTAGTTTTACGATTGTGTGTCGTGATTGAGCGGGGTTGCGTGATTTCATCATCATCATATGCTTAAAATTGCTATATATTACTGTAAAATTTTCATAAAAAGATTAAAATTATGTTCTTAGAGAATGTAGTTATATATATTTGTAAGTTTGTCACTATTAATTTTATTTTTAAACGATAATTGTGTTGGTTACAAGCACACTTCAAACGCCAAATCTATCATAAAAACAAAAAAAAAAAGAAACTAAGCAACATTCGTAAAATAGAGCATCAAATTCTCTAGAGAAAGACACAATTTTTATTTCCGTGCAACAATTTTGAAGAAATGTACAACAAATTAGTTTATGTGTTAGAAATTATGCTCAATGTGGGATTTGGCGATACCTGAGATTGGAATTTTTGAATGGTAGGTAGACATTACTAGTTCCTTGGGAAGTGGGACAGAGTATTTATTACTTTTGTTCATTGGATATAAACAAAACTATTTGAGAAGTTCCTTCTTCCTTACTTTTTATCTCAGCTAAACACAGATAATTTTATATTTTTTCAGTTTTTGATAGGCATAAATGAAATATAGCTGGCATTGCATAATTCAAGAATTTTGACTTGAAAACGTGTTTTAAAGATACTATCGAAAGACGTGAATTCACAATATTCATGAAAGAAAAATACGTACAGTCCAGATGTAGATGATAGGAGACCTAGTGGGTGTCGTTTAAACACCGAGATACAACCGTAAGTGCCTAGTCGAGCCGTAATCATGGAACCCATCAAATGGGGCGGGAATCCCCCATTGGGCAGTTATTGGTGATTATCGGTGACACTGGAGAGCAATTAAGGACGCATGTCAACACCCGTCACTACGAGCAAACCAGAGCTGGAATCACAGGAGTAACTAACACATGTGAACTCACTCAGTACGTGTCCTTCAAACAACTTTAAACTTTAGTGTATTTTCCTGATGCACTTCAGCACAAAAGTGAACTAAAAAGTGTTAAAATATATAGGTACTGTAAAATGAACCACACATACATGTATATATATATATGTTATAATTTTAAGAGTGGGGTTGTATGCTTTCTACCTAAGAGACGGCATCAATATGGTGCGCACTACTTTTTTGTATTCCTTATTGACATCTCTAGATGTTGCAACATTGGTCTACTTCTTTGAAAAATGTGGGGTTTTACCTCTTATATTTTGGCAACGATGTTAATTGAGACGATGAGTATGTGAGGTTTGAAGATGATGAAGATACTATTTGACATCATATGAACAAGACAGAACTGAAATCAGTAACCAAGGAATAATACTTTACTGTATATCTGCGACAAAGAGACCGCGACAAATGCCGGAGCAAGAAAGAAGTGCATCATTTATTATATCTGATAAGTCGCCTATAATGGATGGTTCTAAGAGTTTTGGATGAGGAAACTGTTGCCAGCATGAAAACTAAAGCAGTTGATTGAGCAATACGATGTATTATTTGACTTAAATTCAGATACAAGGATCTGTACATATGTATTGGCTATCTACTCAGTTAAATGAACTGATTATCAGCGGAGATCATGGTACCACTCATATGCACCTCATTGCTTTAAACAAACCGTTTTCATTAATGATATTGTCGAACTGTTAGATACATACCAGTAACTAATCGTTACCTCATTGGAAGAATTAAGAGACGTCAAAGATGTACTGTAGCTGTCAGCTCTGTTTTCGATACAAATAATTTGTTAAAATGTATGTGTCTGTGTGTGTGTGTATTATATATTATGTTAGTGTATATTTGTAAATATTGCATCAAATAATTCATATGCGTTGTTTACGAAATGAAACAATGCAGTATTATGAGAGTACAAATCTTCATTTTGCACAAACTCAAGTAAGGAAACAGTTTCACATTAATGGTATGGTGGTAATATTGGTGATAAATGGTTTAAGGTATGACCCTTAAGCTGAGTCAGGACTCGAACCCATAGCTTCGAGGTAAATGCTGGGGATGTCGGCAAGCAGACTGAATTTCTTTTTTAAAACCGACGTTAAATTTTAAACCGGTTGCTTGCTTATTCGTTATTTATTGCTGAATTACTCTTGACTATATCATTTGTCACGTATGCAGCAGCTCGCAATGCTGCGGTAAATGTGCACCTGACCAAGGACTGTATTCATCCCCTTCCCATAGAAGGTGAGAGAGATATGTATACCGGCATATAGAGCAGACAGATAATATAGATGGGTGAATAAATGAGTTAGGGTACTTTCTTCCCATAAAAATGCACACATTCAAATATTGTAAATAATATTTTGTTTTGTTTTGTTTTGAAAGAATCGCTAATTGAAGTCATTTAAAAAATGCGAGCAACCGGTTTAAACCGGCTTTGAAGAAAGACAGTTGCCGCCCTCCGTTGCTTGACCTTGAAGTAAGCTTCATGTGGCCGTGCCGTGCTATGCTACGAACGATGACTCCTAGCCGCAGCGCAACACGGTACAATACGCGCATGCGCCCCGCTCGGCTAGCGACAGAAGCTTTAGCCTCTAGCTGAGCGGGACTCCCCCTAGACTAGACGTATTCCAACTAACTACTAACCAAATTGCACCATTCGCAACTATTTCCATGGCTCTTTTTGCAAACCAATTCCATGTTCTGACTTTGTCTTTTGTGGAAAATAACGATACAGTTTCATGTAGGACATTTCCATTGATGTGGATCTCTTGGGAAGATTGGCAACATTCCGTAGATTTCTCGTTTTCCGAAAGGTATCGAATGCTCAGCTATTATCGTTATGTTTTTATGAGGATCTGTTCGCGTTATTGAAACCGTTTGTGTAAAGGAGGGGGATGGGAGCCAGTTGAATATTGGAACGACGGATCCGACTCCGAAGCTCGGTCCATACTGTCTTATGTGTATTGGATTGCTTCAGGCAGGAGGCGCGGCGCGAACACAAACCGCCATACTCGTAAAGGATAGATATTTCTCAGTAATGGTTTCTTTTCTTAGCGGTTACGTGGGCACAATGAGTCTTTAGTCTTGAGTCTTGAGTCTTGAGTCTTGAGTCTTGAGTCTTGAGTCTTGAGTCTTGAGTCTTGAGTCTTGAGTCTTGAAGAACACAATAGGATTGAGGATGTTGTTTTGCATTCATAAGCGTTAACTACCTGTTTTTTTAGTTGGATAAACAGTGGAATATATTTATATAATTTATCTTATTCATTGGTAAAACTGATATTCAAAGGAGGAAAATAAATGCAAGGTGCACACTTATGCAACTAAACAATAGCATCCCCTCAAGCTGATAGTGATGTGTTGGCTCTGTTCTCGTTGTTTTCAAGCATGGGTAAACGAAGTGAGAGTATAAAAAAGCTTGAAATAATAACGTATACTTATTCAAATAAGGGTAATTGTAGGTTTGCACTGTAGAATGCTACAAGATGGGGTAAAACGTTAAAATAGAACTTGGAAGAGCAATTTAGAAACCGAGTTTTTTCATAAATGCGTACAGTTTTACAGTTTTAGTATTTTTAGTTTACTATCGTGTGTATTCATATATTTCGTTCTCTTCTGGTAGAAATAACGGAACATTCAAAGTAAAGAATCACTAGCGAGACTGTGACTGTGATTGTGAGAGAGAGAGGAAGGTTTCACTGCAATCTTTGAACACACCTCGACATCGATTGACGAAGACTTTCGAGGACCGAAAATGAACGCCAGAACACTGAAGCGTACACACTACACACACACACACACACACACACACATAAATTTTATCGATTTTTGACTTGCAGACCTTAAGTTATTTTTTTACACTTTCTACACTTCAGCACATACGTGATTTCTAGCATCTAGTGGTAGCCCGTAATATGTCCGTCACATCAACATCCTAAGCCGAAACCAACTCACAAAACCATTAAACTTAACGTATTCACAGTAAAATCTGTTCCACTAAATCCACAAAATAAAACAAAACAATGTATCCAAGTTTGACGTGAATTGTCTTTATTGTCACATTTTTTATACTTGTTGCGCGCCGTAAAAGCGCTGGAGTAATATTTTATAGTGGAACGGGCACAAAAAAAAAACGAATATCATTTTGAGGGTGATTTCGTTTATTTGCATGTATGCAATGAATTTGTCAACCGTTCCATACAAGCCGTTCTTCCATGAGGGATTGGGCCGGCGGGTCCGGAAATGGGATGGGGTTACAGTGTTTAATATACATCCATGCATGACGCAGTAGAACTGATGACAGATTAACATATTGATTGATCGCTGCATATCTGACTGACTCCTTGTTTTACTCGTGACTATATTGTTTTGTGTCTAGACTGGCCTAGGTGTGCTACGTGGTGGTAGCAAGCTTGGAGAGCAGTAGTAGAGAAGTTTGCTTTCAAGGTTTATTCGGTAATTAATTAAGTTAAATATTTTCATTCCAGACCTAACGATCCATAAAGAAACACAATTTTCACAACATATGAAACATGAACACAAAAACAACAACCAATGAAACAACAAACTAGTTTATAATTAAAAACATGAGGTCCTCGCTTCCATTTGTTTCAGTAACGCTATAATATGTAAGTAGCTCATGCTATGATTGAATTCAATTGTATATATTATATAATAAATTTAAAGTTGTGTTCACTACTTCGTATTTCGGTTCTTGCCCCTTAAGAGCGAAGGATACCTCTACGTCAAAAACCGCAGAAATTTTTTATGTTTTGATTATATCCCAAGATTGAAACACAAAATCGAAAATCTTAGAAATCATAGCGCTGTGGTTTGGTAGTCCCTACAGACTGAATGATAAATGTATCTAACATTATAATCAGTACACTCTAACAACAGATGACTAAAATTTAGTCACGAAGACACCGTTTTAGACACCAATTTAGTCATCTTTGTGTGCAGTGTTTAAATTTTAGTCACTTGAAGTAAAAATTAGACACCAAATTTATATTTCAAACACTCTTTTAGCAAACAGTCGGTTTTTAGTGTCTAAAAGAGTGACTATTTAAAAGCGACTAATTTGGTTAAACTAAAAGCGTCTAATTTTAGTCTTATTTATATTCAAGCAATAAATTAGACACTTGACTGTCAAAATAGACATTTTACTTTAGTCACAGCTTTAGTCATTTAGTCGCATCCAGCATTGCTGAAGTTTATCGATGTGTCAACGTTGATTTGTGAAGGTAGTAATTATATAATTTGGTATTTTTTAAATCTACCAACTTTATGGTTTTCGATGTGTTTTATTTATTAAATTTTAAGAAATGGAATAATATAAAATTAAAATAAATAGCACCTTCTTCAAATTGGAAATATTAAAAAAAACATCAAAAAACATAAAGCTCATCATCTACAAATCCGTGCATAGCAGTAGCCAAAACTACATATTTAAACTGGTTTAAAAATTAAAACATAATTACGAAATATTTATAACAGGTAACATAAACAGTGACTTTTGTAAAAATTTTATTAAAAAAATATAAAGCGGGTAGATTTAAGAAAGACCTATAATTTTGAAGAAGCTATAATTAATGCATAGTATGCACATTATATATTATAAGCCGCATCCTCTTCTTTCCATTATCCAAAACGTCTTTAATCTTTGCAAATTTGAATATGATCTTTGAATACGCGCGCGTATCGAAGCGGCAGACGGAAACGGAAGTGTTCAGTGGTCGGGCGAACTGCGACCCATATCTTCGCTGCCTCGCGAAGTGCGTAGTTGACAATGCCTGCATCGAGATCTAACCGTCGATGGCCTGATATTTCGGTAAGTACAACGTTTAGTTATTGTTAATATAATAATAATATAATTGAATTGTTCTGGGCCAAGCTTTGTTTTAGTGGAATTCTATACAATAACCTCTAGACTCGAGCTAGGTGGTTAACCTAACCTCACATTTTGCCTAGTGGCAGGCCCTGCCGCACATTTGGAAGTCTCTACTCTGTGTTCATCAAAAGACACGTAGGCCTAGGCCCTAATATACGTTCTCAGTACAATCATATTTTGTTAACATATCTTCTTGTTGGCCTAGGCCTGGACCCTTAACAACAATGCAGGCACAGTGTTGTCAGCTAATCCACCTAGGCATAGAACCTAGGCCTATTTGTAAAATGTAGGCCTAGGCCTAGCCTAGGCCTAGTGCATGATTGTAGGTCTAAAGGTCGGTGCACAATTGCCCGGTAACGATAACTGTAACTATAACGATAACCATAAAACGGTAACGGGAAGGCATTCGATGCACAATTGCCCGTTAAGCAGACGCTCGGCTATTTGCTAATACTTTTAACAGGCCGTGGACGCTTGATTCTGATTGGTCCCGGTAACGTACAGACGGGAACGGTAACGTTAAGTTAAAACTTGGCGAACTTCCCGTTCCCGTTACTGGGCCCGGTAACGGGAAGCTCTGATTGTGCATCGTATCGTAGTTTGGGGACCCATCCGTCCCTATACCAGCAATGTTAAATTAGCCAACTTTCGGTACCTTTTCTGAAGGAATGGCTAGCCTAGGGAGGCTGATATTTACAACTCTTTTAGACACATCTATTCTAACAAATCGCAGCGGAAAAAAAATGTATATTTTAGTTTGGTTGAAAAATTGCAATTTTTTTACAATTGGCAGTAATTTTGATCAAAATATTGACATTTCCTAATACAAACGACAATATAAAAAATACTTTGAAAACGTTTATCACAATTTCCTGTGCTGCGTTTCTGTATAACAGTTGTATTTACATGCTCCAAAAAAAATCATGAAATTCTGTTTGGTTATTCTCTAGATAAATGTACCGTAGCACAAAAAAAAATGTTCTGAGATAATCCAGTTTGAAGTGGGACATAGATTTTTCATCTGTTTTAGGGGCCACCATCATATCGCAGCTCCTCTTCTTAACTGGTGCAACCAAATCAGTTAAAATTTTAAACACATCAAGATAAAAGTAAAGTTTATATGAAAATCATAGAATATTTAAAATATTTTAATATTTCGAAATTTAAAAAAAAAAAAAATATTAAAACTTCTTTTTTTTTTTTAAATGTCAAACAGCCTGAGAGCTTTGGGGAATGGGCATATATGTAAACTTAAGCACTACTTCTTCATTGCAGTATGGCAGTATGTTGAGGGGGGGGGGGGGGGGGCACACAATGGCACGTAATGCACGTAATGCTTTTAGCTGCAGCCATTTGCGCTGAAAAAGACCAGATATTGAGGTTATGTTTACGCATACGTGTCTTTAAAAGATAACTGTGAGTTCAGCTATCACTCTATGGCCTAACAAATGGTATCATTGAGTTCAGGAGACATAGACGATTGAATTAGCAAAACAAAACAAAAAACACGTAATTTTTAAATTTGCGACGGATGGGTCCCCTTAACATGGAATCGAAGTTTATTCCAGTTATCGTTATCGTTACAGTTATCGTTACCGGGCGATTGTGCACCGACCTTTACTGTAGGCCTACCCTAGCCCTAGGTACGGTAGGGCCTACCTTAGCCCTAGGTACGGCAGGGCAGGCCTCTCATTCGTGGGATCTACCAAATCCATTTCATAATCAATATTTTCTCAAGCTTGACGTAGCAGGTCTGCCTAGGCATAGCCTGCCTGTTTGTATAACAGAGCCCAATCACAACCCATCATTTTGATTCATATCGTAAAGTTTAGGGCATGTTTATGTTTCAAGCTGGGCCTACTATTTTTTACAGTGTGTAAAAATTCACAATAAAATCACAATCATAATCTATGCCTACCCAGTCAGTGTGGTGTGTAGGCCACCTCCCACCCCAGGATTTCAACAGGTGTATTGGATTAAAATTGTGAATTCCGTTGTTGTAGTGTACCGGTACCTAATACCTAGTGTCCTTACTCCTTGCTTAGGTTAATACGTAGGGCCTACTACAATATAGGCCTACCATCAGTTTATTGTGAACGAGGAACATTTCCTTTATGTTACGTTGCATCTCGATGCCGATACTTTGAGTCCCGGGTAACAGTATCAATAGGCCTAACTGTAATTACCCCTGCAATTGTAAGCATAATGCAAATTTACTTGTTAAGCATAGGCCTCTATCTTACGATGAGAATGCACAATACCATTCCATAAGCCTGATGGAGTTTATTTTTCCTGGTAACTGTAAGGGAGTGGTCTCTAGTAGGCCTATCGAACTTGTCGTTCAGACTGCAAATTACACACACTGATAATATGTTACTAGTAGGCCTACTACCGTATTGAGTAACTAGACCTGTTATTTTATTGCACATTAGTGCTTACCATTAGGCATATAAAAGTTATCATTAGACCTACTGGGACATATACCTACCATTGGCCTACAAGCCTATAGTTTTCAGGGTAGGCCTACCGGTAGGCCTTCTGTAGACCTTCACAAAGTTAGATTTAGACGTAGGCCTACCTTGCTAAAAAAGAAAAAAATAGAAAAGTATGACTAGTTACGAATTATGGAAAATAACTTAATCCGAAAACTTTATAGACCTATCAAGTTCCGTACACAGCAATCAATATGTACTAAAAAAAATATATCAGTTAGCAGTTAGTTTATCAGTTTGCATGATACTAAGTCAGTGCGTTAATGGAACAACATATTATGTAATCCACCGTTCAATGTTGACATTCTGTGCGGGTGAGGTAGGTCTACGTGAGTACGTATTTGATTGACTCAGAAGGTCTAGTCTGTAATTACCTGAATTGACCTACCTACTTGGAACATCACTTTAAATGTTCCATTTAAGTTTCTTTAAAATTAAGGAAAAATATGTCGATCATCCTGACATTTTTGTTTTTCCATTTTTTATAATTTAGAGACTTCAAAGCTAAGTCTTAACTCTATCACCTAAATAAGTTCCTGCTGATATCAATATTTATTATTTATTCCTAGAGGCCTTCCGATGACAAACTTATTCGCACACCTCAACTTGGGAAAGACAGTATGGATCCTGTTTAACTACGCTCAAGAGACACCTTGGTCAAACATCATTTTTCCGGCTATCGTTTTCTGAAGGTATGTACAGTATAGTAAAATAACATTGCCAACTTGCCATTGATGTAAAATTACAGCATCCGACATCGAAACAAAATATCAATGTCACATTACAATGCTGACACGTAAAACATTGATGTCAAAAAACCAAAGCTTTATATAATTAAAATAAACTATACATAACTACCTATCAATTCCTTTTCTGAAGTTATATTGATTGCATTGTTATCGATTGGTTTTCAGTCTTTTGAGCCCACCTTGCAGAAATGGAATCTGCTTCAATAGAGAATGAGGCTTTCAGTGCAAAACAGAACAAGAAGTCTACACATACAATTTATTTCTTATCAGAACATCAATGTTTCTTACCTGAAATTTTTAATTGTTCTTTGAAGTAAATTATGAAATTGTTTAAATAAATGTACAAGTGTGTATAATTGACCAATAAAATGTGCAGCGGCATTTTTTCTTTTAAAATGTTGTTACTTTTGCAAATAGATACAAAGCACTTTATGTTCAACTCAATATGCATCTCTGTTACTCTATTCTATAGCCAGCCTAGTTGATTCTTATGTCTTGTCTGCATAGTTAAATGTGTAAATTATTTCTTTGAGAAGGGTGAGATATTATTTAGTTGACCATAAAGTTGCTTTAAATCCATGTCAATTATTTTCAGCTGCTGAACGCTTTCTCCAATTTTCAATAGTTTACTATTGATCTCTTTAATAGTTTACTATCACAGCAGCTAATAATAATTTACTAATTTACCGTTGATCTTTTAGTTGACATGTTAAATCCCAAGAGTAATTTTACTCATTTTGTATAGTACCGGTAATTAATAATAATGAATAGTAAATCTGAATAGTTTGTTCAAATTTACTAGCACGTAATTTTTCAATAGTGATACCAATAGTAATCTCAACAGTACATTTTCACAAGGGAAGATTTACCTAGAGTAATTGGGTCGTAATTGCAAGTGACCCAGTTGTGGCAAAGGTTGCTGCAAGGGGAAGGTAAGGTATGAAAGCCGTCTGCCTGCAGGAGTGCCACACAGGACTAAAAAACTAGAGGGATGCCATAGTTTTCAACTATTCTGGTGTGGGATTAGCCCAATCGTTTGGGAATAAGGTAAGCAGACCTGCCAATCGATTACAAATTTCATATCGATAATCAATCGATTATCTAAGTAAAAATCGGTTAGTAATTGGTTAATCGATAATCGGCGGCAACCTTAGAAATTGAGTTATTTTACCGGTTCATGTTTACACCACTAATGTTCAGCTATTAAAATCGGAGTGTTTTCAACGTACGAGCCGGAACTTTTAAGAATCGGTTCTCATGGAACTTTTATGTAGGGAACCAGTATCAAAATAGGTACCGTAATGTAATCATGCTATATACTAGAACCGGAGCCTTTATGGATGAAACGTTCCAATCCCTGCGAGAAACTAATAGGTGCTACATCAAACCCCCTTTCTTCACTTCCTTCATCTTTTACTTCCTAACTCTCCTTCCTCCATTCCAAAGTTGTTAAGATTAAGAGTGTATGTTTGATATTTTATTTTTTATGTTTTATATTTTATTTTTCATGTTTATATTTTATTTTTTATATTTTATTTTTACATGTTTTATATATTCTTATATTTTTTATATTTATATTTTGTATTTGTTTATTTTTTTTTTTTAGTTAAATATTTCACAGATTAGATATTTGGGTTGGAAAAAACTAAGTGTGCATTTGTGATACTGCTTTACATTGTGCCATATGCTTGCCTACCCCTTGTCTACAAACTATGGGTAAATAATTTTCAATAAATAATTACAGTACATGTAATTAACCTTACAATTGTGTTGGTTTGAATAATATTCGTATTTTGAATCTCACGCAGCTACCCACCTCTTCAGGTAAGCTATTGGTCTCCTTTCCCCAACCACAAGCACTAAAATAATATCAACAAAAAATCCCATCCTTTCCATATAAATGTGTACATTTATGCAAACATGGTTGGGCAACCAGGTTGTGCAATGTGTGTATCTATCTCGACAGCATTGTCCAATGTATGAAGAATGTGGGAGTGTTTTTACCTTTTTACCTCTTTTACCCATTACATTTAACACCCCCTTAACACTTGTCCAAAGCTTTTAATTCACTATCATATTTTAGCACCCAAATACTACCCCACTGTTCTTTGAACAAACTAACTCCCTCCCCCCCCCCCCCCCCCCAAACCATTTTCCGTTCACCTATCGTATTTCAGCACCCAAATAACACAAGCTCCCCAACTTCCCCCTACTTAAACTTATTCTACCTTCACACACCATACACCTCATCATTACCTTCTTATCAATAACCCTCCCACAAGCCCCTTCCTCACTGCCCCTCAACAACAATTTTGTTTTGAAATTTCAAAACTGTGGAGTCCCTTTTTGACCCCCGAGCGATTTTATTATATCCGGAAGGAAGAAATTTAGTCGCCTATAAGTGACTAAAATTAGTCGTCTATAAGTGACTAAAATTAGAATAGATAGAATTTAATAGAATAGTCGCCTATAAGTGACTAAAGTTAGTCGTCTATAAGTGACTAAAATTAGTCATTAAGGTAAATAGTCATTATAAATTGACTAATATTATGCGTTATTAGACATCTTTAACGACTAAAAATAGTCACCAATTGGCAATTATAACAAGGCTGCAAAAAAGGCACGTCAAAGATGACTAAATTTTAGTCATCTGTGTTTGGAGTGTATGACTGTGATACTTATTTCCTTAGTAATTTTGTGAAATCAAAAACACAGTCATACTGTTATAACGTTAAACTCATTTATGATTCAGTCCGTAGGGCTTACTAAACCACAGCGCTATGATTACTCAGATTTTCGATTTTGTGTTTCAATCTTGGGATACAGTTAAAAAATGAAAAATGTCTGCAGTTTTTGACGTAGAGGTATCCTTCGCTCTTAATTCACAATAATAACATGGACACACAATTCAATTCAATTCAATTAAATTCAATTTTATTCAATTACCACATTATTACAAATCAATATGAATTTCAATACATTTGTTTTTTCATTGATCAATACCTACTGACAGAAGTTAGTCTTGTGAGTCAGTAGGTATACTATCAGGTGTGTGGAGTACTAAAACATCATATCCAGATTGCGAACTGTTATACAGGAGAGAGAATGGATTATTCCATCCGTGTTTAATACAACCCCAGCTCTGATTTTCGTTGTGTAGGCCTACACTCTCGAGGAACGGCTTAAATCGTCTACAATGGAAAGTATTAAATAATACATCTTATCTGCTGCTGTAACTGCTCCTCAAATTACAAACCCCAATGAATGGAGGCCTGAAAACCGTTTTCCAATCGAAACCGTCATATTTTCAACATTCACATTCAAACTCCATTCATTTACACTCCCAGTAATGTTTTCGCCTCTCCGGATGGCATTACAATTTCTTTGAGGCGGAAGGATAGTTTCACTGTAAAAACCACGCCAAGCTAACGTTTATTAGTTCCTCGTTATTAATAATTTAATTGGCTGCCCTAATGCGTCTTGTTTTTGCTTTACTTAATGTATACATCTTGACAGCCCGCACACAAAAGATATAGCTATTATGCAGGCTTCTAATCTTATATTATTATCTTATTTGGTTAATTTATTTATTTATTTATGACAATGTATTTGTGTTATGTTTTTGTAGACGAGCAAGAGATAAGAATAAAAATAAAATGGTTTAATTTAAAAAAATGACAACCCTTATGATTGCAATATTTTTAATTTTAGCCTACTAGCCTAGTTTTTAGTATTCCCGACATTTGTCACTCTTTCAGTATTGTGTGGCCTTCTCAAATTATAATACGTTCATTTGGCGTGGTTTTTGTAGTAAGACACTCTTTGCCGTTAAGTGCCACACTTGCCGGTGTAATGATTTCAAGAAATCCCCCCCCCCCCCCCCCCACCCCCAACCCCCCATTAATAAACTGTCTCCTTGCATGCCCACACTGAGCTGAAGGCGCTGGGTCTCTTCAAAGCTGTACGCGCGCGCGTGCGTGCGTGCGTGCGTGCGTGCGTGCAATACACGTGCGCCAACTCTCAGACGCACACACAGTCAAGAGACACAGTTTCAATATTCATGGTGCATAAACATTGCGTTCCATCCTCACCGAACGCTTAGAGACGACCTTTCGAATACGTCGCCTGAATTTGTGTCTGTGCGTGCTTGCCGCCCGCGATCGCTCCCCCCCCCCACCCCTTTGATGGGCACGTTTACCCACCTAGGAACGGTAACAGAATATTGTTCATGTTCACAGGTTCACGAGGATGATGTTTACCTACTCGATAACTCGATAAGTTTATTTCAACAACACATTATTTTTTATTATAATTATGCGCTTTTATTTTCTTACTGCTGAATCGTCGGGTATGGGTCGTCTAGTATATTGGAAGTAAACATCATAGGTTCTATATAAAATGTATGTATCCTGGTTTAGTTTTCGGCGGCCACTTATTATATGCCGCCTTCAAAAACAATCTTTTGCATCCGTGAAAATTAAAACAACACTTTTATGTACAAAAGCAAATTGTTTTATTTATTTACATCCAAGTTAAGTGAACACGATTACTCTGTCTTGTGTGTAGAAGCGGCATTACAACAGTGTTTTGTTTACATATGGTAGTGCACGAAATGACCTTGGGCGTGTTGAAAGCTCGATGCGTCATCCCTCTGTCGTGGATCCCCCCGCGGCCACCGACCGACCAACCGTTGCTTTGTGTCGCGCAACCCTGTATTCATCAGGGAATTTGCTTCTCTGGTTTGGTTCTTCTATTCAAATATAGTTTCTTGGATCCGCCCGAATATCATTACATTTGTCTTCGTGTTCTCTCTCATGCATTCCCTTACGTTTATTGCGGCTCATTTTTCTTTTCTTTTTTTGACCGTTTTCTTCACTTTCTTTGACTGTCCCTTCATTTCCTTTCCTTCCGTTGGCATCGTCTTCGCGCATGTGCACCGCGTACTGTCATGTTCGGTTGACGGCAGCGGCCTCTAACTCTAGTATGATCTTTCTTTGTTTGGACTCAATACGGGACACGCGTGAAACATTAATCATAATGCTTTTTACTTGAGTTCGAGGTTAGTTAGTTTCATCCCGTTCAATCACCATCGTGACACATTGGGCCACCACGGGAGCTCCTTTACATGTTAACGTGCATGTCCAGAGTAATGCAGTTCTCTCTCTAGTATATTCGTACGGATCTAAGCGTGTAATTAAAAGCAATTACTACTCATAAAATAAAAATGAGTTAGAAAAGTTCAGAAAACCCAAAATGTAGGGACCTTTGTTTATCGGTAAACTCCAACATACCAACTAAAGTCGAGTTCTTCTCAAGGCCAGACAATGTTTCCTCCTAGGCCAAACGCGTACTGTAAAACACCATCGAATAGGTTCTTTCGAAACTAAGCAAAGTATACGGATATATTTCAGCATCAAAGTTTCAGGTTTCAGGCACATACTTTCTTACTTTACTTTACAACTACCTGTACAATGTTACAGCTACCTGTACAATGGTTAAACTGGTTATTAATTTTGATTTTATCATTATTAAAATAAATAAGGCCTGAATTTACTTTCTCAAAGTCTCGAAAATAGTAAATTTTAATATAGGATTAAAATTTTATTTAAAACGGTGTGATATCTTCAGAAATAAAATTGTTCAAACATCTTAAATAATAACGCTTTTGTTATCAAGTTCTTTTTTAAAAGTTCTACCTACATTACCATTCTTATTAAATAATTTCCTTGAGAGTGATTCAGGTGTTTCCCATGTATCGAGCAAGTTGTCAGCTAAGCCAGTCATGCGTGAATGGGGAGCTTCACTGCAACCACGGTGATGTGTGTAAGCCCACTCCCATCACCACATTTATTGATTATGCCAATGTTTGTCTCGGCCATTTTCTGAAAGCCCTGGCGTCCCTCGTCTATTATGTACTTTAGAGGGGTTCCTGATGAAAACATTAAGTGTTTGTTATGACGTCACATCCAGCTGATGTTTTCAGGACATAAATGAAGAGTGGATCTACAGATAAACCATGTGTGTGAAGGGGGGGGGGGGCGGTGTTGTATAAAATGAGGCATGTGTATAGTAATAATCACCCACCGCTATAGCTAGGTGACATGGGAGGGCACGATGTGTCCCTATATAGTTATCTTTCATAAGGGTAACCAAGGTTATTATTATTATTTTTAATGCAGACCCCTCTGGGATGTGTGGATGGATCTAAATGTGTAATTTAAAGCAATTTCTACACATAAATTAAGAATAGTTTAACTATATTGTGTGTATAGTGGAAGTCTAACTATTATTAACTTACCAGACTAATAAGAAGCCCAACACGGGTACACGCGCGTCTGTTTTGTGTCTTGTTCGAGTTTATGTTTATGACAGCCACGTTGTTGAGAGAAACAGACGCGTCGTTGAGAGGGACAGTCGCGTCGTTGAATCACAGTCATGTCGTTGAAGGGGACAGTCGCGTCGTTGAGAGGGACAGTCGCGTCGTTGAGACACAGTCACGTCGTTAAGGGGGACAGTCGCGTCGTTGAAAGAGACAGTCGCGTCGTTAACGGGGAGAGTCGCGTCGTTGAGAGGGACAGTCGCGTCGTTAAGGGGGACAGTCGCGTCGTTGGGACATATTCACGTCGTTGAGAGGGACAGTCGCATCGTTGAGAGAAACAGACACGTCGTTGAGAGGGACAGTCGCGTCGTTGAGAGAAACAGTTGTGTTGTTGATAGAGACAGCCGCGTCGTTGGGTCGGACAGACGCGTCGTTGGGACATATTCGTGTCGTTGAGAGGGACAGTCCAGTCGTTGAGAGACAGCCAGGGTCCCAGTGATGAATTGCTGGAGACATAGAAACCCGATGATTTATTATGTATGCAGCCCAAAGCAGTCTCCTATGGTCGCGGCCGGGGAGGTTAGAGGAGGGGGGCGGGGGGGGGGGGGGGAGGTGTTGGAGTAGGAAAGGGTGTTCCTCGCTACGCCGTTCTTCAACAGCTGGAGAGAAGTTGGATCGGAAATTGATGGAAGTTCGAGGATAAAAGTCGAAGCCCGAAACTTTTCTGAGATTTGATAGAGTGATCTATTTTTTCATACGGGGATTATTTGGCAACAAGACTGAGGTAACATTTTGTGTCGAGACTTCTAAACAGGGTAGAGTATTTATTATTGGGAGACGGTTTACAAGATGTGCATTAATCAAAAATTATCTACATTAATGTTTTCTATAGTGAATTACTTGAAGAAAAGCACGTGTCGAGCAGTGCGAGTAGATGAGTAGCACAAAGCACATGGTAAGCACAAGCACGTGTCAAGCAGTGCGAGTAGATGAGTAGCACATAGCACATGGTAAGCACAAGCACGTGCCGAGCAGTGCGAGTAGATGAGCAGCACAAAGCACATGGTAAGCACAAGCACGTGTCGAGAAGTGCGAGTAGATGAGTAGCACAAAGCACATGGTAAGCACAAGCACGTGCCGAGCAGTGCGAGTAGATGAGTAGCACAAAGCACATGGTAAGCACAAGCACGTGCCGAGCAGTGTGAGTAGATGAGCAGCACAAAGCACGTGGTAAGCACAAGCACGTGTCGAGCAGTGTGAGTAGATGAGCAGCACAAAGAACATGGTAAGCACAAGCACGTGTCGAGAAGTGCGAGTAGATGAGTAGCACAAAGCACATGGTAAGCACAAGCACGTGCCGAGCAGTGCGAGTAGATGAGCAGCACAAAGAACATGAGCACTTATCTCATTGTCCTGGCAACTTTATTACTAGTTAACCACCGAATACTGAGTAGTATCATGAGTCCATTGGTCACTTACAATAATAATACTAACACTAATACTAATACTACTACTAATAATAATAATAATAATAATAATAATAATAATAATAATAATAATAATAATAATAATAATAATAATAATAATAATAAAAATAATAATAATAATAATAATAATAGTTATTATAATAATAATAATAATAATAATAATTATTATTATTATTATTATTATTATTATTATTATAATACAGCCCAGATTTTCGTGGCGATGATACTGAAAAGTGTTACGAAGACTGTCTGGGATGGCGATATGACGAGGCCGAAAAGTGTTACGCAGACTGTCTGGGTAGGCGATGTAACGAGGCTGAAAAGTGTTACGAAGACTGTCTGGGTAGGCGATGTGACGTAGCAGAAGAGTTCCCGTGCAGAGGCTATTTGTATTTACTGCGGCACCGAACTGAGCCGATGCAAAGCTGGAACTATTTACTTTAGCCGTTGAGTGAACAGTAAATGTTCAAAACACAGGTGAACACGTGCATGGCAGTGTAACGTGCTTTCTTTGTACCTTCAAAGGGACGAATGTGCCGGGAGGGGGGGGTACTGTGAACGTCTGCAGGTTGTCTTCAAACAAGGATTGAGAAATGTATTGTCTTTATTTCAATTTCAAAACAAACTTGTTTATTACTCTATTTTTTAATTGCATACTTAAATATCATGTGTGGCTTACACAAATTGTGTATTTTAACCAATATTGACGATTTTCTGGGTTATATGTTGCTAGTAATAGCTCAGAAACCACCTCTTATCGAAACAATGGTCCTGGCTAATAAACCTCCGGCATGTCTTGCCGTGCATGGTTCATTGCACATTGACATATGATTAAAAAACAATGTGCATTTCCAGGCGTACATGGCGGGCACCAATTTGCGCACGGGAATCTAAACCTGATTACAATGACGTGTTTCATAATAAATGGTTTCACTGTGAGTGAGATTGATGGCCATTATTTCAGCAGACTCGTCCTCTCGTCCTCTCTCCCTTAGCTCTGAACTAATTCGCTGGCACTTAACCCAGATCCCCCGCTTGACTTATGGAACCACGTAACCCTGAATTAGTGGCTGCTCCCGCAAGGACTTAGCCTTACCCAACATGGTAGTTAATTGCCATACACAGGACTATTTCTTCTTCTGTTTAGTGTCGCGTAGGCATGACTAACTGCTGCGAGAGGAGATGAGAACATGTGGAGGTGGTGGGCTAGCTCGGCGGTAACACACGCGACACTCAGATAGCACAGGTGCGAGAGATCATGGCTGAAGTTTTTCTCGAGGTTTTCCTCAGTCATAAGATGAATTCTGGGATTGAGTTTTACTAACGGTACCATTACATCGATCGTAGTTCATCAGAGTGTTGTGCCTCTAGTGATGATTCTGACTGGGTAACAACTAGAGTTGTTCTTGTCCTCAATCTTCCTTCTGTTAGCTCATATGTTCGCCTTATTCTCTACTTTCATCTCTTCCATACACCGTTTTGAAATAATTTATCCTCCTCTCCTCTCCTCATATGTTCGAACCAGATAGTTTTAGTTTGCGAAAAATGTCAAAGGTTTCCTCTATCTTAATTTTAATAGTGAACGAAAATTGATTTTAAATAATTTGTTCTCCATATATATTTGTTCAAATATTGCTTCTCGTCATTTTTTAATTCTGCTATATTTTACATGTACGATCCTATTGATATTCAATAATAATTCACATCCCGGGAATTATAGATAAATTCCCAATTCCCTCAATGGCCACACATCATAAACTACTCTGATTCGTTATTAAACACCTGCAGGCAAATATATTGGGAAGTCATCCACGAAAATGAGTGATACTGATAGCGAAGAAACAAAAACAATAACATGTTAACCCTGTATCGGGAAGTGAAAGTATACATGTCAACATGTTTGTGTCCTTCTTTATATCGCTCGAGCATTGGTGCAAAAAATTCTTAGTTTGAGTGACTATTAGTTGAAAAATTCCCTCAAGAATTTATTTACCCTGAATGTTGATAGGACAATGAAATTAACTTTTTCTCTCCCATAACTTAAAATATAGAAGAGTTTCTCATTTGACTCACTTTTGTGCGAATAAAAGGGATCCATTTTGAAATAAATCTGATTGTACCTTCTGTACATGCAATCTTTTGTTATTATTTATTTTATATTATTGATCCTTAGCCAAAACGTTTTATTGGCTGGTCCATAAGTTCTGTCGAAATGAAGTATTATTTAAATGTATTTAGGTTGTGGACATGCAACCTATTGTTATTATTTATTTTATTTTATTGATCCTTAGCCAAAACGTTTTATTGGCTGGTCCACAAGTTCTGGCATTTAAATGTATTTAGGTTGTGATCATATATAGGTAAATTATTGATTGCAATGTTAGAATTATAAAATTGGAAATTTCGAACACAATCATCTAAAAATGTAAACTTGCCGACGAAATACATGCTGACTTATGAACACTGTACACGAAATGTCGGGGATTTGCAGTTATGCGGTGACCTCGTTAATAACGAGGGAGTCCCAGACTCTCTGAAGGGTTGCACAAGGGTTGAGCATTGTTTATTTTGAAAACGCCGCCAATTGAGAGCTGAACAAAGATGGTGGGATACTTGTAACGTGTTCGAGATCCCATTGTATTGTAGTAAGCTACTAACCGTCTGGTATATTAAACTGTTCGTGTCATATAAATGCACGTACACTTAATGTTCGTATATTTAATTGATCCCATAAGAAAAGGTGTATTTCGTATTGAGTTGAGAAGCGTCTCCAACCCGATATAAATGATAAAGAATTCACAGCAGAGTCATCTTTATCATTGTGTTGTCAGAGTCGTCATTTGTGAATAAAGCAATCTATAAATTTGCATAGTTCCTAAGGATGTACAAATAAACGACCCAGTGCTCCGATACAAAACATTTATAACATCATACCAAATAGAAAATTGCGTTTAATACTTATAAAAAAAATTTGAAAGGCACAAAAGCAGCGTTTTACGTTCAAGAAAATTATGTCCAACTGTTTGATCAACATGCACACGTATCGAAGATTTTTTATGTGTGTTTATATTTTTACATCTCAGATTAGTCAAATTCTCGTGTCCTGCGATGCCTTTAATGGACAATTCGTTATTCTTTATCGAATGGGAACAAGTGAATGGACGGTTCATAACTCGATACGGACTTAGAAACGTACCCCAATTATTGACTATACTGGTTACATTAATTCTCACACTATGAGCATATTAAACATTTAATAATGTTGTGTTGTTATGGTAAAGGTTGGATGTTATTTAAATGCACACCGATATACTCTTTAGCTCTCCATTTATGTTTGAGTCTTTCTCTAGTATACTCCGTAAGTAAAATGACATTTACATTTTCCTTTGATGTTTGAAATTAATTTTAAAATGCATATTCCTCAAAGTTTCAAATTACAATGTGCTAAAACCCACTCTGTATTTTTACCTTATACCCGGCCTTTGTCGTCCACGATGTTAATGGCCGTGTCTTGAGTCCAGGGGGGTGCGGGGGTGTGGTGTGTTTGTGATAAGACAAGGACTTGCCTAATTACCCCAGGCTAGCACAGGGCGCACTTGATGTATGCGTAGCCTAGTGGTCGATACAGCATGTTTCCCTTGGCAAACTGTTATTCAAGATTAAGCCCCTCGACATGGACACGTTTTTAGTAGCTCATGGTTACACATGATTGTGTGGCGTTTTTAGACTGTTAAAAATTCTTCGAAAGAATCTCATGGAATTGTAGAAATATGATAATCGTGTGTTATAGGGTATCTTATTTTAAGATTGAATGTAGGTTAACAGGAAGGAAAAATTGGATTCAGGGCTCAAATCGTGGTAGAGGCAGGTAATTTAACATTGGAAATCTACTTAAACCTATCAATATGATAGTGGTGCCTATGGAGCCATAGTAGCAACGAAGACGGTAATAAATAGAATAAATGTCCCTTACTGAAATCCAGTTCTCGCAACTGAGTAGGTAGACTATATAAATACAAATTAATTTATTTATGTTTGTTGGCTAAAACTATTCCCCGTCAGAATGTGATATTGAGGAAACGTTCCTTTTAAAAATCGTGAACCAGTTAAGGTTGTTTTTCAAGCTCGGTTGACATCACAATTAGTTCAAAGCTTGAAAGCTCGACTCTCACATCTTCCTCCACAAATATTTGAGACGGAAGTTTGTGGGACATTTTAATGGTAGTCCTACAACTCATTAGAAACAGCCTCCGCGCTTCGAAGGTTTTCTGTTTTTAACTGGAGCGAAAAAAATTTCGTTTTAAAAAATGCTGACGTCAATAACAGTGAGAAATATCTGACGAGCCTGAGACCTAAATGAGCATTACTTCCAGTCACCACCACGGTTTGCAGCAATCCGATTAAACTCACCAGTGTTTTTTACACGAAAACCAGATCTGTATGATTTTAATTACATCATTATGTGTCCTCTCGCCGCGGAGTTGATGAGCCAGCTCTAGTTCTGACATCTCGTTAAAACAGACTCACTGAATACATTTCAATAGCGTTTCTCTCACCTGAAATGTGTTAATTGTGACGTAAAAGGCTAAACAAACTAGTGTGTGGATTTTAAACTTTAAAAATAAAAATAATAAAAATGGCATGACAGGTAAAATGAAGTAAATATCCCCGGCAGAGGAGAAAAATGGGTATTGAGTTTATACGTGAATCACATCGAAAGTTTTTAATGTTAAAACAAATCAGCTGCATCGACAAGAATATTATTTTGTTATCACTTCAGAACTATGTCCATAAACAAAGCTAAAAATGTGTGTGATGATAATGATAATGAAATCAAATGTGAACGAAAATCAAACACGAGCGAACTATTAAGACACAATTGATAATTCGGTTTGAATAAAATATGATTCATGAAAGATAATTAAAAGTGAAATTAAATACATTAGAGATGTCCATCGAAGTCCAGAAAGTTCCAGCATCGACCTGGTAGTTCGGTCGCCTCGTCATAGACTGCGCCACTCAACTTGAAACGAGCTGAGACAGGTGAAGTCTTGGTAAACATCCGGATAACAGCACATTAGCAGGCGATGGATTTCAAGAAGAATATTGGGAGAGACTGTACTGATTGACTGGCGAAGTTTTGTTTGGGTAGAAAGCCAAAGGATAAACCGAGTAGGACATTACCGAATTGAAAATGAATCGCCTACAATTATTTAACATTTATAAAATAATATTTAAAACAATTTTATTAATAATAGCAAATTAGTGTCTTAAATACTCTAGTGAGATTTAATAATCAATGAAAAATTAACTTGAAGTCATGAAGTTGTTTTTTTGTTTTCTAAATCTTACTTTTAATCTAAGTACAGATCAATTGAACGAAATCAACACAAATAAACGAACTATAGTTAACTTTTTAAAAGTTTCGTTATAAAGGTATGGTACTTGGATATTGTCTGGCCAATGGCCAACGAAAGAAAGAAATACATGTCGCGCCTTACTTGTTTAATTAACGTTTTTGACTCATCAAGATACACGTGCGGGGTAATTACGAGATTGTGCCAGCCAGCCAGCCAGCTATTCTTGCGTGAAAGCCGTATATGCCACTAAGAGCCCCTAAATGATTGGGAGTGGTAGCAGAATAAAGGGAGATGTGAAATGGAAGGGAGAATTTTTATGTAACCCTCTTCAATGTTGGGGGAGGGGGGGGGGGGGTTGTATTGAGATGAGAATGCGTGGACCCTGATCGATAAGAGAAGGACGAAAAGTGAAGAAAATCTCGACACACGTTCAGTGGTACCGCTAAGCTATGATTTGTGGACACTTGTTGGTAGCCACTATACTAAAGTTGTCTCACACCAAGAAGTAAGATAGTGTCAGGGAAGTCAGGACCGCCCACAATTAGTCTCCAACTTAACAAGTGCGAATCACTAACATTTTTCCTGATTATCTAGTAAAATTTGGTTGCGTTAAGTGTTTTGACGGAAACCTGCTTGCACGTTTTCTTGTACGTTACCGTCAAAAAACTTACCGCAACCAAATTGTACTAGATAATCGGGAATAACGTTAGTGATTCGCGCTTGTTAAGTTGGAAACTAAATGTGGGCGGTCCTGGAGCCCGATTCTCTAAAAGAAAAAACGTAAGACAAAACGAACTTATAAACGTAGTGTGATTCTTGATCCTGTTACCTCCAAAATTCTACCTAACATGAATCATGTATTTACCTTGCTAACTGAACATGGGAATTATATACATTGTAATCAGCGTTAACATTCTTACATTTACAATAATGTAATAACTCTTCAATATTTTTATTTCACAGGAAAATGTGCACATTATTTTCACCTTAATAGCTTTAATTTGCGGGCTGAAACAATTGGTCTCTACTATAGAGACTGGGACTATTGCGGATGAGCTAATCGTAGCTTGAGCTAATCTTAGAGACAGAAGATAATAGAACAAGATGTAGACTGGATACATAAAGAGACATACAAAAAGTATGCAACATGAATTCAGGTTCCCTATATGAGGTCGTAGCCTAATTTTGCTAAAGTTGCGACGTTGCAATATGAAGGCAGGTCTACCTGGGCTCACGCGTCCTTCTAACTAAGTACTTCCTCTGCAGTGCTTTAACATTCAAACCCTCCCCATTCTATCTAAAGACTTACTTACTTTTTATTTGTTTTTTTTTGTTTAGTTTTTCTTCTCCTCCTTAATTTCAAGAACGGAAACTTTTATAACCTACCAATTTCCGAACAAGAAATACAAACTTTTCAACTCCTTTGCGTCACGAATCCTGCAGATAGAATCACGAAATCTATCTGTGTATAAAACAAACGGAAAGTTGTCAATGTAATAGAACAATAAAATAGTTGTATATGTTATTATTATTATCATATAATTTTTTATCTCTATCTGTTATCTATTTTTATTATTATTTAATTTAGAACATGAAAATGCTCTTTTGTAGCATTTTATAACCGAGTTGAAACAAATAGTGGCAGTCAATGTTATTGCTCTGTAATCGTCGAAGCTCATAAACAACGTCCCAATAAAGATACAAAAGTGAAACAAGATACTATTTTCATACAGTCACTTTCTCAGAGTTTGTGCTAACAACTGAATCCCGCCCGGTGTAACGATACACTATTACTCCGATACAAGAGTACTCGCAGTAGTAATATATTAAAACATGATTACTCACCCAGTAAAAATATATCGAAATAAGAGTACTCTATCTGAAATATTAAAACTCACCCTTTTAACACAAGAAAATACCAACAGAGACGTCAGGGAGTATAAGTATTACATGCACATAATTAAAATATTCTTACTCAACTAAAGGGGAGTAAAAATATTGAATAAAACAAGTGCAATACTATTACTCTACCTTCTAGCAAGGTAAATGAAATACCGTGTAATTGAACCAAGGTTCATCGCGGAAATGTAGAAATAGACACTTTCTACAAAATATACAAGATGCTAAAGGGAGTAATGATATTGAATTCTCAACGTAAAATACTATTACTCTACCTGCTAATAAGGTAAATTACATACCGTGAATTCCAACAAGGTTCATCGCGATAATGTAGGAATAGATACTTTCTACATGAGACCTTCCATGCTGAAGGGAGTAATAATATTGAATGGGGGACACGAAATACTATTACTCTACCTGCTAGCAAGGTAAATGAGATAACCTGTCATTGCAACAAGGATTATCGCTAAAATGTTGGTAGTTATACTTTCTACATGAGACCCCCCATGCTGAAGGGAGTAATGATATTGAATGAGGGACACGAAATACTATTACTCTACCTGCTAGCAAGGTAAATGACATACAGTGTCATTGCAACAAGAATTAACGGTAGAATGTAGGAATAAACACTTTCTACATGAGACCCTCCATGCTGAACGGAGTAATAATATTGAATGAGGGACACGAAATACTATTACTCTACCTGCTAGCAAGGTAAATGAGATAACCTGTCATTGCAACCAGGATTATCGCTAAAATGTTGGTAGTTATACTTTCTACATGAGACCCTCCATGCTGAAGGGAGTAATGATATTGAATGAGGGACACGAAATACTATTACTCTACCTGCTAGCAAGGTAAATGAGATAACCTGTCTTTGTACACAAGGATTATCGCTAAAATGTTGGTAGTTATACTTTCTACATGAGACCCTACATGCTGAAGGGAGTAATGATATTGAATGAGGGACACGAAATACTATTACTCTACCTGCTAGCAAGGTTAATGAGATACAGTGTCATTGCAACAAGGATTATCAGTAGAATGTAGGAATAAACACTTTCTACATGAGACCCTCCATGCTGAAGGGAGTAATGATATTGAATGATGGACACGAAATACTATTACTCTACCTGCTAGCAAGGTAAATGAGATAACCTGTCATTGCAACCAGGATTATCGCTAAAATGTTGGTAGTTATACTTTCTACATGAGACCCTACATGCTGAAGGGAGTAATGATATTGAATGAGGGACACGAAATACTATTACTCTACCTGCTAGCAAGGTAAATGAGATAACCTGTTTGTACACAAGGATTATCGCTAAAATGTTGGTAGTTATACTTTCTACATGAGACCCTACATGCTGAAGGGAGTAATGATATTGAATGAGGGACAAGAAATACTATTACTCTACCTGCTAGCAAGGTAAATGAGATACCGTGTCATTGCAACAAGGATTATCGCTAGAATGTAGGAATAAACACTTTCTACATGAGACCCTCCATGCTGAACGGAGTAATAATATTGAATGAGGGACACGAAATACTATTACTCTACCTGCTAGCAAGGTAAATGACATACAGTGTCATTCATTAGAACAAGGATTATTGCTAAAATGTAGGAATACATACTTTCTACATGAGACCCTCCATGCTGAAGGGAGTAACGATATTGAATGAGCGACACGAAATACTATTACTCTACCTGCTAGCAAGGTAAATGACATACAGTGTCATTGCAACAAGAATTATCGCGATAATGTAGGAATAGATACTTTCTACATGAGACCCTACATGCTGAAGGGAGTAATGATATTGTATGAGGGACACGAAATACTATTACTCTACCTGCTAACAAGGTAAATGAGATAACCTGTCATTGCATCAAGGATTATCGCTAAAATGTTAGAATTTATACTTTCTACATGAGACCCTCCATGCTGAAGGGAGTAATTATATTGAATGAGGGACACGAAATACTATTACTCTACCTGCTAGCAAGGTAAATGACGTACAGTGTCATTGCAACAAGGATTATTGCTAAAATGTAGGAATACATACTTTCTACATGAGACCCTCCTGCTGAAGGGAGTAATGATATTGAATTCTCCACTTGAAATACTATTACTCTATCTGGTAACATGGTAAATGACATACTCTGTCATTGCAACAAGGTCAATCTCTACAATGTAGAAATAGATACGTTCGACAGCAAGTAGAGTAATAGTATTTCGTGTCCCTCTTTCAATATTACTACTCCCTTCAGCATGGAGGGTTTCATGTAAAATATCTATTCCTACATTTTAGCGATAAACCTTGTTGCAATTCACGGTATGTAATTTACCTTGACAGCAGGTAGAGTAATAGTATTTCGTGTCCCTCATTCAATATTATTACTCCCTTCCGCATGGAGGGTTTCATGTAGAAATATCTATGCCTACATTTTCGCGATAAACCTTAAGGCAATTCACAGTATGTATTTTACCTTGTTAGCAGGTAGAGTAGTAGTATTTCATGTCCCTCATTCAAGATTATTAGTCCCTTTAGCATGGAGGGTCTCATGTAGAAAGTATTTATTCCTACATTATCGCGATAATCCTTGTTGCAATGACACTGTATGTGATTTACCGTGCTAGCAGGTAGAGTAATAGTATTTCGTGTCCCTCATTCAAAAGCATTACTCCCTTCAGCATGAAGGGTCTCATGTAGAAAGTATCTATACCTACATTCTCGCGATAATCCTTTTGCAATTTACTGTAGTTGACTTACCTTGCTAGCAGGTAGAGTAATAGTATTTCGTGTCCCTCATTCAATATTATTACTCCCTTCAGCATGGAGGGTCTCCTGTAGAAAGTATGTATTCCTACATTTCAGCGATAATCTTTGTAGCAATGACACTGTTTGTCATTTACCTTGTTAGCAAGTAGAGTTATAGTATTTCGTGTCCCTCATTCAATATCATTACTCCCTTCAGCACGGAGGGTCTCATGTAGAAAGTATGTATTCCTATATTTCAGCGATAATCTTTGTAGCAGTGACACTGTTTGTCATTTACCTTGTTATCAAGTAGAGTTATAGTATTTCGTGTCCCTCATTCAATATCATTACTCCCTTCAGCATGGAGGGTCTCATGTAGAAAGTATCTATACCTACATTATCGCGATAATCCTTGTTGCAATGACACTGTTTGTCATTTACCTTGTTAGCAAGTAGAGTAATAGTATTTCGTGTCCCTCATTCAATATCGTTACTCCCTTCAGCATGGAGGGTCTCATGTAGAAAGTATCTATACCTACATTATCTCGATAATCCTTGTTGCAATTACACTGTATGTGATTTACCTTGCTAGCAGGTAGAGTAATAATAGTTCGTGTCCCTCATTCAATATCATTACTCCCTTCAGGATGGAGGGTCTCATATAGAAAGTATGTATTCCTACATTTTAGCGAGAATCCTTGTTGCAATGACACTGTATGGTATTTACCTTGCTAGCAAGTAGAGTAATAGTATTTCGTGTCCCTCATTCAATAGTATTACTCCCTTCAGCATGGTCTTATGTAGGAAGTATCTATTCCTACATTAACGCGATAAACCTTGTTGCAATGACAGGTTATCTCATTTACCTTGATAGAAGGTAGAGTAATAGTATTTTACGTGGAGAATTCAATATAATTACTCCCTTCAGCATGGAGGGTTTCATGTAGAAATATCTGTTCCTACATTTTCGCGATGAACCTTGTTGCAATTCACGGTATGTCATTAACCTTGTTAGCAGGTAGAGTAATAGTATTTCGTGTCCCTCGTTGCAATTCACGGTATGTAATTAACCTTGTGAGCAGGTAGAGTAATAGTATTTCGTGTCCCTCATTCAATATTATTACTCCCTTCAGCATGGAGGGTCTCATGTAGAAAGTATCTATTCCCACATCATCGGGATAAACCTTGTTGCAATGACACGGTATGTCATTCTCCTTGTTAGCAGGTAGAGTAATAGTATTTCACGTATACAATTCATTGCTATTACTCCCTTCAGCACGGAGGGTCTCATGTAGTAGGTGCTTATTCCTACATTATCGCGATAAACCTTGTTGCAATGACACGGTATGTCATTTATCTTGTTAGCAGGTAGAGTAATAGTATGTTGTGTCCCTTATTCAATAGGTATTATTACTCCCTTCAGCTTCGGAGGTTTTTTTAGAAAGCATATAGGTAGAGTAATATTATTTCACGTGTTACATCCTTTTACTCCCTTAAGCATTGAGTAATAGTATTTTACATTTTGCAGTCAATATTATTACTCCCTTATGCATTCGCTTGTATTTTAGTTGAGTATTGATATTTCACGTGGAGTAATATCATTTTAATATATCTTTACTCTGTGAGTACTGTTATGGCGATACATGTTTACTCCCAGTCCTCTTCAATCGCAATACTATTACTCTAGAGTAATCGCGCAGGGGAGTAGTCGAGTAGCGTCACACCGGCATTCTCTTTTCACTGAGCAAATCCTTGTGAAACAATTCTACAATAATAATAATTTTTCGTAGGAATACCCGTTATAGGGTGCACACCAGCTTTACCTAATGTGCCCCTTTTCAGGTGACTAACTAGGTTATTAAGGTGTTTGGATAGTTGGAAAGGAATGTCCGAGGGCTATTAGTAGGACTCAATCCCAGCATTCGCCTTTACGACTGAGGAAAACCTCAATTCTACAATCATTATCTGTAGCCGGCCGTTATCAAACCGGTGACCTCGCGCGTGTTACTGCATGCTTAGCCACCTCTATTGGTTCTTCATGTGTCACAGTTGCTTTATCTCGGACGTTCTATCAGCTGATAGTCTCGATTAGCATCGTTGCCAGAATACGAGACGTCGGCTATCATTCAACACCCCTCTCCCCCCCTCCCCCCCTCCCCCCTTCCCCCCCACGCGCGACTGTCTCCCGCATCGTGTGCGTCATATTAATTTCATCTCCTTTCATACGGCCTTGTCGCTACTCACTGTGACTTGAATAATAATTAGAGAGAAGACTGGCGCGGAGTTTTACGGCGTTTGAACGCTTATTTCTGTGCTTATTTTGTATAACGCCGAGAGAAGCGAGGTCACTGTGGGTGGGGTGGTTGTGTATCTACAGTTCGGCGTGATAGTGCGGCGTTAGGTAGGAGGATAGCTGGATACCGACAGAATTAATACTGTGTGAATTCACAGTTTTCATTGATATATTAGTAAAGCTATACAACGTAGAAAAAGTGAAAATTGGCCAGGCTCGATTTGGATTTGGACGAAGTAAATACTCTGTTTAAAATATGTTGTTATTATCAGGGTTGGTATTTCATATTCACATTATATTGCATTTTGTATTTATATATTATTATTAATGTATTTTTCATTTATATTTTACTTTGTAGTTAATTAAGTAAAGTGAAAATAATAACAATTGTAGTTATATGCCAATTTTTTTAAAAACAATATTCGGTTCTTCCGCACCCAAACCCGATGTTGTGCACAATGGCAGCAGTATTGATATATGGTTAATACCGGTTATGCGCGATTCTTCTACAGGCGGTAGTATTTTCTTTTAAAATTGCTTTCCGGCACATTAGCTTGATAATTAGCAGTTGACAACGAAGGTCTTGAATCTTGATTATTATAACGTTCACTCGGCCACAAAGATGAAACAGTGGTATAAAACGGGACATATTTCTTATTCTTAACAACTCTTCTGCATTTGCATTTAATTAAACATGTTGCTTATTGGTGTTATTAATTAACGAGTGTTCTTAGTGACATATTGAGTCTCTAAAATAGCATCACATGTGCACAGTAAATGTTATGGATAAAGAAGGTTATATCATACACGGGATTGATATGTAGCGGCTGTATATTTGCGAGTAGTCTAAGTGGCCGTCTTAAAGTAGTTTTTAATTTCCCACGATTATCGTTAGAAATATTATATCCAGTGATAAATAAATGTATGCATTTTGTTTTCGCGTTCGTAACTTATAAGTATAGGAATCATATTGTCTAGATGAGCGTTGGAACCCCATGTAGCACAGTTTCTTCTTTTTCTCCCGACCGCCGTTCGCGTCTTGCAACATCAATCTCAGAGTCATTGGTTCTTTGTTACATTGCAATATATAAAACGTAACATTCTGACGTCGAAGGGAACCCGTCCTCCGCTTCGACACAAAAAGATAAGCTTTCGTTTTTTAACCTTTCATATCTCTATCATATTCCAAGATGTTTTTTTTTTTTTTTTTTTTACAAGGACGATTTCTTGTAAGGTTGTTGGCAATGTAGGCAGTTGTAACGAACGATGTGCGTTCAACCTGTCCGTGAGGCGAAAGAGGGGAAGGTAGTTGGCTACCTGTTGTCTTCCTCATATTGATGGATGTAGTCTATGGATGAAACCCATCAGCCAAATGGTTAGAGTTACTGCACTCCAGTAATGAGGTGAAAACCCCCCTCGTAGATGTCAACCGCCTCACAATAGTCATTCATTGGTTAAGATTCAACTCTTCGACGTATGTCCATACGGAGATTAGTGATATCACTGCTTCAATATGATATCTTTAAAGAGAAACTGCGGCGATGTGTCTTGATTACATGAAAAGAAGGCCACTCATATTTAGATTACCCTGAAATATCATTCGGCACGTTTACAGCATAACGAATAATATAAAATAAAACGCATTTAAGTTATTCTATTAAAAGTTACGCGATCTCTATAGTTCACTTTTTTATGGTAAATAATTATTAATACGGCACTCTTAGCTGTAAAGATCAAGGCCCTACTGAACGCGAACCCAGGGCTCCTAATAACCAGTGAATGTATATCCACTGGACTGTCCTTCCAAATGGGTTCAGTGGTTTGAAGTCTTTCTTGGCCGTGACAGAGAACGGGTAGGTTCGGAGTGTGTGTATTAGCTACTTCTTACTTCACACCTCTATACGGAAACACAATTCCAAGAGGCTATAATAATGCCTTCAAATTACCTAGAGTGTGGATATCAACGTAACATTCCTTGCAAGTGTTCTTCTGTGATGGTCTAGGTTTGTGTGATTACCTAGAGTGTGAATATTAACGTAAAATTCCTTGCAAGTGTTCTTCTGTGATGGTCTAGGTTTGTGTGATTACCTAGAGTGTGAATATTAACGTAAAATTCCTTGCAAGTGTTCTTCTGTAATGGTCTAGGTTTGTGTAGACAGCGCCGCTTGTGGTCAGCGGCGACTGAAATGCGTAGCGAACTATCGCATTGGATTTCCATTAGCTCAACTCGTTTTATCAGGAAGTTGCATAACTCATCGACTGTAGATAAGTTTGCCTCCCTCCAATAATGCTGGCATTAGTTGGACTTTATTTATTTCTCCCATACGCAGGCAGGGAATCATTAGTATCAGGATCGGATAATATGTTATATTACTGCGGTACGACTGCTTTTACTTTCAGACGATATTTACTAGAAGACTAAATTAGTACCAGGATTGGCAACCATGTTATATAACAACGGAATACTATATTGCTTCACCTTCGCATGATATCTGCCTTGTGACTCCACTCTGTCCTTTGATTAGCGTGACATTTATAATGATGTTCTTCTTATTCATATGAAACGTCATCAAAATTCACTTATGCCTAGAAGTGTAGTAAGTTGCTAGTTTACTACTTTGATGTTTCTGAGGCAACATAAAGCTAGTATTTCTAGATTCTGATAATTTACAGTAAAAGTTGTGATACTTGTAAATATATTTAACTAACAATTACAAATGGTAACACTGGCAGGACCAAGCGATAACTTTCAGTTATTAGTTATAATTTTGTATCAGATGGCGACTAAGTAGTAAATGTTTAGTTTGAAACGATAGATATTGTCAATGTGGCTGTAACTGTGCAATAACCACCACAGTTGTTTTACATATCAGAAAAAACTATTAAACCTGATAGATCTATTGATGAATATAAACAAAAGTTGTCCAATCAAAGGAGAGAAGTTCCACTTTTCAGCACGTCAGTCGCTTCCAATAGCTTTTCCTTGACACGGCTTTGAACTTTCCAAGGTCGAAGGCCAACTTGTGACTTTCATCCCCCAAAGTATCTTCATACATCTCTGTAAATCAGCACTGTATCGGGTGTAAGGCAGATGAATAAACAGAAAACAAATAAACCTCAGTTGATCTCCACCGTCCCACTCCTATTTTCATCGAATGTTGGATCTTCGTAGCAATTTCCCCTGCTTGCGTAGGATAGTTAAAGAATGTCAGTGATAACGGATGAACCGTTGCAGGTGATCCGTCTTGTGATGTCCGACTCCCCCCCCCCCCACCCCTCCACCTCCTACCCCCTCAAACACACAAGCCACTCCATCACCTCGCCACCAGGCATTGCTCATGTAGGTACACCCAAGAAGTGTTCCGTGTAACGATGTCTGCGATTTGACAACTGCGCATTATCGATATTCTTTGCCACGTCTCATATTTTTATGAAAGTTATTTTGAATCAAAACCTTTTGAGATCGCTCTGTTGACTTTCCAATCTACAGGTGCTGGGGTATAAGTTTAACGTATCTCCACAGTAGAGGTTGTTCAACTGATGTTATTCAGAAGGTGTGTTTTTATCTTTTAGTTACCTAACATCATTTAACCTTTAAACTTTTATCGTTACTCAATTAACGTGAAACACCACCTGGTGTTCGCTAATTATGAACAAACAAACATAATGCCAACACGGCGGCAGTTAATTTATGCGTAGATAATTCATTTCCATAATAACCAATGGACATTGTTGCCCTTCGGGTTTTGTAGACGTGGAGAACAACAGCTGTTGTTGTTGATGTTGTGATGTTGCGGCGATAGTTTTCATATTATTCTACATCACATTCTTGTCTGCGAAGGTCATGTGTATACTTTAATGCACGCCATTTTGTGAGACTCATAATTAGGAGGGCTTTTACGTGGCGTTTTAATATAGAAATATCCATTCACTTTTGTAAAGAGTGTCTTAGCGTGGTGCTCCACCATTCTACATGATCAAACACTTTTTGTTTTGCGTCATAGCCATTGTGAGGAAACTCTTTCTCTTTATGAATCATTAATGTTTACATTAGGCGAAAGTTGCTTTCATTTCTATGAAAGCTTGATGAAGAAGTGAGAGTTGTTGGTTTTTGTGCGAACCCGTTCTAAGTCGTTGCGGCCATCACGACGCAAATAATGCGTTCGATTTGCAAACATTGGTTGGTCAATTGGAACCGTTCTTCGGAATCGAATTAGTGACACAGACATTTGTACGCCCCTCTGAACGGGCTACGGCCAAATGGCATCTCTTTGTCTTAGGCCCACTTCACAGACAGGAGGAAAAGGTTAAAATCGCTTCCCGAAAAACAATGGAAGATCGCTCTTAGGAAGGTCATCAGGATCACATGACTAATAACCAGCCATTGTGGTTCTGTTAGGCAAATCTATTCTCTTGCAAGAGACTCTGAACGTTGGTGGGGTTGTATTATTGTGACGTAACAAATCGTGCGTTATGTGTTGCTTTGCATATCCTAAAGTATCTTTGTTTGAAAACCGCCAGCACAAAACTATGTGACTGATAACGGAGAGAATTTCATACGCTTTGAACAATACACGAGAAGCGATTCTTAAACACTTATTAAATGCATCAATAATCCTCGTTGCATTAGGCGCATGTGTTCAGTACAGGTGTCATAAACAAGTCTAAAATACGCAAAAAGCTTGTGTGTTTTCCTGTGAGTAAAATAAGACGGGGCTACTATTTATTAAGTAAAGCTCGCAAAGACTAAGAAGGCTGTCTACAAGAAATATTAGCAGGCGCCATAAAGATAATACACAGCTCTGGGGACGATAAACGAAATAATACACACGAACGTGCGATAATATATTCTCCTTCTTCTATTGCATTCAACCACGTTACGTCACGTGGCGAGACGTTTGAATTTATTGCCCGAGGGTGTACAGTCCCAACGAGAAGTGTGTTGCCTTGCAAGTCGAACATACATGTGTGTTGTGACAACTGTTTTCATATTTACGGCAGTTTACGAGTAAAAATTGGTTTAATGTGTGTCATTTCCCTCCGCCAATTGACCTACGCTTGTCATTCAAGCAAAATAAGTGAGGCTGAGGCCTTTATATCTCCACCTGTTTTGCAAGACCGAAATCATCCACATTATATTTGCACCCTTAAAACAATCCCGGCCATATCTGCGTCGTCTTAATCCACAATTTTATAAACCAAACATTTACACATCTTTGTGATGGGTATTATTATAAAGTGCACGTTCATATTACTTGAATGTGCGAATTTGGTAATCTACGACAATGTACATTATCTCGTCTTTTCGAAGTTTACTTCTGTTAAAAACAAAACTTTAAGATTGTTGTGTAACCTCCAATTAATGCTTTAAAACCTGAACGTTACATTAGACAACCCTTGCCAATGATCGATTCTACTGCCGATAGTAAATGGTGTGCCTTATTAAAGGTGCAATATACATTGCCCATGAGCATACTCACATAATACATTTCTTTTCTAATGGTAATAATAGGCTTTATTTGGTTTATGTATCCGAGTGTAAAAGTCAGATGTAATTTGATTAATATTGCCTTCCGTAGATGGACGTACCAGCGTACCTGACATTGCACCTTCATCCAACTTATTTATAAATAGTGATTGCATGGCTGTGGCACAAAAATAGCAAAATGTATTCCATATTGACATACACTGGAAATTCTAACTACTCACAATGAAACTTTAAATTGATAGACAACACACACACAGTTAATCATTCAATTGGTTCTCACACACAAACACACATATCCAATTTTCGGTGTGTCCAATATATGTTTTAGATGTGTTTTAATATTTATCTCATGAGTGATTCCGGATAGCTGTGACATTAGGATGGATAGATAGATTGGCTTACATAATACATTATTACAGTCGTGATGTTCGGGTACAGAAAACTAACCGGTGATTATCACCATGATATCTAAGTTGCGATCCAGTAATCTCACAAGTAATCTTAGGACTACCTGCCGTGACGTCATAATGGATTGGATGATACTTCATACAAGGAACACTTATAAGAATTGTTTTGTTTATCAGCTAATTGAAGCGTCAACTGTTCTTATGGTCATCCAGGCCTAGATTTTGTGATCTTATAGAAACGTATGTAATTACTACATTTTAAAATGGATTGTGGTGATAATTAATTGAATATTAGAAGATACACAACACAACCTTTAAGTGCCGAATTTGAAACTAGCACAAATACAGGTGGCCGTATTCTAAGAAGGAAATGAAATAAGGACAGTACCTTAAAGTTAATTCAATCTTGATTAAACCAGTTGGCAGAACTTCTACACCGAAAGGTAACGGTCGAAACATGGTTTACCGTTAGTAAATTGCCAAATGTAGAAGAGGACTAAGCGACTCTTTTAAAAGATCTGCTGCCATCTGTAATTCCGTTGATTATGTAATTCTGGCTTGGGATTGCCATGTGAGCAATCTAAACGTACAATCAGCTAGCTCCACATTCACTCATTCAGAGTTCAGACTAGAGGTAACTTGTCGACTCGAACGGGATGGGATGAGTTGGTTGAAAGTCGGATTGATTTTGGAACGCTCGCATTCGTTGTCATTCAATTTGATAACAATTGAACACTGAGTTTAGTACATTTGGGTTAGTAATCGTGTGAATAATGAAACACTGGTTTGTGGCTCAGCATTTCTCACTGTATATACTGATATCGGCTAACACATCACGCTGTGAATACAAATTCAGAGTAAATAATTATGGTTACCTAAGGCATATTATTGCATATTGGTTATTGAACGCCATATTGGTGTATCAGGACTTTTTTAAGTAATTTATGTATCTGAGGATTGGTTTATAACAGCTCTCTTTTCCCTCCTCTTTTATGTCTGTCCTTTCGTTGTTGCACGTCTATTTGGATGTACATCCTGTATTATCTGTTGTGTGTATTCTATTCTTTGTCTGTCTCTAAAAATTTCCCTTCCACTTGCCTATGAAGAGCGTTTGGAAGCAGACGTTTTACATATGTATTTGTCGTCAAATAATTACTCTTACACTAGCTGTATGATGATTATAAATATTAATCAACTTGTACAAGAATTACATATTTACGTATGGGTGTAAGTGAGTAGTCAGTAATTAATTGACTTCAAAGATCAAAACTACTGCTGAATTCTCTTAATTATATTCTTTAATCTTGAGTTTTTGTTGTGATTGAAAGCATCTCTAATCACATGATCAACCTTGTTAGTAAGACAGTTTGTCAGGGTATCTGCCCACGTCCTCTTGTAGTGTAGTGTACGAGTGTTTGTATACGATTGTGTCCATTAAGCAGTGCCTAAGCCCCCTCCAAGAATCTGTGTACGCAATGTATCTAGCTCTACCGAGGACGCCATAGATAACGCATGTTCTCTCTTCTCTCACACACAGTCTACGCGGTGGCGCGTTATCGCAGTGAATGATGCTTTCGCAAGAGAGAATGGTCATTACCTTTTATCTCTTATTCTATTTAAAATCACCACACTTCTTGGACCTGGAACGATGTGGTAGTAGTCTCTCTCTCTCTCTCTCTCTCTCTCTCTCTCTCTCTCTCTCTCTCTCTCTCTCTCTCTCTCTCTCTCTCTCTCTCTCTCTCTCTCTCTCTCTCTCTCTCTTTTTTCTCTCTCTTTACCATATTGAAACCAACAGGTCTAACACAACATCGAAAACTAGTTTACAAAGACACAATCTTTTGGTGTTGGTGAACAGTTTTTGTCGTTGAAGGATTTCTCGGTTCTTAATCATTCTAATGCACACGTTCCTCAAAGACCCAACCACACGAGATTGATTAACCTCGTGTAAGTGTTGCTTTTACTCGAATAACTGAGGAGTTTTTTTTCCCGACGCGAGTATCCCTAAATATGGAGGAATCTAGATTGAGCTACATGAAAGCCTGTTTGGAGATGGCGTAGCTGTTATGTGGTGAACAAATGGCCATCGTTTAAACATGGACGTTTGTTACTCGAAAAGTCCGCTTGCTCCTAATGGCCTAAAGGAAGCACCACATAACACCCCTATTATGCTGTGCTAAGATAGAGAAACAGCCGTAATGATAAAAGCATATCTGTAAGTTCCCAGTTCATATATAAACAAATCCCACTTTTGGTTGTGTTTATCTTATTTGTCATTTGCGTGCATTATAAAACCCAGCAATTCCATAGCTAGCATTACAGCTACAATGGCTGAACATGAGACTAATAGACTACGGCAGTTCTCGCCCAGTGTTCTAGTACTCCATTAGAAGTTCTACGCTCGTTGGCGCATTCCATATCAACACTGTTCTGGAATATTATAGCTTTTATATTTCAATAATGTACACATAGAATGTAAATACGCTTAACTCTTGGGTAGGCTGTGGTGTTGTTACCACATGAAGATTGCAGTGACTGACATTTGTTATATTAGACATAATATATACAACCTTTATAATGACAATTGCTTATACGCTTCGTAATCAAACCACAATCATTAACTATTAAAAGAAATGTAGTAGCACTATGGATGCAATTAAAATAACACACTTACCTTTAAATAATTAACCTAACACTTGAATAACATTTAGCAAAACCGAACTGTTCCACTTGCATTCAAGCAACACAGGCTTTAAAACAATTATTTGCCACTATTTTTTTCCAAAAACTCTCCACTTGAAACTTAAAAGTCAACTAATATTTCACTTATCGTTGTTGATCATGGTCTTAGACATAGACTGTCACAGTACACAGTACACAGTACACAGTACACAGTACACAGTACACAGTACACAGTACACAGTACACAGTACACAGTACACAGTACACAGTACACAGTACACAGTACACAGTACACAGTACACAGTACACAGTACACAGTACACAGTACACAGTACACAGTACACAGTACACAGTACACAGTACACAGTACACAGTACACAGTAGAGTAGCACACATGTACAGTTTATAATTTTGTGTTCTGATTGATAAACTTGTGTTAATCGAAGGGAAACGTTTATTTAAATATCAAATCATACTAAATTATGTACAATTGTGACTAAGTGTTACCCGAAATGTGGCTATATTGAATAAATGAACGACTAGTGTCATATCTTGCCCTCCGAGTGCTTAGCTGTTCTCCATTGCCAATATACTTACTTCATCGGGTTCTATTTCTTTCCTATAGTGCAGCGTTCACATTTACTAGTTCTATTTCAAGCCTTTTCAAATCAGTCCAATCAATCTCGGGACCCCGACATCATTACCCACCCCACGTAACTGGCTTCAAAGGGAACCTACAGCGCGGGAAAACTTCTAACTGACTGCATACTAAGGACCACCATGCTTTTCATTACGCAGTGTCCCCCGAAGCACTCCCTATTAAAATGGTTAACTTCAACCCCCTAGAACTTTAGAAAACTAAATTACTTTTTCTTTGCTAGGCTGTTATATCCTCACCAGACCTTAAACCGTCCGCACGAGTCTTCACTCAAGACAAATAGTTTGCCTTACATTCGGGAGTAGGTTCGGCGCCTCAGTCAATTGGGAGTATGTATATGCAGGTTGTGAACTTAGCAACTGAAATTAAAATAAAACGCATCATTTTTTTTAAGTGAAGGTATTCATATAATAAAATATGGTCGCGCGCTTGTGCTTAGAAGTAGCACTCCTGGGAAGTAGGTTTAGTGGTCCAAAGTGGTGTTGTAATTATAAACATTCTTGGCTTTTAAAAGCTTTCAACTTGAGCAAGCAAAACTTTGTCTACTTTTCTAAATTCACGCTAAGAAAACGAACCATGTTAGTATAATCTTCCATTTTGTAAAGAGAGAGAGATGAGAAATAAGTAACATCCGGTATTTTTATCGGCAAAATGAACGAACATAACAGCACGAATATCTTTCCCATTTTCTAGTTTGAAATGTCGCAGTTGAAATGCGGTCTGGTTAATGAGGCGGCCACAGATTACGAATAGGTCAATCACCAGGCGCACCTCGGAAGCGCTTAATGCCATTACTAACACATTCCGCTCTCTGGTACCAGGGCGACACCCGCACACATGGAATGCCGACGAATTCTTTCCGGAGAATTTAGTTTTATTTTTACTAGGCCATAGAAAAGTTGCATTCTTTCGTCGTTACTACGGCGTTCTGTTCTCGTTGCTCGCCCGAACTGCGGGCACGTTGCACCAAAAGTGGAAAATTACCTTAACGTTTTAACAGCCACCCAGAAAAAAATCATATATTTTACTTGTAAAAACACTGTTATTATTTGGCGAGGTAGAATATAATGAAACTACATTTTGGGTGTTTTGGCAACGATGCTTATCGAGACGATTTTTTAGACTGTGTATGGACAGAAAGCATATAAGCCTGGGATAAGTTCTGTGACTTATATTTTACAAACTGTTTTTTTTCTGTGGATTTATAATATTTCGTTTTGATTTCAAATTCAACAATTTTTTTTTCGCAGTTCACATGTCATTCAATGTATTAGTAGAATGTTCACCATATTAAGTTAACACTATTTAATTGAACAATATTATTTTGAAGACCAATTGCGCCAACCACTCTCGCGTGCGTCATAGAAATGTGTTGCATGAACGGCATTGTATTAGTAGAATGTTCACCATAAGTTAACACTATTTAATTGAATAATATTATGTTGAACACCAATTGCGCCGACCACTCGCGCGTCATAGAAATGTGTTGCATGAACTGCATTGTATTTGTAGAATGTTCACCATAAGTTAACACTATTTAATTGAATAATATTATGTTGAACACCAATTGCGCCAACCACTCGCGCGTGCGTCATAGAAATGTGTTGCATGAACGCGGACGCGAAGAAGGTGGGAGGGCCGAATCGTACGACGCCATCAGAGATTCACAGCACGATGTTCTTCCGCTGTTCCCCGCATCCGATCAACAGGTCCATGGTTATAGTTTCCGAGGATAGTTTACACGCTTTTTGAAGAGTCATTAATTTGTCGGCGCGTTGACATGGGGAAGGAGATGCAAGCAGTGATTAGGCCGTCTCGGGGGTGAATAGGCCTCACCCCCCCCCTTCTGCCCCCCCTCCCCCCTCCTTTATACGCACCGTCGAGCAACAACACACTAGCCATTCTACAGAGTACATTCCTTGCGGTTAGCAATGTTGCATCGTGCGACATGTTTGGAATTAACATCTTCGAGTGAAAAAGAAACAGATAGATTTCCATGATATTTACAAGAGAGTTGGATCTCGTGGGGAATTGTGTTTTCAATATGTAAATAAAAATCTTGACGATTTAAAAAGATTTACATAAGCAATGATAATAACTTATGCAACTGTATTTTTTGGGTATGTTTTTTTAAATTGTTTAAATATGAAGTAAATATGAAATAGAACAAATTGAAATGAATCTCTTTACGTAATTACAAAATGGACGGTTTTCGTACATTAAAATAGTTATATTTTTGAAGAATCCATAAGAGAAATTATATCGATTTATATTACATTATGATAGTCATTTATTATTTAAGTCTTCGTCTACACCCTTAGGGTGAAATTTTTTTTGAAAAATGAGAAAAATGTGTCACAAAACAATTATTTCAGCGCAAATGTGTGTTTTTAATTGTTATTTTAAAAGCTGGATTTTTTCGTAGGTAAAATGTGTATACGAAGTAATATTTTGTATATATTTTGTTAAGGTACTTATAATATGTTTCTTTGTTTTCAGGTAAGTGTTTTGTGAAGTGGTGAGAGGTGAGATGTGAGATGGTGAAGAGAGTTGATATCACCATCAGATGAGCCATTGGTGAGTTGTAACCAATAGTAATTGCACGTCTAGCATTAGTAATAAGTTGCTTAGTCACCATAAAGGTACATCTGATTTGATTTACTCAACATTCAGTGTTTCTGTGTCTTACAATCTGTTGCATCATTGAATTATATTTGCGAAAAATACTGGGGAAGTATAACAAGTCTACTTTTACGTTTATATCAATCTTCGTCTAAAGCCAGCATTACAGGTTCTATTTTCCAATCCGTTAGAGTAACTCAACATCAAAACAACAAATTTGACCATGAAATCTCAAAACTTTTAAGGAAAACACATTAATTTTGTTCAATGTTGAGTTCAAATAAAAAATCTCCCATGTTCGTCAAACTTTAAGGTGGTAGACCAATCAGAAATCGCATGCGTGTACTATTGCTGCGCGTGAGCTAGAAGAACTCATAATAACACTTGACAGGGTGGCTAGACCCGTGATAGTAATAGACTACTGTGCATTCAGAAACTACGCCCGTATTTAACGAGCGTTAATAAATGAGAACCGGACAGTGGACATGCATAAGAACTTAGTGCTGAATGCAGATGTTATTCTAATTATATTTAGGACATGTTGCGCAGCTGACAGCTGCATGAAACACGTACATGAATTGAACCGTGAGACTGGCTGGCTGTCAAATTGTGCATTCGGTGTCCATGCGCACGTCTTGGACAATGGATAACTGAGCCGTGTAATTTAGGATTGAGTTAATTCAATAATGAGGATATTAAAGACCGAATTGAGTGAAGTTGTGTGAATTGGTGGAGGTGCCGGGTCGACCTTGACTTATTTTTATTTACTGTCTATCAAATTCAGTTACAAAACAGTTAAGAAAAGAAGACAAAAATAGAACTATACAATATACAATAAAAAATAAAACAACAAAAAACAACAAAAGAGTACAACAGATATATTGTACAATATATCTCCTGACACGGTAAAAAATAAAAACTTGCGAATCCCTTTACTTTATTAAATATTTAAAAAAATCATAAAGTCTCAGTTTGCACTCCAGTACGGTATGAGTAGCTATATTTCACAGTCCGATGTTATTACTCTTAAATTTTATGGCCCTTGATAAAGAGTAGTTGATATTCTATAAACAAACGTTTAAAGGTGTAAAATAGCGCTGAGCTCGTACAATAGTTAAATACCTAATGAGGTGGCAAGAATATTATTTCAATCGTAAAATTGTTCTTTTTTTGGACGGTTGGAATAAATGTTTATGTTCATCTCGGTTTCCTAACCTCAGATAAATTATGCAACTTGACTCGCAGTAAATTTGACACAGTTTTTAATATGTACCCAAAAGAACTTGAATAATATGCTTCAAAACTATTTTATGTCCTAAATAATTTATCTTCTTACCTTAATTGTTTACTACTTGTACATAACTTCTTATGTACATTATAACGACTACAAAAAAGTATATTTGTATCTACATATTGTTGGTCTGCATTGATTAGATAAATGTATGTACATTATCTAGTGATAGAATCATTAATGTGCTCTGAATGCACAACCTAAAACAAGACGTTTGGTCGTTTGGATGGTAGCAATAAGGCTGGTTTTCGTTTCGCTTTAAACACTTCTTAGAGGCCTTAGAGGCCTTAAGGCTCCTCAGAGTGTTAAAAGAGTGTACAAAAGTATTGGGTACTTATGCTGAAGACCTAAAACCACAGTAGGGGTGAGACGAGCATGGTAGACACCGTATACTTCGGTCGAGCTGTACTCGTCGTAATCTGGTTGCGGCGCGCATTCTGTGTTCGTCCGCGACAACTAACGCTCGCACGTCGCGGTGCTCGACACGTGGTTCTCTGCTACCCGACCCGACTCGTGAGTTTGTTGTGAGATCACCGGCACAATCCGTCATCTTTGTAATTATTTCTATCGGCTCAACATATCGGGAATAGTTCCATTTGGTTCGTCCAGATCTCCCTTCCCTGTACTCTCTACCCTCTACCCTCCACCCTCCCTTCGCTTCGACGTCCCCTCAACTTCACCCTATCATTGTGGACCATATCGATCTTATGCCATCTATGTCAATGTTACCACTCGTCAGCGCTACATAAAGATCAACCCCTCCCGGCTTTCAACATGATTGTATGTTCATGTTGGCAAAAACCTGTTGTTACACGTCAATCAACCCGCATCATCCATCCGAAATTATTATCTTTGTAATTTTTATGGTTCAATAATCTGCATGGCATATGAACTTCCCTTTGTTATTTAAAAAAATACATCAATTGATATGTTACAGCGCATGTTTTAGCACCATAGGGCACAAGAAAAGCTTACAAACAAAGAGTAGAATGTATTTTATAAAGATAAAATTAAATCTGTTTATAAAGGATTTTTTGTCAAAGTAATTATTTAGTAAAAAAAAATTAAATTTAATGGTAAACATAACTAATACCAGCAGTGAACAAAAGATTGTCCTGTTCATTGAAGGTTTCAAATATACATTTCGTAAATAATACCAAATATAGAGATACTTTTAATTTAAGAAAATTGATTTTATCTTTTATCAGAATGTTTTACAAACAGCCTGTTTCAAAGTGTTTACGTATAGTGAACTGTTTAAGAAAAAAAATTTTGAATGTAATAATTAGCCAGTTTCTTTTAGCGATCTCGATTTAAAATTAGGAATTAAGAATTGCCTTCCTGGAGAGGTGGTTCGTTCTGGTTCGTCATCAATATGCAATACAGCGCTTCAGGGTATTTTTATTTTTAAATGGTCCTTAGAGCATCGATCTGGTTAATGTATTGCATGTGAATACTCTCTGGCGGCGACGCTCGGAAGCTGCGAGCGTCGCGACTCAGTTAGTTCCACAGCTTCCGCACAGATGGCGCTGAGATCAACATTCTGGAACCTTCTCGACGCTTTGTAATTATACAATTATTATTGGCGCAATCTTCAAGATTACGTTAAATAAATCAACTCTTGAACATGTATTATAAACTAAACCACGGAGACATTTATGCCACGTAAATTGTCACAATTCATATTTATTTGCTTTCGCCTGTGCGATTGAATTAGTTGTAACGTGTTGGAATTGAAACCCTTAAAATTGCCGGAGAATTAAACCACTTTCCTTTTGATTCATTAATACAAGTTTTACAAACAATGTGCTTGTACACATTTTATCGCTTTCTCTTGTTTGTTCATTTCAAGTTCTCGTTCCAGCTGGTCGCGTGTGGCACGAACCAACTCACGGCGGGTCTAAAAATAACCAACAATTGGATAATGCACGATGCATTTAGGGTTCAAATTAAATTGTGATCAGCTGAGAGTCCCCTGGATGCATTGAAAAAAAAAATCGATGCATTTAAGATCTAGAACGGAAAGGCTTTCAAGAACGATAAAGTAATGGTTTTAAAAACGTCAACCTTTCTGAAATAAATGGCATTAGAACGTGACATGAAGAAACTATACTGAGTGTCCAATATATAAAACTCTCAAACGTTGGTTCATTTTGCGTTCGTTTCTATGTGATAACAACAACAAGAACAATGTTGCATCAGATTTAAAAAGGTCGTTTTAAAGTGAAATGTGTCCGGCGCCCAACTAACCAACATTAGAAATGAACTTTTGTGAAGATCATTATTATATCTGCTAAAATTTTAATGACTCGGCAGGTCATCTTTAATAGTCGCCTCGTACCACAGGCAGAGCTACCGTGGGCCCAAGGCCAGACCAAGGTATAATAATATTCTTATGATTGAAGAACAGCTTCTTTAGTCTTTTGAACCCGACGGGATAACCCATTATTGAATTGTAGTCAAAATATAAAGTATAAATGAATTTGTTTAGTGAATATTAAGGCAGCTTGCTTAGTGACGTTGCAAAGAACGTAAGGACGGCCACTGTCTCATTCTTCAACTTTGCTTAATGCCATCTCGTGTGTGTGATGTGAGGACACGAGACATGGGACAGGAGAAGATCCCGCCGCTGATTGCTACATGGATTTGTTCGAGATTTAGGAGACAGCGTCCGGCAAGCGTCCACACACAAAGGGTAGTGCCTCAAAGCTATGAGCTTTCTTTGTCACTAAATCCGCTTAGAGAACTTATTTTTTGTCTAGAATGCTACCAGCGGCCTTTGGGTGTAGTTGAACAAAGCTGATTGGAACCCTATTCAATTCCGTCCTACTCCATTGTAACGGTATCCAATTTAACTCGTTAAATAGGACCACATTATACGCAAAGTCACATATTTTCTACGTTCATATTTTAAAGATGTGTAGCCCTACAAAGGTTTCTCGTATCCCGGCCGATGGATAGGCCTCTCCTTGCAAGATTACGTTAGGCTGGGAGGAGGGGAGGGATCGAACGATCCTTGATGCTTGAAAGAGTACGAACTGACTTCAACACACGACACCAAGAAAATACATTTGATACGTTTCAACTTTAGAAATATCGTGATTGAATTTCTTGCCAAAGCGCCCACCAGAAACCTCAAAGCTACATCTTTGCCCCGGCACCACCGCTCGCGGTTTCTGGGACCGTAGTTTACTCTCGGAAACGAAATGTGTGGTCAGATCAATTGAAAACCCAATATATATATATATATAATCTTAGTTTGGTTTGAGCCGCTTTTCCCGTTATAGCAACAAAAAAAAGTTACAACTCGTGCTGGCTAAGAAAAGAAGAGTTGAATTACCCCCCGGTACAACAGCTCTAGAGTAAGATTACCGTCCGTCCACCGGCTTTCGGGTTCTACTACGCTCTCATCGATAAAGCAGCTGTAGAGTAAGATTAACAATAGATCACCCGCTCTATATTAAGACTACCCCCGTGTTTTTAGCTTTAGAGTTATATTACTCCCGGTATCACCTCTAGGGGTTCATTACCCACGATAAACCAGCTTGGAGGGTTCCATTGCTCCCCCGAAACCAGATTTAAGGTTCTATAACTCCCGGGTTATCTACAGTACAAAATGAAGAAACGCAAACAAGTCTGATACTACAGCATAAAAGCTTAACTAATATTTTTGCATTATTAATATTACGGTTATTTTTGAATGAATATATTAATTTTCAATATAAACAAAGCCCTTGGTAGCAGTTTTTTTATTCAGTTGTTCTTTCTGTAAGGACAGTATGTAATGAGCCCTGCGCTCTCACTCTGTCAACTGTGAATTGTAAAACACCTCCATACGACAACTAAGACTCCGTTAATCCCCTAGTTCATAAATACACCAGTTCCTTTTCTGTAAAACCTGCTTTGAATTTACCGTGAAATATTTTCTGATCCTATTTAGCAGCTTGAGTACTTTCTACTGAATAAACAATAAGCTCAGTTCCGATGTTCGGTGAAGTGTTTTAGAAATTCAAAGAGTTTTTTTTTTAGAAATCCTATTTTTTATCTTTTCCCCTTGGGAGTCAGCTGCCGAGTTTGATTGAGTGCTGGGGGTGGGTGGGTTGGGGTGGAGGGGGAGGGGGGGGGGGTGGTCAGTATGAGTGGACTCCAGTTACTATTCTCTTGGAGTAATCACTCCCAATTACTGTTGGCGGGAGAACGGGTGGGGGGGGGGAGGGGGGAGGGGTAGAGGGGGATAATATGACACAAGAGGCCTTAGACACTGAGGATGACAAAAATGCCAGCGAAGCCTTTTCTTAAGTGCTTTTTTCTCTCGAGTGGCCCAGCTTATCAAAACAACTTCTTGCAATGCTGCAACAACACTCGAACAATATTTCGAGAAGTTAGGAGCTTTCAACTCAAATGGAAATGCATTTCACATATTCGGTGTGGATCACAATACTACGTCATCCAGGTTTTCAGCGAGATATGACAAGGCGGGACTTTTTAATTCATTCTGAAACCTCCAAATCGGATTGAATTATAGACAGTTTTTATTTTTAACTAAAGAATGTTCGCCATATTATGATTTCCATCGCCAGGGTGAAAAGGTGCAGTAAATGCCATTTTTCTTGTTGGCGTTGTGAATGTGTACACATCTTGGGAATAATCATATTCAATGAAAATTATATTGTGAAAGTATTCTAATTCCTTTAAAGTGGTATACAAATACATATTTTCTTGTTTTATGTTTTTAAATTCAAACAATATTATTAAATTGAATATATAATTGCATGAACACGTCTTGAATATTATTTCGTGTAGATTTTGATGCCATAATTTGCATTCAAATTCTTATAGCAAAACGTCGTCACCACTTGTTTTTACCGGGTTTCCACAATTGCATATTTGTGTCACTGCATACTAATGTGACAAGTAAGAGCTGTGATAAAACTGAATGGGTCTGTTATATAAGTGTTTTGATTAATTAAACATTTATATTGCCTTGTGATTGTTCGGGAAGTGTAGGATTAGGGCACCACTTGAGTTCCGAGCAGAGCAAAGCTCTTTTCCCCGGCGGCGACAAGGGTGATACCGGAGACATTGGTCTGCATAACAGAGGGACATTCATTCATTGAGTCTTAGATCTAAGCTTCAGATTGCTAGGCGCCCATACCCCCCTTCCCCCCCCCCCCCACCCCCTCCCTTGCTCGCACTCCTGGGGGCACATGTCGATAGGAGCAGACTACGTGCATTGTGGGTGGTCCCCATCTTCTTTTCATTACTGTTACCTGCAACGTATCCTATAATAGTAGTGTTCGTATTAGCAAAGACTGTCGAAAATATTAGACCAGTACGCCCAAACAACATTTAAATACTAAACAGTACAAGCAGTATAGTGAACAATTGCTGTATTTTTATTATAAATAAAATGTAATATGTTATCCGAGCGGTTTGACATTGGCATAACTTTAAACGTACTCATGTATTCAGTACAGATGTTATTTTAGATAAGTGTTTGAAAAACGTAATTCCGAATAACAATTCACTACTGAATAGGCTACAGTAGAGAAACGCTTAGACCTCTGTTGTTCTTATAAGACAACTTACTCTAGATATTGTTATAAGTAATTGTCCCTGTTATATCCCTTAATGCCATTAGTAAGAAACTTATTGTTTATATTGAGAATAAATAATAATAATAATCAATGGTTACTGTTTTCTAAGAGTAATTCTCTGTTTTGTACTGATAGTTATTACAATCGTGTAAGCGTGATCGAACCGTGTAAACGTAATGTACGGACTCATGATAGCGATTGTACATGATTGTGTGCAAGTGTGCTGCTGTGCACTATTGCAAACTAGTAAATCGTACGTCGAACCAATAAGCTTGTTTTAAATCATCTTAACCCGGCCGGCGCTGAAAACAAAAAGCTGTGTGATGTTGAGTGGCGAGGGAGGACCTTTGCGGTTGTGTCTGTCCAACAGGTTGAAGGAAGCTGCACGTAGTGGCCGGTATCATAACAACGGAGGACCTTAGCGGTTGTGTCTGTCCAACAGGTTGAAGGAAGCTGTACGTAGTGGCCGGTATCATAACAACGGAGGACCTTAGCGGTTGTGTCTGTCCAACAGGTTGAAGGAAGCTGCGCGTAGTGGCAGGTATCATAACAACGGAGGACCTTAGCGGTTGTGGCTGTCCAACAGGTTGAAGGAAGCTGCACGTAGTGGCCGGTATCATAACAACGGAGGACCTTAGCGGTTGTGTCTGTCCAACAGGTTGAAGGAAGCTGTACGTAGTGGCCGGTATCATAACAACGGAGGACCTTAGCGGTTGTGTCTGTCCAACAGGTTGAAGGAAGCTGCGCGTAGTGGCAGGTATCATAACAACGGAGGACCTTAGCGGTTGTGGCTGTCCAACAGGTTGAAGGAAGCTGCACGTAGTGGCCGGTATCATAACAACGGAGGACCTTAGCGGTTGTGGCTGTCCAACAGGTTGAAGGAAGCTGCACGTAGTGGCCGGTATCATAACAACGGAGAACCTTAGCGGTTGTGGCTGTCCAACAGGTTGAAGGAAGCTGCACGTAGTGGCCGGTATCATAACAACGGAGGTCCTTAGCGGTTGTGTCTGTCCAACAGGTTGAAGGAAGCTGCACGTAGTGGCCGGTATCATAACAACGGAGGACCTTAGCGGTTGTGTCTGTCCAACAGGTTGAAGGAAGCTGCACGTAGTGGCCGGTATCATAACAACGGAGGACCTTAGCGGTTGTGTCTGTCCAACAGGTTGAAGGAAGCTGCACGTAGTGGCCGGTATCATAACAACGGAGGACCTTAGCGGTTGTGTCTGTCCAACAGGTTTTAGGAAGCTGCGCGTAGTGGCCGGTATCATAACAACGCTTCGTGCAGTAGTATCTGTGTGGTGAATTTCTTTTAAATATACGAACAGAAAATCTTATATTCTCACGATCTGCTACCGCAGACTCTTATCGGGTTCCATCTCAGTTATTCATTTTCCTTAAATATAGATTGAATTATACTCATAAAGAGGAAACCTTCAAAATGCGGTCTTATAATTGGTGTAAAACTTTACAAAAATGTGTTTTGGACCGCGAGTGCTCTCAATAATATTATGATTTACATTCACGATAGTGCCCCATAACTTAACCATCTAAATAAATTGTTTGAAGACTCATGTTTTATATATTGTGGTAACTTTGGTTATCGATGAAGTGTGGTAAAAGTATTATGTTTGATAGTTTTCATTATATTTTCGTGTACCGGTACAAATGAGCGTTTTGTGCCGGGATACAAAACAACCATGCACCAAAAACTGTTTGAAGATATCGTTTTTCCACACTTTATTATATAAACAAAGATATGACAACAAAATATGCTAAAGTTAGGTCAGTGTCGTAAATTTAAAACTAAATATTTAGGTGATGTGTGGGCCAAATAATGTTTGATTACTTTTGAACATTTTTTTTCATGGCTAGTTTAGAAAACGGTGTTTAACGTATGAACCCTCAGAGGAACTGATGAAATCTCATTAAAATATAGTTAGGAGATAATCATTAATTGAATGATAGTCTTATTAAAGTAGTGTCTGGTACCACATCCCCAAGTAAAGCTACGGGTGTGACAAGTGAGAAATACACAGGTGTCTAGAGTTTACTAGCGAGACTGTCTTACGCCTAATAAGCTTTAGAGTGTAGTGAGTGTTAATGACGCTAGACTTGTCAAATTTCTTGTCTTTCCACTCTTCTTCAGCGGTTTGTGCTCATTTGTCTCTAGTTTTTGCTAAAAATATAGCGTTACGCGCCCTCACGCCACTGATCATAAATTAACCTCATCTGTTTACAAGACGAGAGCTGCTCCATCTGACAGCGCTCGAAGAGTTCAGAGGCAGCAAGGCGGCGCGCTATCTACCATGTAGACACCTGCACTAGCCCGTGATGGATTGCTTCAATTGACTACAATCAATTCGTTTTTCTCTTTGTCGCGCGGGCGTCCGTCCGTCACAGACGTGACACCAGAAGCACAGACGTGACACCAGAAGCAATCAAGATGAGACGCAACGCAGTTAATTGGGCCCGCGGAAATGTGCAAAGGGACTTGTACGTAATTCTAGATGCATTTTTTAAACGACAAGAGTTGTGTTTTATAACGGCCACTAATGGTCGCTTTTGGCTTTTTATTTCAGACGATTAAAAATACGACAAAAAGAACGCTGTAACACACACAGTGTATGTCCCTTCGTCTTTGTTAGGTGCCGCTGCCGCTTTAGTGGCGATGCGCCTTTTTAATTACGCGCCAGTCTAATGAGCAGGGAGAGGAGGGGGGGTATCCCCTCTCTCTCTCGCCCCCTCCCCCCCCCCCACCACCCCCCTCACGCCAACCGGAATGATTACAGAGCGCCAGCGCCATCAAGCAAATCTTTGTCCCGAGGGCTGAAATGGCCAAACGCAATTTTCCCGTCCCGCACCTTTTGCTCTCATAACGTTTTATAGTAATGAACGTTCTGTGCGTTGACATCTCGAAGCTTCGTCTGGGGCCTTGTGGGGACGCGTTTCCCGCCAAATATCGCGCCGCTTGGCCTTTGAAATCGGAAGTTAGTGGGAGCTCGGTTTTACATTGTTAAACAACTTGATTACATCAGGAAAAGCTTTCTGGGTGCTGCACAAATAAAATACCAACATAGTAAATTGATTACTTTAAACCGTTTTGGGAGAGTGAACGAAATAAATTCGAGAGCGGGCTTGGTACACGTCTGGATCTATAGAATTCACATAATATATTGTATGGATCACATTTGCCAGACTTGCATACTGTGCTGATGTTTAGAGGCTGTAGTTACCTCTCAACATCTCTTGTTTGTGGAGCTTCTGGAACCTTCTTCATAATGTGAATTGAACTTTAACGAACGTTTGGGTTAGTGTACACAATTAAACCTATTGCATCTCCCCTTTTGAAAACCAGCAAAGGAATAAGCCAAAAGGATAACGTTGTCTGGAACTACAATCAATCTGGTCAGGTGTTAATGTTATGTCCCAATATTCCATGACATGCGATTTGCTATTAAATATATTATGTGACATGGTTGAGATGTGCTGATACTGTCACGTAGGGTGTGGAAATGACAACATGTATTAGAGTACCTAAATGAAAGAAACGGAAATGCAGAATATGATGTTTTCTGTAGTTGAGGTAATTCACTGTATAAATACCAGTATACGCTGAAATGACCACGTTCTAGCCCGGATTTGGTTGGCTTACAAGATGTATGTGGTTTCTTAAGTTGTTGAAGCTTTCGTGGCCCGAACTATGAGATTTAAATAGAGGGTATACGCGTTTTATGCAACTACGCCATGTACGTCGAAGGTAGGCTATACTAACTCATGGTAAGTATGTCTGGAAGGCCACTTACATTTACGACATACGTGTTTTGAAAAGCTCATCAAATAAATAGGTAGCATGGTCGCCCATTTCAACTCAATAACCAAAACACGATGAATGTTGAGTAATTTAAAATGTATGACAAATGTTTACTTGGAGATTTTCTTCAGTCACAGTGCTGGGATTAAGTCATACTATCAGCTTTCGGATCCTCCTTCCTAACTACTAACAATACGGCAATACCTAGTTAAAGTCATCTGAAAAGGGACATGTATTGTTCCTGGACAAGTTCTCTACGAAAAATTATTATTATTGTTATGGGAGGGGGGTGTTGAAGGCGGTCGGTAAGGTCCCCCCTTGTATAAAAAAGCATCCCTTGACTAAATACACGTGTAAGACGTGTAATTGTGTCACGGTATACTTGATATGTGATTGTAATTGCCCGTGCAGATGATCAGCGACGAGTAACTTCACACGTGCACGATCAAGATATCATGTCTTGTCTAATTAGAATACAGAACTGGTTTTCAATCACCGTAAACAAACATTCAACATAATTGCATGAAAATCACGCCTCGTTTCCCAATAGACGTAGCACACAATTTTTCAAAGAGTGAAATTACTGGCAGTACTTCGTGCCTTCGGTACTAAGTCAATAAACAGAGAATCCTAGCCAGACGCTAATTGAAAAGTCAACAAAAATAATAAATATCCTTGTTTAATTAACAACTGTTGAACTTGCGGTATGAAATTCGATTAGTTCGGCGTTTGTCGGGCGTCCCGACTCCTCCGGAAATGACATATCCGCGCAGATTTGCTCCCATCAAGAAAACGTTCACAATTTCGAAATGATAATTTACGTTTCCCGTGCCGCGCAATTGTACTGCGGAAATTGGTTTTAGTGGCTTGAGATTTCATTTAGAACATGGCGACAAAGTAGTTTGTAATAACGGTTCTGAAATCGATGCAGGGTTCCAGCCCAACCGTGTGCTACATCACAATGCACCATCCACCATCACAGCATCTTGCAATTATGAACCATATAACCGAAAAGTTAATTAACTGATCAAAGTAGAAGTCTGATTGCTGAGGCGGATCGCCAGAGGAGTAATTTAGAAGTTCATTAAATTGCTTGTCAATCATTCTAAAAAAAAAAACTTTCCACTCGAGAATTCAAATCTCCGGCGAAATTTTAAGGAAACAGATTTATGTGCACGCCGATATTTCCTGTAATAATATTTAAATAAGATTTTAATCAAACCGGGTTGTGAGGATATTGTACGTGATAATCCTTGTCGAGTTGTTAAAAATGGGCAAAAGACTTCCTTGCTTGATTATCTAATATTTATTTAGGAGAAAAAGCATCCCGTAAAACAAGTGGTACCGCTGTTGATCGCTTTGAACATGAGGTAAAGCCTACCAACAAGTGGTCGGGGGGGGAGGGGGGGGGGGGAGGGTGCTAACCTGGCCATCTCACAAACTGCAATATGGATTTATTTCGACTACCTATGTGCGCCCTTCGTTGCTGGGGCGCTGGGCTCTGTATCCATGGGAACTAGATACAGCTTGGAGGCACACGCAATGCGGTGCTCACAATTGAAGCCCCTCTCTTGTAGTGTAGTGCACACAAAGGAAGGCCCTCTCTTGCAATGCTTGGCTAACAAAGGAAGTCCCTTTCTTTCAATACATGTCTCATAAAGGAAGGCCCTCTCTTGCAATACATGCCAAATAAAGGAAAGCCATATATTCCTCTTTTGCAGTGCATGGCTCACAAAGAAAGACCCTCTTGCAATAGATGACTCTCAAAGGAAGGCTCTCTTTTACAATGCTTGGCTAAGAAAGAAAGTCGGTTTCCTTCAATACATGCCCCACAACGGAAGGCCATCTTTTCCTCTCTTGCAATGCATGGCTCACAAATTAAGGCCCTCTTGGAATGCATGACTTTTAAAGGAATGCCCTCTCTTGCAATAATTGGCTCACAAAGAAAAAAACAAATATTTGTATTTTGCACTTAGTTCTAGTATAATGACCGATAAATCACGTCGACATTAACTGATTTAGTCTGAAGAAAATAAATATCTCTACCATCTCATACCCTTGCATATAGGTTTTAATATAATCTAATCGCGTTTCCCTCCAAAATGTATAAACTATGTGGAGTTTTTTTATGGTGGGAACTATCAGCATATTGAAATATCACGGTTTTATCTCTGCCTTCAACTGTCGGCATTCCCGTGGTACTGCCTTACTGAACCGGGATGCGAGGGACTGCCACTAGCTAGCCTCATCGTCCTCATTTCATTCTGTCTGCTCCCACCGACAACAAACAAACCGTAATTATTTCCTAAGATAAACAATTTCCGAAGTACGCCATTTTATTTGTCGTGCACACTGCACACTAAGATAGCGTTTCGGCAAACACGCTGGGAGTATGCGCTCAAGACACTTCACAAACATAGAATTTGGGCTCTGAGTTTCTTCCAAACAAGTGTGTATGTTCTATAATCTTTTCTAAATTTAATCTAGAATCTATATTTAAATTTAAATGCTCCAACTCGTGTTGTTGACTGACAATATTTTCATGCGGACGTTTCCAGGAATCTCTGAAGGGAGTATTACCATATATAATTTAACAAGCCATCTCCTATGAGATTTTCTATTTGCACTGTCACAATATACCTGTACTTCTTTGCGAATCACAACAGAAAAAGCGGGATATACTCTACACAAAATATCAACACATACCACTTATACTTGCCCCGAAACAACTTAACCGATGCGATCGTCATAGACTCACGACTCTTGACCAATCAGTGATCGGTATTTGAAATTGGGGCTCGCTGGTTGGCAACGAATTATTCACCTGTGACGAAAGCATCTGTAAGGTGGTTTTGGTACAAGTGGACTTGTTTTTTTAATAATTCAAAACGCCTCATAAATTTCTATCCATCAATCCTATTAATAGTAATAATTTTTGTAGGAATCCCTGTTATAGAGTGCACACCAGCTTTACCTGATGTGCTCCTCTTCAGGTGACTAACTGGGTTATTAGGGTGTTTGGATAGTTGGGAAGGAATGTCCGAGGGCTGATAATGACTCAGTCCCAGCATTCGCCTTTACGACTGAGGAAAACCTGGGAAAAAGGCTTCAGTCAGGACTGCCGGTGGCCGGAATCGAACCGGCGACTTCCCGGAGTCTCGCGTCTTACCGCTGAGCCACATCTATCGGTTCAATCCTAATACGAAAATGTATATCTAGTTCTCTAAAAGTAGCACTTGTTGCTGCCGCCAGCGAGAATGGACACTGGTCACGCTCATACAGCTGGGATAGTCATTGTTGTGACTTACAATACATACGGTCAAGAGTTCGATTCACAGTTGGCACTGTTGCTTTTTAACCGTAGATAATTGTCTTTAGTTCATTATTACAACATCAATACACGGTAGTAAACGGTTACATTGGAGTCGCCATGAGACGCGTCATAAAAAGTGCAGTGTCCCTCACTGGAGATCAGTAGGCATAGTTTTAACTGAGTTGGTCGTCGCAACGCGTCGTAGAATCGTAGAATAGTGAGGATGCAGCCGTACTATGACGTCACGGTTCACGGGTCGTGAACAGTCGCCGCGTTTCAACGGAGATAACGAGACAAATACTAAAAAAATAAAATTATGTGCAATATGTAATCATTATGATAAAGAAATTGAAGTAATCTCTGGAACTAAGTTACGTTGCCTATCTGTATTAAGGTAGTGCATACATTTGACCGAGTGTTTGTAGCTCAGACTATGAACATGATTCCCTACACTACCGCTCGTGTCCAACTGTTCTCTCACAGCATCCATCATGGAGTAATAGTGCCTCTCAGTCTACCCATAATGCATCGCAACTCCATGGCTGTCGCACGTGCACACGTTCAGTACGTGATTGCACGTAGAGTAGAGAATACACCTGATTGTTTGTGTCTATGCTATACTAAATTAGTGACCACGTACTGAATCTAACAATATTTCATTTTCATCGTTCAATAGACATTTTGAGTCCTAAAGGACCGCTGAAAATTTCAGGCTTAATTAATGCAGAAAATCAGGTCATGCCGTCAAACAGAGTAATGCCAATGACAATAGGCCAATCACACAATAATTATGAATACCATGTTGCCTTTATATTACTATATCACTAGCATGAGTATATTTGATTCGAAGGCCACTATGAATTATAATTAGGGTTTGAAATTAATTAACATCCCAGGTATAACTCAGTATAATATAATATTAATTTTGTTGAGGTGAACAATAATATATGTCACCACTAACAGTTAAAGAAATTAGTCAGATTTGTGAATGTTTTAGAAATAACTTATATGAGCTTTTGAAACGAAACAAATATATGTCTGGTGTTTGTAGACGGATGCCTATTTATCGTGACTCCTACTGTGTGTACTGAGATGGCGCTAATATTATGTAAATATAATGACAAGTATGAATAAAGGCCTATATCTCTATTCTAGGCCTTCTCTGGCAAGTACTATCATCAAATAATGGGGATAGTAGATAACTCAAATGAAATCACTCTATGTCGTAAATGTGTTTGACCTACAAGGCTTACTCTGCATTTGGCTAATGGCACTTACGTTATAAATGCTTTATTACATGTATAGTATAATAATTACAACGAACTCGAGTATATTATGGAGCGGTTACAAACTCAGCTTCATTCTAGACGTTTGTAAAACAGTAGTTTACAAATCTCTACCTCTGTATAGTTTCTCTCTTGTACATAAACAACCGATCATGTTTTATTCGGGACTTTGCCTTTAAACCAATACATGAACAATCAACTGTTAGAAATCCACTATGTAAAGTCCTTCCAGTGAGCAATCACATAGTTCAAGTACAGCTACCTACGGTATCTGTAGTTTTAGAACAACAAAAGTATTTCATTCATCGCCATCGTTTAAAACTAGTCTGCGAATACCAGCAAACTAGGCTACCACTGGTTTGCAACGGGATAGTCAAATGCGGTGTGTTAATCCAGTGAGTAGGGTGACCATTTTATGCGCCAAAACGGTAACAATTTGATAAGATTTGCAATTTTTAGATGGTGTTGTTCTTTAGCAAGTTTAACTGTTCTCCCACATTGGTTTTGATTAGTAATGAAAAGTAACTCATGCATCCTCTCTTTTCTCGAGCACTTTTTTTCTGGCTAACAGTGACATACAATCATTTTCGAAAACATTATCGAATGATATAAAAATCTAATATTTTTTATAGTCATCATATTTGTGTTTTATTTGACAGTTCAAGTGGGTACACCCATTTTGTTCTCGCGTTGTGACGTCAGTGAATCCTCCCTACACCCATTTTGTTCTCTCGTTGTGACGTCAGTGAATCCACCCTACACCCATTTTGTTCTCGCGTTATGACGTCAGTGAATCCTCCCTACACCTATTTTGCTCTCGCGTTGTGACGTCAGTTAATCCTCCGTGTATGGTGTATATGCGGGGGGTAACATTGTATATATTATGCGTCTCATCTCTGCGTTGATGGAAATATCCCTTCAGGTCGCCCCACTATCGAGGAGGCTCTGAGCGCTCACTAGCGAGCTTCCAATCAAGTGCCCATTAGTTCTAATTAGGGACCTAATACACATAATATGGTTCGCGTTTAGCGAGGGGCAAGCTCGATGCACCGCTGGCCAGTATCATGCGAGCTAGTTGCACCAAAGTACTCGTTATTACGAGAGATAAATAATTACTAATTTGTCTGTGTAGAAGATATTTCAAATACTTGATTATTCACGTAATTACAACTCAATGTATGGTATACAACAAAAGTAATCAAGTGTATAACAGAGTACGTATTTACCCTTCAACCAATAACCTAACACTCATGTTTTAGCCGATATTGTTACTGATCGTTATTTCTCATCAAAGTATATTGCCCATTGATTCGTTTTGCCCATTGAGGCAAAAATATGAGGTGAGTGCAGGAGAGTGTACAATCGCGGACATTAGTAAACCAAGAGTCGTCGGACAGAACATATCTTGACTCGAACCACTCAAATGACGTTGTGTATAAGGTAATCACTCCCGCACGGAAAACAGTATTTCTTTTTGGTACACTCAAGAAGAGTGGATATAAGTGAGGCTTTCACGACCCAAAGTTATCGCTAAATTAATAACATATCGAGTTGTTTCCCCACATTGGGAGTTGTTAGTGTTCTTGCACATGGTGAACGTTTCACAAGGGCCGTTGGTTCCGTTCTCAAGCCAACTGATTCCCTCTTACGAGCTGGTTGTGCAGACTTCGGGCGCGTCTGACTATGGTAATTGTCCGCGCACGAGAAACTAGTTCGTGGGAGGCTTCAGTTGACTTGAGGACGGGACTAGAGCGGTCCCGAAACGACGACATATCGATGAAGGGAAATAACCCAGTATGTTTTTAATTTTCAAGTGAGTATTGATTGTAATGTATTGATTGAAATGTTTCTTTAGTTTTGGTTTAGTTTAGTTTAATTAAAACGTTAGCGTAGTATTTAGTGTTTAGAAGGCTCTTCGCGGCACAAGATTTCTTAGGATTTTAAGTATAATGTTTGCTAGCGTCGACGCCGTTTCTTGTCAAAACTTTTTTTTGTGATGACAAGAATAGACAATTATTAATAATAATAATAATAATAATAAATAACCATTTGTGCACGTATTTTAATATCTGTTCTCACTTGCCACTGTGAAACCGTCATAAGCCTCGTCTAAATTGAACATTTGTTGTATATAATATCACCTCCATCGCAAAAAGACTAGATTGCTCTGCTTCAACTCCCACACACCGCCATATTATTTTGTGGGCGTGGGCAATAAAACTAATCTAATGCCTTACAACCAGGGGTTAATTTGAGCCGGAACGCAGTTCCGATTCCTTTTCCGAAACCAGAACGCGCGCTTCGGTATTATTTCGTAACGTAAGTTACTCCTTAAAAACTCGTGAATTTATTCGTATCTCTGAAAATTTCACAAATATATTTTTGTATTTGTTGGTATGAATGCAAGTTATTCAAGTTTATGAATTACCCCTAGGTAGCCAGACCCAAATACATAGACAATAACCTTCTGACTGACCACTGACACTAAGCAGATAACTAATTAATAATTACATATTACCTGTGTTCACAATGTATAAATATGGGCGGGGTTGTGCCAATTTATATTTGACAAACACAATATGCGTTCCGGTTTCTTTTCAATTACAAATTAAGTCCTGCTTACAACTTTACATATGTGGACTTTGCTAGTTTCGTGACAAGTATGTTTATACTAGGTGCAGATGCATTAAAACAGAAACGGGAATTTTTTTTAGTATATGCTTAATGTTTCAAACTGTAACGAGTGGATCTACGCTAGAAACTCTAATCATTAATTACCATTTCCCAACGCATTTGTCGAGTTTCTTTATTAAAATCTAAAAAAAAAAAATTACAGCTTTTACACTTTGTTGTTGAATTATTTGTAGTTAGCCGATTTGGGACTGAATGTCCACAGTTTGTACATATTTTGTACGTGACAGCTTGTATGAACTAAACCACAGATAAACGAAAGCCTTGCCCGCACTTCGGAGTATAGACTATACTCTCGGACAGTGAGAAGTGTTACCGGACTGCTGGTCACGGTCCTTTATCTGAGCAATGTGAATCTATTCGGATTTCATCATAGATACCACAAAAAGCGAGACATTTTATATCCTTAAACCAGCAATGTACTGTGGACAAAACCAAACAATTTCAATAATATATAGTAATTTTCTGATTTTATTCATACGTAATTAATTTTGCATCCCGTTTTAAATATGATCTGTAGACCTAATAATATCTAACCTCGCACAACTCTAGAACTGTGATAGAAAATTCGTTTTCAAGGCCGAAAATAAAACATAAAGCATTTGCATAACAGCCATCAAGCAAGATTTTTTTTATTTAGCGAGACAAACCGCCAATGTAATTCAGTTCATTAAATCGAGGACAACTCGATCATGTGTGAATTAAAAAAAACTAAATCTGATATGATTACGTTGTTAAGCTGTATTTATGTCTACGCTCTGATGATTCGTTGTTGTAATTGTTTGCCGGCACCATTAACCCATGATCGAACAATATTTCTCGTTATATATTATTAGATCATGCCATTAACACATTGTAACTTACTGAAGGACGGACAGTCCGGTGTAGCAGCAAATGGCGCTCATCTAACTGGGCACGTAACACTAAAATAACAGACCTGGGACTTTCAAGGTTACAACCATCAACGGATGGGGTAGAACATCACTAATCCAGTCTAGTGAACTGAATGTGTCTTTGTCCGGGAAGCTCACCTGCCCTCGAGCCACTTCACTAACTATGTGAATATGTTTATGCATCCCGCCCTTAATCCCAGGTACACCAGTGTCTCTCGGCCACGATTATGTAAAACCGTAGTGTCCACAAAGGGAATAAGACTCAACTACCCCGATGCCAAGTTGTCCCGTTGTGTCCCAACGCTCCTTTGCCTTCTAAACTCACATACTTGTCCACGGTAGATGCGAGTGATTGAAACTTTGAAGATGAATTCTCAATTTTGTACAGAACCACGCAGTAGATTGTAGATGATTTGTAAGTATTGTGTAGAAATGTGTGGGTAGCAATCACACGCTGGTATAAGTACTTAGCTAGCAGTCGACTTCATAATGGTTCACGCGTGTAAAGTTGAGAAACTGTAAGAATGACGGCCCCCTCCATATCCCCTCCACAGCTACCCGACCCCCCCTCAACTCCGTGACAACCTGACAAAATGAAAAACGTAACTGAAAATCAGTTTGTTTCAGTTGTTCAGTTGGCGTTTTCATGGAATTGAGGGGGTCCGGTAGCTGTGGAGGGGATAAGGAGGGGCTCATATCAGCGACAGAGGTGACTTAGCAGTAACACGAGAGACTATTTAGAGGCAACGGATTCAATACTGGGCACCAACCCAGACTTAAGTTTTTCCAAGGTTTCCTCAGTCACAAAGCGAAATCTGGGATCGAGTCCTATTAAAATCACTTGAACATTCCTTTATCAACTATGCAAACACTCGAATGTACTCAGTAAGCTGAGGGCAGACTCACCAGGTAAAGCTGAAGTACACCCTACAGTGAGGATTCCTACTAAAATTGTATTACTTCTCCCGAAATTAATCATGGTTATGTTGTACGAATTCCAGGCATTATTATTTTGTTATTATTATTTGAACCATATTAAGTACAATCAATTTTATGTTGCTAGGCAACGGACCAAGTGCCGTATAGTAAAAATTAGAAACGTTTTGATGTTGCATTTACGATCAACGTTTGTAAACACAATAGCGTGTTATTATATTCAGTGTAACCATGTGTTTATCATTGATTAAAGCACGTGTTTTGCAATATCCACAAACAATCAAATTATATAATGGAACATTGTTTTTCCGAATAAATATATCAACATTCAAATATGGTAACCACAAACAAGTATTACTGTATTACTCGCAATGCAGTTGCCGTACATAATAATACATTCCAGTAAAATAATGTCTCTTATGTAATCATATAATTCAAAAAGAAAAAAAATATGTGTTAATTTGACTTGTAAATTTCATTGTTCATTTACAACATACTGCAAAGCATATCATAAATTTAAGAAAATGAGTAATATTGGAAAGCTATGTTCTACCAGCGCATGTCTTTCTATTTCTCAATTGCCGTATTATGTTTGAAGTAGCCACGTAGAACGGACATCTTGAAATGATCACACAAATACGACGCGGCCGTTCGTAGATGGGGTTACTGAACGGGTGTGTCCCTCCCTACCTAATAGAGCAATTACCTAAGGCAAACCAAATTAATTTGATGGCTGATGCAAATAACGGGCTTAAAATTTTAAAAATGATTACTTTTTAGTAACAGTAACAAAGACAAAATGAAATAATAATGCTATAACATATCACTTTGCATCGTAAATTTATTTGACACCAGGTAGGTAAAATGTTTGTATCTCTTTGAAATCGTGCGTGTATACTTTCATGCCTTGTTTATGCTAATTAGTGCAATTTCGGTGGTGTTATGAGGTGGGGAAGGGTTAGGGGGTAAAGCCAGCTAGCAGACCACACGGAGCTAGTTATACATCGACCACTTGTTGAAGGATCGTTACACATACACACACGGGCGTAAGAAACGAGGCACATTGTTCCACTTCATCCATCATTCATTCATTCATTCATTCATTCATCTCGCTCGTTCCCTAGTCTAGATGATTTATTAGACGTTTTATATTTCCATATACCCGTCTGTTAGTGGTCAAATCTATAATTAATGATATCATGTCCAACACTGGATATCACGTCTTGTAACTGAGTGTGTGGACAATAAATACAGGTTTATTTCATTTGTTTATGTAGATTTATTTTATTTTTAGACCCGTGAGCCCGTAGTATTGATTTTTAAACGCAACATTATATTATGCAATTGACGTGCTCTCATATTTAAAAGTAAGTAAATAATTACGCTCCCCCCACGAAACAATTATTTCATTTCGGGTTTCAGGCTTTTAAAACTTGCGTTTTTTTTTTATTGTCCGGTCTAATATTCCCTTGCACATTCTCAAACTTTCGAACGTACCTTTCAGTTGTAGGCCTACTCTTCATCAGCATTGTCTGACTTTTAATGTTGGTATATGATTAAATATGTCAACACATTTCGTTGCATTCCCAATGAACACTAGTACTTGTTTATTGTATTATATGAGTGTGCAAATAATTGCGGGGTATTTTATTTTTTTTTTTAATTTATAGAAGATTTCAATACTCGGGAATAAAAACTATTTTGTAAATATATCATCATTACACATAAGATTAAGCTCATTCTAACTCTCTGGATATTGTTAGATACAATAGCAACTGACATACGCACATATGTCTGGGCTGGGTCTGACCTTAAACCTCCAGCCCTATTGTCTGTCCAGCACACTTATAAATGTACGTGAATGTAATTATGTATATATTTCTATAAACACAGTGTTTGCTAAACGATTTTTGTGGCCCAAATAATTAAGTCTACATGTGTGAAAATGCTCGGTTATTTTCCCGGGTCTCGTCTAAAGTACTGACACGTTGGACGTTTCAAACCGCTCCTGGTCCGTCCTCAAGACATCTGTCGCCGTCGTCAGATTTATCCTGAACAGTGTTTGGTCTGTATCGTAATTCTGATCTAAACACGAAGGTGCAAGTGAACCTCAACCAACTAGAACACTGTACACAATAGTGTTACATTGCTGTTTGCTCTTTGACAACAACTACATGTTGCCACGTTGTAAATATTTAAATCCCAGGTATAACTGCTGACTTCACTGAAGAGACGGTTTCGGTACTAGGCCAATGACATGAAGACTTCTTTGAATGATTGTCTTTGATTGACATCTTGTTTCTATAAGTATCTATTATTACAGTTATGGTATTCGGGACGGTGAGGGTTCGTGGATGAAGTTAGTTTATCCAGGATGAGATATCGCTGAACAGAATTGCTACTTATGAGTGAAGTGAACTGTAAAGATAAATTTTATCCACTTAAATGTTTAATACTATTGGACAGAAAATCAGTAGAGGCGACCAATAGCAGCTCTCTGTTATATTTGCTCGTATCGTGGTAGCTGGCCGGGAAGGACTTGTAGGAAACGTCATGCGTTTAGGTGGTTGATGGCTGCAAGGGATGGTCCGTGACCTTGACGGAAGCCCCGCCCTCCCCCCCCCCCCCCCCCCTCCTCGCAACGCGCTGCATGGCAACACTCCCCACCTGTACAACTTGTTGGTCGCCACGATAGCAGCACGGGACTCCACGAATCATTACCAATGAAAATGGGTTTTCCACGCGTGTGTGGGTTGAGGTATCCTCGTTGCGCTTTGTTTCCAACAACACTTCTTTCCATGTGAATTGCACTCGTTTCATCAATAACGCGTGTAGTTTTGTTAGTGGAATGTTCTACGTTATATTTTACAATTGTATATTATTTTTCTAACTGATCAAGACTCTTTAGTTTATCTAGATAATAAATAAGAAAAACGCGTTATTTTTTTCATTTCTACAAACTTTAACGAAAACATGATGCAAAGTACATTGTTATTAATTACATTATTTTTGCATATAATATATCTAAGCAAACCACTAACTACATTGGATAATATTGTTAAGCCTATATTCGACGGGTTAACCACAAGCAGGGGTGTTCTTTGAAACAAACTAACCTTGAGTTCGTTATACCTAATAGCAGACATTACTCAGAATATTAAATGTTCCTGAAGTTCTCGGAGATCAAACTATTCCCACAAGCAGATGAACCGATTGCATTGAAGATACAAAAATGAATTCTTTATTATAAAGTAGATGCGTTTCTAAATATTTGAAATACATTTTCTTCTTCATCTCAGGCTACTTTTTGAAAAAGATATATATAAAAAAAAAAATATCAATGATATTCATATATGATCTACGCCAACTGAATGAATAATGTTCAACAAGTAACGATATGAAAATATTAGAAATTAAATTAAATTAATTAGTTGGGCTAAGAATTAGTTTATAAAAACAATATCAATAATGATAATAGTAATAATAATTCAATCGAAATTCAACAGTCACATATAGATATAGTCGCCTGAAAAGGGACCAGTTTCCCACGAAAAATGTATTTTATTTATTTCCAATTCGCCCCATGTATGATAGGATGAACTCAACCTTGACTCTCACCCTTGCCCCACCGTCGCTTCTAGTCCCTGTGAAATGTTGTTAAAGCGCACCTGCTTTGTACTTGGCGAGCATACTGTAATGTTACACAGCTTAGTTCTAAACTTAATAGTAAGGCTTAATTATCTATTATTACACGCGCTACACATTTCATGGTTCTTAAATACAACTACTAAGAGTGAGAGCTCCGTATGGTGTATTTAGTTATCTTAGACGTAGTAGGCGTCAATCATCAGAGGGCTTAACATCTCTTGAAGCGCTCAGCGATGGTATTATGTTCAACTCACTAAGAACAACAAAGTGTATGGCTTCGGCTTTACTTTCTTCCTCATATTAAGGGTATTCTATTCAGTAATATATCTAATTTTCAAAGACTAATCGTAAACGTAGCAATAAAGACAACCCCAGGACGTCATGAAACAATTTCATTTCAAACAATATTTGTGTATATCAAATTTGAATAATCGACGAATATAGACGATAGATGTATATGCATGGCTACTCAAATTGAGAGATTGATGGGAAATGAACTAATTAAACTCTCGCACGTGAACAAATAAAACATACCAATTTAAGGACAAACTAAAAGGGTAATAGAAGAACAATTAAAGTGAAGGAGAGAATAAATGAGAAGTGAGATGATAATGGAATTCATATGAATAATGAAAAACAGCCGTATAGCTAAAATGAAATAATTCCTGGCATATTATGTTAAATATTTGTTTTCAAGTGGTAAGGAGATTAACCGTATCTAGGGAGATTTAATTTTAAACAACTTCATTAAGTTTCACATAGTTAGTTGGTTTAATTCTACACGAGTCTTCATTTTTCTTGTCCGTACGTAAAATAATTTGAAATTAATGTTTAAGCTGTATGTGGTGATCACAATTTATTTACCTTGCGTTGACATACTGGGAGATAAACCAGAGCCAGTATTTCACTTATCTTGTTCGGATATGAAAGTGGGAATGAAGATGAAAACTCGGAAATTAAAGATGAGTAGTCGTAATAAGTGTTTAGTGGAAAAACGTGTTGACATACCGTGTTGTGTTTAGATTGTATAAAATCAGACAGTTTGAAAATATACTATTAAAGTTATCTGATTTTTTGAGAAGCGCAATATAGCCATGACCACATTTCCGTCTGGTTTCTGACAGCTAAGCTCGTCCGTGCTTTGACCAGGCCCAGGTTTTGATTGGTTAGAAGCTTCACTATCTGATGTATCGTACTTCTCAATCATCTCATTTCGGAGGACGTTTTTGGAATCGCTCTTACTGTCAGTTACGTACACGCTCGGAACGAAACGGAAGCTGATTCGGTAAAATGTCAAAAGACACCGAACAGAACTCCTGGTGACAATTGAATCGATTTCGAACGTGTCAGATATTTTGTAGGTTCGTTTCATGTTCACACCGCTGGAGAATAATCCGTGCTCCCTATTTCCACACAGATCTAGAGCGAATAGCAGGAGGGCTAGCTGTTAGCAGGTGGCATTATGGCAACAGTGCTAGAGGCTAGCAGGTGGCATTATGGCAACAGTGCTAGACGCTAGCAGGTGGCCACATGTACACAAGTAGGGCTAGCTGTTAGCAGGTGGCATTATGGCAACAGTGCTAGACGCTAGCAGGTGGCCACGTGTACACAAGTAGGGCTAGCTGAAAGCAGGTGGCATTATGGCAACAGTGCTAGACGCTAGCAGGTGGAATTATGGCAACAGTGCTAGACGTTAGCAGGTGGCCACGTGTACACAAGTAGAGCTAGTTGATAGCAGGTGACATTATGGCAACAGTTCTAGACGCTAGCAGGTGGCCACGTGTACACAAGTAGAACTAGGTGATAGCAGGTGACATTATGGCAACAGTGCTAGACGCTAGAAGGTGGATTAGTTACCAGTTACAGTTAGATTTAACAGGTGACTCATTGACTGTATACCATGTTACTACTATACTGTACTACTATATACGGTATACCATGGTGATGCGTTTATCATAGGTACCTACTGGTATCACCATTTCACCACAGAAACACAGCAAAACAAATGGTCGTATTACCCACATTCTAGGCTATTGGAATGATTTATACGCCTCGTTAATAGTCTTGAGAAGTCAAGTAGTGAAGCCCACCGAACAGTCATGTTTTCTTTATTCAGATGCACACAGGTCATTCATAGTAAATGTATTTCAAAGTGAGACTTGGAATCAAGTTCATCCGAAATAACAAACATAAAATAATATAAATAAGTTTTATGTATTCATTAGCAGTCAATAAACCGCATTATATATTTTTTATTCCAATATTGTTAAGTATATTTGAACTAGGAGTGAAAATCGGTAGGTCTTGAGTTTCTGATATTTGAACTGTCTTCTACCGTGACTGAGCGTGGCGGATGATTGATGGGAAGACCCGCTTGGGTTTCATCCTCCCTCGGCATTTCCAACCTTAGTAACATTATCTGGTTTATAAGCCACTGACAGTAGACGGATGCAGCGCAAGAGGAAATGTACGTAAGCTCATTGGGCCTATACAAGTTTCAACCAACATTCAGTGAAACAAGAAGCTTTAAGACGTGTGCGTGTACGAGAAGTTACTGACTGTGTCTGTATAGCCGGTTGTTTCGTGCTAAACTAAACCATACCTTTGAGTTTATATCAACTCGGAATTGTGATACAAACCATCTGAACATAGGGAATCAACTTTGCTGAAATGGTGTGAAGAACATTGTCTTTTTCAATGTAGTCGCCGTCTGGTATTGAGGGAATATAGTCACGCTCAGACCCTCCACTGTCTTACTGCTAATACACGGCGAGCCATAGGGATAAAGCAATGCTAGCGTCAAGAGCCGAGGCCGTCGTCATTTCATTATTTAATGTTAATTTAATTAAGGTATAAAACAAAGGAAGACAATAAATATAACTATGTATTCAAAAGCTAACGAGATATCATTAAATAGCAAGAAAAATAAAACAATGTAAAACGTAAAGAATCCAATATAACTTTGGACGCTCTAGAACTCGCAAACTCATTCGAATTAAATTATCTGTGTTAATGCTTACCTGAAATAACAACTATACCACTTAAAACTAATTGGGTTTAATAATGAAATGCAACCTTGTAATATAGGTGGTATTTTAGAATAACCTTTTTAAAATACATTACGAGTATTTTATTTTTAGTTGCCTATCGTCATTGTTTGCCACATTACCTAAGTAGCTCAGCGGTAGAGAAATAGACGCTAATAATGGAGCTCTTGGGTTCGCTTCCCTTCACAATATTAACTGAAGTGCTTTAACCCGGTTAAATCATAAT